>JAEIFZ010000032.1:1200000-1800000 GCA_018904035.1 Zaprionus ornatus | reverse complement strand
CTGCATGCCCACATGGCATGAGTAGCCTTTGATAGAGTGTTGTGTAGTCGTTTATCAAGGGTTACCCCTAGATATTTGACATCGTTGGAAAGGTCCACAGGAGAGCCGCCAATGTGTAATTGACCAATGTCAATAGTGTATCGCTTAGTGAAGGGAACAATGATTGCCTTTGGCGGATTGATTGATTGTCCTACATCTTCGCACCAACTACTGACCGTGTTCAGAGCTGATTGCATCAACTCTGTCACGGTGTTGGCATAGTTCCCGTTCACTACGAGAGCCAGGTCGTCGGCATAGCCAATCGCGCCCTGTTCTGCAAGTACTCGTAAAATGAGTAGTTCGTCGGCTACCAGAGCAAAGGGGAAAGGACCCCTTCCTGGGGACACCCTTTTACCGCATATGGGCGGTCGTCGTGTCCAGGGTAGAGGAGATAGTCCGGTGTTTGAGCATGGCGTCAATCCACCGGATTATGGGACGGGCAATGTTCCTGCGCTCAAGCGCAGCAGAGCTAGACCCGTAGCCGGTGTTATCGAAGGCACCCTCTATATCAAGAAAAGAGCACAGAGCAATGTTCCTTGATAGGAAGGCTTTTTCGATTTTACTCAATAATTTGTGGAGAGCGACCTCTGTCTATCTACCGGCTATATATGCGAACTGCGTGAAGTGCAGATGGTTGTTTTTCTGCAGAGACCACCGAATGTGCATATCTAAGAGCCTTTCCGCAGTCTTGAGCAGAAAGGAGGTAAGGCTGATCGGCCGATATGACTTAGGCTGGTCAAGAGGACGATTCCCCTGTTTGGGAATGAATACCACATTGACTCTCCTCCAAGAGTTGGGTATGTGTCCCCACGTGAGACTAGCTCTAAGAAGGCCGACCAGTGGATCGAGGATATGATCCAGGCTGTTTTGGAGAAGGGCTGGAAAGATTTTATCACCCCCAGGGGCTTTGAAGGGAGCGAAGGAATCTACCGCCCATTTGACCTTTTCAGGATAAAAGATGGTTCCAGATAGACTGGCTCCACGTGAGTCAGGTGACAAGTGGCGTCAAAGTGACTGGAGAGATCTGGGTTCGCCACGGAACCTGGAAAGTGAACTTGTAGTAAAAGTTCAAGTGCTTCCCTACGATCTTGGGTGAAAAAGCCATCTGCTCTTTTGAGAAGCCCTATTCCATTAGACGACCCTTTGGCTAATACCTTGTGGAGTCTCGCTGCCTCTGGCAGCGATTCTATGCTACCACAGTAGCTGCGCCACGTATCGCGTTTGGAGCGTCTAATGTTCTTGTTATAGTTTGTGAGAGCGTCCCTATAGACGCCCCAACTTATGTGCAGCCAACTTTTCGTTCCACCAAGGAACTTTACGGTTGACCATTAAAGTCTTCCGAACTGAGCTGACTTCGAAGGACGTAATAAGCACATCTCGGAGCAGGTTGGCACCAAGTTCTATCTCACTGATAGAGTTTGGAGGGCTGATCAACAAGAGTTCCTAGTTTGTCTTTTTGGGACAGAAGGAGTTCTGGCGGATCTTGACTTGGCCAGGAAGGTCGAACCTGATGTGCTGATGGTCCGACAAGGTGGCTTCGTCTGTGACCCGCCAGTTTACAAGCGAACTCGCAATTGAGCTGCTGACTAGGATGAGATCTAAAACCTCTTCCCTAATAGAGTTAATAAACGTGGGCTTACACCCTACGTTAGCTACATCTAGATGACAACACATTAGATAATCTAAGAGAGACTCACCACGTTTATTGACGTCGCTGCTACCTCAGATTAAATAATGGGCGTTGGCATCACAGCCGATCACAAGCGGCTTGTTGTGAATGCGGCAGAAATCCACAAGCCGGTGAACCTCTGCGGGGGGTACATCATCAATATCGCCCGGGAAGTAAGCAGAGGCGATCAAGGCCACCAAGTCTCTGTGAATGAAGTTAGTTAGAGGGGAGTGTCTCACACTGTTATTAACCAATATAGCAGCGCGAGGGGCACCTCCCATACGGTCATATAGTAACTTACATGATCCGCATGATGGTCCACGGACGAGGCCACCTATTAACCATGGCTCTTCGACGAGAGCCAGGTCATTCTCGTCTTTACAGACGACCCTGCACAGGGTGGCTGACGCTCCTCTGGCGTGGTATGCTCCTTTAGCGCTTTAGAGACAAGTCCACATGCCTTGCCTCCCCGAGAGTCATTGCCACGTATGCCCTTCGGCAGTCTGGCGGAGCTGCTCCGGGGCGGTTGCCTAGCGATCCCAGTCGCGGAAGGTACCCTTGCGGGTAGCTTGCGCCCAGCGCTGATTGTGGGTCGGGCAGGGGCCAGGAGGCGCCCGCTGCCAACCACAGGTATGGTACGGCCCGTTGAGGGGTTGGGGGCGGAGACCGGATGGTCGGTGGCTCGGGGAGGGGGGCTTTCCGCGACACTGCGGATGTAGCGCTGGTGGACGCTACCGGGGCGGCAGCCACTGCTGCCGCGTAGGTGGGGGCAACCTTCGACGCTTCCGGAGGGGCGCTGGTTGGGGGGAATGGTTGGAAAAGGGGATGGGGGACGGACAGGAGAGGAGGAGGCTCTGGGGACGGAGTTCTTCAGGAGAAGTTTAATTCTGCCAATAACGAATTTCACCTTCCCGTTGCACTCCGTCAGAGCCTTATACGACTCCTCGTCGACCATCGCGAGGTGAGTCGTTGTGCCGTTGAGGCTATGCTGAACCACCCGGCGGCGGGTGTGAGTTCAGCACTATTGGGGAAGTATCCTCTAATGAGGTGAGCTTTAGGGAACTCAGACTCCTCCAATAGTTTTATGTCAAGAGAACTGATGGACCTGATGGGTCCAACGGCTCCCCTGACCCAGTCGGCAGTGCGGCTATCCTCGCACACCAGGAGCAGCCATTCGTTTCGAGGTATGCAACTTTCGAAACCCGGACTGACACCCGGTGTGGGATGTAGCAGCAAAGCCTTGGCAATGCTAGCTTTCACCGTAGCCACCTGCTCCGGTGAAAGCGGGCTTTTACAGTCAGCCAAAGTGAAGCCCAATTTCACGCTGCTTGGCACCTGGCTGTGAGGTGGGTTTGTGGACTCCACATGAGTCTTTTGGGCTTCTTTGAAGACCCTTGCGGTTCGAGGAGGGTATCGTCAGCGCGCGTCCGTTTGGCCTTGGTTTCCACGGGGGCGCGGTGGCGATAGCTAGAGCCTCCGCTCTGCTCGAACGCTTTAATGGTATTCATAATTTATAGGTGAATCTATTGATCCGGTTTGAAAAATTAAATAGCCGTTTTTAGCCTGTATAGGAGTTACTTCTAGGTTTTCCGTACTAACTGTTGATAGGAGGCATATCATGATTATCATGCTCGGGAGTAGGCCTGGAATTATCATTATTGTATTTTCTTTTATTAGTTTTCTTTTTTCTTTTTGAACTTAGACTTATAGTGTATTATTTTTCTGCATCTGTTCGTTTCTTCGAAATGTTTGTTATCTATCTGCCTTATGTTTCCTGTCTTTTTGAAAGGATTAGTTGTCTTTGACTTAATCAGAGAGGATTCTCTGAAGTTGGTATCTATACCGAAGTCTATTCTATTTTCATTAAGTTTGTCGATTTTGTCTATTTTGTTTTGTTGAGTGTTATAGGCAGGTGTTTCTGCAAAAATGAAAATGTCTGCTGGTATTCGACCCGTTGTATTATGTTTTGTTTTATGATTGTATATGTAGAGTATTTTCTCGAACTTAGTAAATTGGTTTTCGGGTTCGTTTTCGCACATTATAATTCCTAATTTTTCATTGATAGTTTTATGAAATCTCTCAATATCAGAAATTCCATTTTTACTTGTCGTAATGTTGAGAGTTACTCCTTCTGAATTTAGCCAGAGTTTAAATGCAGTGCACATGAAAGCGCAGTCTTTATCGGCTTTTAGCTCCATGGGTTTGCCCATGTCGCTTATAAACTCTAGTTGTCTCTTATAAACTCTAGTTGTCTATTGTAATAATTAAGGGGTCTTTCAGTTATGGCGATGAGACTTCGGCTGTCTTCTTGTGCACTATGCACAGTAGCTGCTGTGGATAGGGAAACTGTATTTTCCTCTCCTAGAAATTTTTCTTGGATCTGAACTCTGGATAGGGCATCAAATACGTGATTTTCTTTACCAGGTAGATATTGAATATTGTAATCATATTCATTAAATTTTATCTTCCATCTTTGCAACTTCATATTAGGATCTTTTATATTGCTTAACCAAACAAGTGGCCTATGATCGATTAATATGTCGAATTTTCCTAAAATATTTTGTTGCCCATACTATAGCTAATAGTTATTTTTCTATTGCCCAATAGTTGAGTTCGTGCTCGTTTAGAGTTCTGCTTGCGTAACAAATATGTCTATGTTCTTGAGATAATACAGCACCTATAGCTATATTACTCGCATCTGTTGTCAGTGAAAATTTCTTTACGAAATTAGGGTATATTAAAATGGGATCGGACGTGATGAATACTTTAAGTTTCTCAAAAGCGGACACGTAATCATTATCCTTTATATTTATTTTTGCTCCTTTTTTTAACTTTATTTTCATAGGTTTTGCTATCTTTGCAAAGTTGGGGATGAACTTACGGTAAAATCCGCAGAGTCCAAGAAAAGATTTTATTCCTTTCGTGGTTTTAGGAATAGGAAAGTTAACAATTGCTTTTATCTTATTGGGATTCGGTTTGATACCGTCTGTTGTGATAATGTGACCGATAAATTCTGTTTCTTTCTTTAGAAATTCACATTTATCAAGTTGCAATTTTAGATTGGTTGATCGTAGCTTATCAAATACCATTTTTAGTGATACTATGTGTTCTTCCAACGAAGTAGAATAAATGATAATTTCATCTAAATAGACTAAACAATCCTTATAAATCAAATCTTCGAAGAGATTGTTCATGCAACGTTGAAAGTTTGCTGGTGCATTTTTTAGACCAAAGGGCATACGAGTATGTCGTAATGTCCATGTTTTGTCGAAAATGCTGTCTTGGGAATTGACTGTGGGTCCATTTGGATTTGATGGAAACCCTTAGCTAGATCGATGGTCGTGAAATATTGACAACGTCCAAGCTTGTCTAGAATTTCATCCATTAATGGGATAGGGAATTTGTCATCAATGGTTATTTCATTGAGACTGCGATAGTCCATGACTAACCGAGATTTTGCTTTGCCAGAAGCGTCACCTTTTTTTGGGACGATCCAAATTGGAGAACAATAAGGGGATTTAAGTTTTCTAATTATCTTTTGTTAAATCATTTCGTTGATTTGTTTAATCGTACTCGTGAAGGTCAAATTTTCACCTTCTTTCTACTGAATATCACCATACTCAAGCAAGACATGCGAAGGTTGTTCCCTTTCTTCTGCATTTAGGGGTTTTAATCTAAATACATTGGACTCTCTTAACTCGTCGTCTAAGGCGTAGTTAGAGGATGTTACTAGAAGGGCTTCATCTATGTAAGGGGTAAGTTTTCGGTTTTAGAAGACTTAGGACACTCATTGGTAGTCTTGGACTCTACTAATTTAGATGACTTTGGGCACTCATTGGTAACCTTGGACTCATCTGTTTTTAAGTGGGGTTTCCGCTTAGGTTTTCGGAGGGTTTTGTCACTCGTTGGTAACCTTGGACTCATCTGTTTTTAAGTGTGGTTTCCGCTTAGGTTTTCTGAGGGTTTTGTCCTTGGTTGGGGTATGTAAAGGGGTTTCCTTTGATTTTCGGAGTATTTTCTCCTTAGTTGGGGTATGTAGAGGGGTTTCCTCTGCTTTAGATGATTTAGGGCACTCATTGGTAGCCTTTGACTCATCTGTTTGGATGTGGTCGTACCACATTTTGAAGGGATAGCCATTTATATTGAATGTTTGAGTTGAGTAATCGATTTGAGCATTAGTTGACTCTAAATAGTTTCTACCTAATACCAAATCATATATCATAGTTATGGACATAGAATATTTGTTTATGAGGGCAAAGTGTGGGCTTTTACTTTGGAAGTTTTAATTGGAAAGTTAAAGAAGTTTTGCTTCATTATGTTAACAGACGAACCGGTATCTATTTGAGAGTGATGTTATTTAATTTAATTTTTAAGAACGGGTTTCCTCCTCCTCTGAATCGCTTTCCGACTCCGAGGCTGGTTGAAGAAAATTTTCACCTATGTCCATTTTGTACTGGCCACTGGTACTTTCTCTTTGCCTTTAAACTGGAGGGTTTGGTGCATTATTACTTTGCTGTTGATGATTTAAGGGATTCTGGGCTCTACCATGGCTTAATTTCTGCTTGAACTCATTCATAGCTTACGGATTTGACTCAGCAGGGTTTGAATGGGTGTTCTGATTTGGCTTATTTGCATTATGCATAGCATTATTTGCGAAATTTTGATAGCTTCCCTTATTCTTTGAGGTTTGGGGTGAATTTGTACTAGAGTTAGAATTACTCTGGGGTTTTGTTCTGTCGTTGAAGACTGTTTCGTAAACGCCTTCTGGCTGTGCTATATGTTTAAGTTTTGACACAGTTGTTATGTCTTGTCTAGCAAGGGTCATAAACAATCTATCGGGCAATTTCCTCATGATAACGTCTTTGGCTGTGTTATTGAAGGCATTTGTGTATAACACTTGTGTTGCTAACATTATTTGTTTGTGTTTTGTACTCGCTGATGAGCGCATTCATCAGATCCGGCCAGGTCGTCGCTCCGGACAGCTGCGATACTCTCTGAGCATCTCCTGCCAATTGCATTTCGATTGCGCAGAAGCACACATGTTGTTGTCTGGTATCCGTCGTTGGGTACAGTTGAAGTATGAATTCAATCCTTCGGATGAAGGCACTGAGCTCCTGAGTGCTGCCACTGAATGAAGGCACTTGTCTAATTTGACTCAAGGCCTGGTTCAAGTGGGTCTCCGACAGTAGTTTAACTTGTTCGGTTGCCATCGTCATCATTTGATATTATACTTTTTCTTGTTGTGGTGGTGGAGTTTTTTGGTTTTTTGTTTTTACACTTTTATGGTTTATTTGCAGTAAGTTGACTCGTTGTATATCAACTACCGACTAACGTGGTTCTTTGGCGGATTCTAAGTCTTTGTGTCGATTCGCGTGGTCCATTCTTTTTAAAGGATAAAATAGACTCCTTTATCACTAGATCGATTTTTGGAACGAGTCGCGCAACTTTTACTTGAGAATCATACCGGCTGCCCAATTACGTATTCAGACCGAGGGTTTTTTAAAAAAACCAATTGTTTTTATATTATTAATAAACACTTTTATTTAATTCTATCAAGAAGAACTAAAGCCTTTGGATTATCACTAGGTTGGATAATGGACCTCTAAGTTGAAGTTATTTAGGCAGAGCTATCGCGGCTAATAGCGTACTCAGTACTGAACTGACGCCTGGAGGTGCGTTTGAAATTTGGTTTGGCCAAAGGGCGAAGATTTAAGAGAGTTTAAGTTTGTAAACTCCTATTCTCGTGAAGAGAGAGAGATTCCCGAAAAATGGTGGTAATTGGAAAATACTGAGACGAGTGCGTGAGCGGCGACACGGATGATTTGTTTTTATTATTTCTGTTGGCTCGCCAAGTGGTTGACGCCAGGTAATCGAAGATCGAATTCGAGTAGTCTTGGGGACAATTGTTTTTGTCTCAGAGTTTTTGGGGACAATTGTTATTGGCTCGGATTTTATGTTTATGGCTCACAATATTTGTGAGAACGGATTTTTAGGGTGAGGGTGACTTTGGATTATGACCCCGTATGTGAACAACAACCGAGGTTAATCGAAGGGCATTTGTTCTATGGTACAATAATGTGTGATCTTCTTGCAATAGTGTAGTTTTACATTTTTTGTTTAGTCTAATTGGGGAAGTTTTACAATTATGTGTGTGGTAATGTGTGTTGTTTTCAACTTAAGTTTTGTGTGGTGTAGGTGTGGTGTAGAATGGATATGTTACTATATATACTAAAGCAGAAGGTTAAGAAATGAGTAAATCGCAATGTAAATCAAAATTGGCGGTTTGCGGGGGCTGTAGGCGTGTTATTCCAAATTGAAAATAAACTTGATCTGCATATCTGGTATATGGGAATCTTCATGCTAAATTTGGTGTCCCTAACGTTTGTAATAACTGAGATCGACGCGTTCATCCAGACAGACGGATAGACGGACATGGCTCAATCGACTCGGCTAGTGATCCTGAGCGTCTCCGACGCCTCCTTCTGCCCGTTACATACATTTGCTCAAAGTTAAAATATACCCTTTTTCTGACTATTTTCAATGGTCCAAGGGTATAAAAACAAAGTTAACAAAATTAATGAAATTCAAAATTTTTCACGGGGAAAACATAACAAGCAGGTGCCGCTCTAAATAAGAAACACTGTAATACAAAACAAGCACTAAAGAAGAACTGTAATACATAAAAAGGGCTACGAACATACATACAAACATACGTGTACATAAAGTGACGTGACTACAGATATAGCATAGCAGCATAGAAGTAGATAACTGTGAAGTGCTGTAAGAGGGCTGGTAAGCTCGATGCGAACACACAGGCATAGCAGTTGTCGACATGTAGTGGAGGGAGGTTCCGTCAAGTTGGACGCGAACAATTATGTTCGAACAGGTCACTGATACGCGACGGGACCACACAAACATACATATGTTAGATCAGCGTACACAAAATGGTGTAAAACTACAAACGAGACACAATCAAACAAAAAATAATCTTATATTGGTGATGTACGAGACGACCATACCGGCCATTTGGTAGCTGTTTAGTAATCTTGTTCGTGCATCGTGTGCTAGATAACAAATTAAGAAATTAAAATGAATCAACACATTAATACAATGTAACCTTGCCTTTATATTATAATATCAAGTGAAATATATTCCACACAACACATATATTAATCCAAGTATCATTACAGGTATTGAACCTGTAATAAAAGCCTTCATCACACACCAAACCACACTGTATATTAAGATAATTATAAGATAGTATTAAATGTCAAAGAAATTTAAAGATAAGACTAAATCTGTTATTCCTAATTTAACACGGACTACTAGACAGACAACCAAAATACCCACCTTTATAAAAACATAACCGAAACTACCCAAACAGACATAACCACAAGCTCAAGAATCAGTACCCCTCCTCACAATACGTCGGGGCTCAGCATATCTGAATTGTCTGCCGGACTCCCAGATGTTATTAAATACCTTCCGACTTACGACGGTAACCCCTACGCACTTAAGAGATTCATAGAGAGTGTGGAAGAGATTTTATTGATGTTTAGAGACACAAACCAAACTTCAAGGGCGCAAATGTATTTGAGAGTAATTAGGAATAAAATAGAGGGCAGAGCGAGTGAACTGTTAGATAAATTGGATACCACTTTAAACTGGAATTAAATTAACAAAAATCTAACAAGAAAGTTACTAGATAACAGGGACGAACTGACTATAATAGAGGAACTGCATGAGCTTCCTTTTAGAAGGATGCCAATTACAATACTGTATGAAACCATTTTGGATCTAAAACGGGTATTGACATGTATGGCCGAGCTACCAGCTTCAACTATTTTAGAAAAATATTGTAGAATTTCTATATGGCGCTTTGCCTGAAAACCTTTATTAGGGGTTTAACGGTCAAAGCTTCTAGACCAAATACGTTGGATGAAGCATTTGATATAGCCATTCAGGAGAGGGAGGAGTACATGCTGGAGAAACGACGGTACCCAGCTAATCAACATAATAATCGTCTTTCAGACAACCAGCAAGTTAGGGGACGATATAGAGCTCATTCTTACTCAACCGGGAATAGTTACGGACAGGACCATCGCTCTAATAACGGAGTTAATAGACATAATAATTCCTCTAGGGCAATTATGCCAACTATGGATGAACCATTAGATGGCAACTCACGCCAATATAGAGTTGGACAATCCAATAGTTTCTCACGTCAGACAAATACTAACGTATTTAATAACCTGGAAACCTCTTCTGAGCAACCAGCACTTCACAATTTAGAGGAAACTGTAACTTTTTAAAGACCACCCTCAGAGAACAGACAGGGTACCTAAAAAGTTATAAGGATAAACACGGATCGGCACTAGCCTATATTTTGATTAGTTCACCGTTTGGCAGGAAGTTACGCTTTCTAATCGATACAGGGGCATCAAAATCTTTTATCGATCCTTTGTTCCGCTCCAGCAGAGAGAATCCTTACACACAAATACAGTCATTAAAACTGTATTAAAGGAAATTCAGGTCTCCGAAAAGGTTGAATACCCATCATTTTCCGAATTTCATTTAAAAGACACTCTTCCATTTTTATTCCTCAAATTTCACGAATATTTTTTTTGACGGACTAATAGGACTCGATATCTTATCAACTATTGTATAAAAGCAAATATTGATATTAAAACGTTAAAATTACAAAAAAAAAAATTTTTAAAATTACAAACTCCAACGGCAACTATTCCCATTCATATTGAACAATATAGAACTACAGATATATTTAATATCGAAGCTATGTAGTTCGGGAATGGTAGTACAGATACCAGTCGAATAAGAACAGGGACCATTTTTACTTGTTTCCGTAGAATTAATAAATAATGTTTACATTCAACAAGGACTGTACCATATACAGCTGACAATTTCAACGCATGAAATAGTCAACTATTCTGATCAGGATCAGACGATTTGTTTAGAATTCCCATTATCTACCACCCAATTCATTCAAGATGAATACGTAGAACTTGCATAAGTGCGACGAAGACCCCCCAACGGATATGAAAAACGACGCAAATTTTCACAAACAAGTCAATACGGACCACCTTTCAGACGAAGAATCCAATCAACTTAAGCAGCTATGTTTGCAATTTCCCTTCCTTTTTTCACGATCCGTCAGATAGATTAACATTTTTAATTACAAACAAACACAAAATGGAAACTACAGACGACATACCCCTGTATGCCAAGACCTTTAGAAACTCCTACAAAGAACAAAAAGAAATCAATGACCAAATCCAAAATATGTTAGAACAAAACATCATTAGAGAAAGCCATTCACCTTGGAGCTCACCTTTTTGGTTGGTTCCGAAGAAATGTGAAACAAGAGAACCAAAATGGAGGGTAGTTATTGACTATAGAAAGCTGAACGAAAAAACCGTTAAAGACAGGTATCCCATCCCTAATATTAACGAAGTACTTGATAGAGCTAGATATTTTTCGACATTAGATTTGGCTAGTGGTTATCATCAAATACAAGTGGCACCAAAAGATATTCCTAAAACAGCTTTCACGGCGTTGGACGGACACTATGAATTTATCACGATGCCATTTGGTCTGACGAACGCCCCTGCAACGTTGCAAAGGGTAATGAACAATGTTTTAGGTGACTTGAAAGGGAGATGTTGTTTGGTGTATCTTGACGTCATAGTTTTTTCTGGTTCATTGCAAGAACACATATCAGACTTAAAAGAAGTATTCAGGTAAATAAGTAATGCCAAATTAAAGCTCCATTCACAGAAATAAAAATTTTTAAAGAAAGAAACAGAATTTTTAGGACATATTGTTACGGACCAAGGTATAAAACCAAATCCAGACAAAATTATCGCCATCAAGAAATTTCTCTTGCCACGTTCTAAAGGACAAATTAAATCCTTTTTAGGATTACTAGGCTATTATAGGAAGTTTATTAAAAATATGGCCAGAATTACAAAACCACTTACAGCCCAATTAAAAGGCAATCAAAAGTCTGTTACAATATACCAGGAATATATTGATGCATTCGAAAAATGCAAAACCCTTCTTTGCAATGATCCCTTACTACAATATCCAGACCTTTCAAAAAATTTTATCTTAATAACACACGCAAGTAACGTTCCCTTGGAGCGATGCTATCACAAGGACCCTTGTGTTCGGACAAGGCGGTCTGTTTTTCTAGTAGAACATTTTCCGATACTGAACGCTATTATGCCACTGTCGAAAAAGAAATGCTAGCAATAGTATGGGCAGTTAAGTACTGGGCAACTTGTGACACTGTGGAGACACATCTTTGTATTTAGTGCCCCAAACCGGGTGCAACTGTTCAGATGGGCGAACATTCGACAACACGGATATAACCATTAGGACATCGTCAACATCACGATCCCGGAGCTACCGAACTTACTCAACAATTTGCCACAAACTGGTTCAAATTGACTGAATGGAACACACTTTAAAGTCCTTTACGCATGTTTGAGTGTAGCTTTTCTCCTCGCTGGAATCGTACCTCTTACCATAACAAAAGGACGATCTTCATCTCGGCTACATCACCGTCATACCCGATCACGCCATACCTTCGTAATGGCCCTCTCTTCAGTTTTGGTGGGGGAGGAGTTACCATTACGCCTTCCCCACTGCCCCGAAACCGTCTAGACCTTGCTGAATGACAACGGCATCAAGGGCCACAGCAACAACAGGTCAGCAGTCCACATATTCTAGGGAACATATACGAATAACAACATACTGTGAAATAAACCTATGCACATGTTGACACGCACACTTTGAGCGTACATGCTTCTCAAAAATTCAAAAATAGATTTCACCATAATGGTAATGTTGCATCAGCCTCTAAATGTGATATGATTGGTCAGCTTTACATTTGTACAATAGCTTAGAAAGGACCGTTATAGGCGTTGTAGCTGACGCCGAATGTAGATTCGTGCGTAAGACCACACATAATTAATCACGAATATATCATAAATGTAATTACTGAATAAACAAGGTAAACAGAACAGAAACATTTGTTGTCCAAATTCTCTTGCGGAATTTAAACTTCAACCACATTAACCAAGGGACTACGTGGAGCTACGGGATTGAGTAGATCTAACGTATTATTTTTGAATGTAGCCGAAGCTATGTATTATGTTATGTTATGAATAAACAGCGAGCGTTTTGTTATTGGAAAAAAGCATCATTTGTGTGTGTATTCAAATGAGCATGGCGCCTGTTGTTGTTGTGTAGAGTTTCGTGGAGATTAAGAACTTGTGATGATGAAATAATTGAGAGAAGTCGAGCAATAGAAGGAAAGTATAGAGGGAAGCGACGCTCAAGTAGTTAGGCTGGTGAGAACGAACAAGTGAACAACAAGCAGGCGACTTGCTGTGCTGTATAACATGGACGCTGAAGAGGAAGAAAAGATGCGTGCTGCTTCTCAGTTATCAGAAGTGGGATCGCCCTATCCCCAAGAGTTCTCGAGCGATCAGTGGCGTGCATTATTGAAATCTCAAAGCAAAAAGAAAACGCAACCCAGCAAAGTGACGCTACCGAAGTTTAACCCAATGCAGATGCAGCTGCATGGCGTAAAACTGTCGATATAATTATGGCTGAAAGGAAGGAAGCGCTTTGGTCATGGCACTAAGCAACTTATTAGAAGGAGGAGCATCCCAAGGGTTATCTCAGATTTGCTACGGTGGAATAAAGTGGCCAGAATTCAGAGAATTGTTTACACAACGATATGATAGTGTGGAGACACCGGCAGCCATTTTGTTAAATATGTATAACAGTCGCCCAAGAGCAAATGAGTGTTTGGCTGTGTATGCCAGCAGACAAGTAACGGCATTGCTCTCGAAGTGGAAAGAAATGGGCAATGAAGAAATTGCTGTATCGGTTGTGCTGAAACATGCAGCTCAAATAGACCACCGAGCCCGTTCCATACTTTTTTGAATCGGGTGCTGAATGTTCCCTACTGAAAGAAAAAATTGGGAAAAAGAATTAATAATACCGTACTCATAAGTGGCATAGGTGAAGGCTCCGTGACATGCACGATGCAAATTCTAGCTACCGTATAGATTTGTAATTTTTCCTTAGAAATTCTGTTCCATGTAGTCATGGACAAATATTTAAAGTACGATGTGTTGATTGTCTTTGAGATTTTAGGTCAAGGTTTTGGTGTGACTATAAGTGCCAACGAATTTGTTTTGTATAAAATTAATACCGTAAATACACCTTCTAGCATTACGAATATGAATTATATGGATTCTATAAATAGGGATAGTAATTTGAATCAGACCGACAAAGCTGAACTTGCAGAAATATTAAAATCCTATGCACCGAGTTACCACAGGTGAATTAGATATCCGTCTCATTGATGCCAATAAAACCGTAATGAGGCGCCCGTATAGGTTGAGTAGTGATGAAAAGTTGTTGGTGAGAAATAAAATTCAGGAACTTTTAGCCTCAAATGTAATACGCCCAAGCTGCTCCCCGTTTGCGAGCCCAACGTTGTTAGTGAAGAAAAAGGATGGCAGTGATCGTTTGTACATTGATTACCGTGAATTAAATTCAAATACTATTTCCGATAAGTATCCTTTGCCCTTGATATCAGATCAAATTGATAGACTATGTGGAAGCAAGTATTTTACTAGCCTCGGTATGGCGAGCGGTTTCTATCAGATACCAATAAAGTCAGAATCGATAGAACGCACAGCCTTTGTCACGACAGAAAGACAATATGAGTTTGTAGCAATGCCCTTTGGCTTGAAGAACGCTTCATCTGTGTTTCAGCGAGCCATAATGAAAGCATTAGGTGAGGTGGCATACTCATATGCTGTTGTCTATATAGATGATGTTTTGGTCGTAGCAAGCACAAAGGTGGAGGCTTTTGTTAGACTAAAGGACGTGCTGAAAAAGTTATCTAGTGCGGGATTTTCGTTTAACATGAAGAAGTGCTCATTTCTAAAAACGAGTGTGGAGTATCTTGGCTATAAAATTGAGAATGGCGAAATAAGGCCAAATCCACAAAATCCAAAAAATAGCCAATTTGAATGGCATGACAGACATGAGCAGGTTCGTCAAGCGATAATATCGACTCTTGTTAGCGATAGCGTGCTAATTATATATGACCCACAGTATGGTGCGATATTGATGCACAAGATTGACGGCAAGCCGAGAGTAAGAGTATTATAGTAAGAGCACCACAGGTGTAGAGTCAAGATAGCACTCTTATGAGTTAGAAACACTGGCTGTATACAATGCAGTAAAACATTTTCGCCGGTATCTACATGGCCGCCCATTTATGGTTTATACAGACTGCAGATAGATTTGTCACCAAGAGTTCATCAATTTGGGCATATTTACAATCATATGAGTTTGAGATTGAGTATAGAAAACGACAGAGTATGGCGCATGTAGATTTTCTGTCTAATAACTGATAACTGGTTGCTTGCTGAACAGCGTAGAGATGAAGAAATTTCTGGTGACAAGACTGCAAAATAACGAATTGCAACACGAACTAGCAAAGACATACGAACTAAGGTCGGGCATGTTGCATAGGAAAATACAGAGAAATGGCCGAAATAGGTGCCTGCCAGTAATACCACGCGCATTCAGGTGGTAAAAATGACATCAAAGAGTACGTGATAGTTCAAATAGACGCTTTCTCTAAATATGCTCATTTGCATCACGTATTAAGCATTGACACTAACAGCTGCATTGACGCATTAAAATCTGCTATGTGCATGTTTGGTGTACCAAGTCGCTTAATAGCTGATCCGGGCCGCAGTTTCACCAGTAATGACTTTAAACAGTTCTGTTCATTTCAAAAAATTAATTTACATTTAATTGCAACGGGAGCTAGCCGCGCAAACGGCCAGGTTGAGCGCGTAATGAGTACTTTGAAGGCTATGCTATCCGCTGTAGAGACAAGTAAGATATCATCGCAGGGAGCTTTAAAGGAAGTTCAGTTCGCTATGAATTGCACAACTAATCGAGTCACAAAAATTTGTCCCTTAGAACTAATGATTGGTCAGGAAGCTAGACCAATGGGCATGATGCCAATGATAGAAGAAGAAAAGATTGATGTAGAATATGTTAGGGATACGGCCTTGCAAAACATAAAAAGAAATGCTGAATATGATAAGCAAAGATTTGATGAAAATAAAGCTAAGATTGTAAGATTCAATGTAGGCGACCATGTCTTGCTCAAGTGTGAAGAACGGCATCAAACAAAGCTAGAACCAAAGTTTAGGGGTCGATTTGTCATAACGGAAAAGCTTGATGGTGACCGATAAATGTTGAAATCTTTGACAAGTAAAAGAACGTATAAGTACGCCCACGAACAGTTACGGTCAATGCCTGTTGAGGTAGACGCAGACTAATGCGAGAGATAGCCGACTGAGGCACTCGTAAATACCATAGACTCTGGTTAAATCATTTACTAGGCTACAGCTGGCGGGGGCTATGTGGGTCCAGAGGGACCATGACGCATGTAGAAGCGTGAGAGCGTTGCAAGGAATGCAGCAAGAGCCTGAGAGTGTGAAATGATAGAGAGAAATGATTGAAGAGAGAGTGAATGTAACCGAAGTTATGTTAATATTATGTTATGTTAAGAATAAACAGCGAGCGTTCTGTTATTAAAAAAAATCATCATTTGTGTGTGTATTCAAATGAGCATGGCGCCTGTTATTGTTGTGTAGAGTTTCGTGGAGACTAAGAAAGGATGATGAAATAATTGAGTGAAGTTGAGCAATAGAGGAAAAGCATAGAGAGAAGCGATGCTTAAGTAGTTAGTCTGGTGAGAATGAACAAATGAACAACAAGCAACGATTGTATAACATGGACGCTGAAGAAGAGGAAAAAAAAATAATGACAGTAATGAGTACTGCCTCCTAGTAATAACTTCATAGTTCCGGTCCTTCATAGAATGATATAAGGAATCTATGTATGTAGTTCAAGGAAATCTCGCTCCAATCACGTTTAATAGCTGCAGTTAACGCTTCCCTATCTTCGTATTGCTTTCCTCCTTCGTATACTTTCCGTGTTAGCCAGCCCCAAGCATTTTCAATTACGCTAAGATCTGGAGAATATGGTGGACAGGTCATGATATTAACATTTTGACTCGAAATAAAAGACTTCACTACTCGAGACTTATGAATAGGAGCATTGCTTTTTTGAAAATTCCAAGGAATTGGTCCAAAGAGATCTTTTAATTTTGGAAATACGGACCCTAACAATGTTTTGAAGCCATCGCCGTTCATCTTTTGATCTATAAAAATCAAATCAATTGTTTCATAAAATGTGATAGCACCCCACCACACCATTATTCCCCCTTCTCGGCTACGGTGGTTTTTCATCAGTAAAGACAACTTAACGCCAATCATTTAGTCGAGTGTCAGATTGGACAGTCCACGTATGTATGTATTCTTTCGCGAATTGAAGCCGTTTTTCTTTGCGTATTGTATCCAAGGGATGTTTTTTCTGGATTTTTATATTGCATTTTTGATTGTACGCTGAACAGCTGATAGGCTTGCTGTTACTCCGGCCAATTCCTTGATCTTAGCAGCAGATTTAGTCAAATTCGAAGCAATTCTAACAATTTGGCGTTCTGCTTGATTTGAAAGTGCTTTTTTTTCCTTTGAAGTTAGTACCATATGCCTCTGTATCCTTTAAATATCTGTCAACAGTTCTGGGGCTGCGATTTATCTATTTGGCAATGTTCCGATTGGAGCGAGTGTGGGAAGTCTACTTTTTGACGTTCCAATAAGCTCATAACAGCAGTTTTACCCATTTTTTCTTCAAATGTAGCTCGGAAACACTTTATTTGTTTAATTTTTATATTTTTTCAATACAAAAGTTTACAATTGTCCACGCAATACGAAGAAATTTTAGCTGCGTCTAATTCAATGACCAACCGAAAACACGTGATTGTCAAAGAAATTTCTAGAATCTTCGAATGTAAGTTAACACATAAGCCTAGCGTAAGAAACATAAACAACTACACATTGTTGCTCTAAGTAAATTCCGCTGACGTATGAGTTCAGCGACCCGGCCGTTCGGTCGGCGACGGTAACCTGACACTTGAATATATTGCAAGTCGCTGCGTTATCGTTTATGCTGAGTCGGCTTGCCGACTTTAGCTTGGAGCCTCAATACATCTCTTTGTATTTCTGAGTTCTTTAGTTCTGAATAAAGCGCACGAAAGTAAGACGCATGTCATTATAACTCCGGCACAAGCCGTCATTTAATTATTTCTTATAATTGATAGAGTCACTGAGCCACAAGGCCAGAGACTAGTGAGCGAAGTAAGCTCCCACCTTTATCTTCCTAAATAGTTAACACGACACACGTATACTCAGTATACAAGGAATCTGGACTCCTAGCAATCATCACGACGACACAACTGGCTTCATCGTGAGGATAAACTAGGAATCTGATAGCAGCAATCATCACCACGACGACACAACTGGCTTCCTCGTGAGGATAAACTGCATAATTGTCGCCCAACGCAGTAGAACCTATGAAACAGAAAACCATGTAAGTTCATTCAAGAAGCTTTCAAAATGTAAAAACATAGAAAAGAGAAAAGAAAAGTTGCCATAAGTTGGCTTGATTGAAAAAATATAATTGTGAATAATTACCACATAGTGTTTCATGCTCATGCGTGATAATAAATAACATAAATAACCAATTCAACTAGTTGACATAAAAGCAGGCATATGAGCCGCTTTGATTTTTGTAGAAACATAAAAATAGAGTGTGACAGTGACGAAGAAGGCGACTGGGAGACAGACAATATTAGCCACGGACAGAACCATAACAATTCCCAAGTCCAAAACCCAGAGTCGTATTCTAGCCAAGCCCCAAACCAATACCTTACTGAAGTGCCAAACCATAACTTTAGCCGAGCAACCATGAACGCGAACCAGGTACAGGCCTTGATACAGAACGCTGTTAGCCAAGCTTTGGCCCAGCAAGAAGAGAGGTTTCAGTCACAGCTGAACGCAGTGACCGCCGAACTGAACAGTTTGCGCGTCCAAGCTCCTCAAGTGGAGAGCTTCAAGCGAATTGTTGTTCAGCCAGATGTCAGATGCGACATCCCTCTAGATATAATCAAGTCCGTTCCCGAATTCGAGGGGGGCTCTGACGAGTACGTAGCATGGAGGCAATCAGCCTGCGATGCTTACGAGTTATTCAAACCTTTTAATGGTAGCTGCGCTCACTACCAAGCTGTAACCATAATTAGGAACAAAATCAGATGGGCCGCAACAGCCGTTCTGGTATCACATAATACAGTGCTTAATTTCGACGCCAGCTAGATTATATTGCTCTTATGCCGACAAGACATCACTACGGTTGTTAAGGCAAGGACTAGAAATGGTCAGACAAGGGGACTTGAGCCTCATGGACTACTATGACGAGGTTGAGAAAAAGTTAACACTTGTCACAAATAAAATAGTCATGACCCACGAAACCGAGCAAGCCGCACTGCTCAACGAAGAAGTTAGATCAGACGCGCTACACGCGTTTATTTCGGGTATGAAGAAATCCATTAAAGCAGTAGTTTTTCCGGCACAGCCGAGGGACTTGCCATCAGCTTTGGCACTGGCCAGAGAAGCTGAAGCAAGCATAGAACGAAGCATATGTTCTGCTACATATGCTAAGGCTATGGCAGAAAGGGATCAAGCAAGGGAAGAAAATAGAAACCGCCCACAAAATTCAAAACAGGGAAAATACAATAAGCCCGAACGTGGACAACAACAAAATCCACATTACACTAAAAAACCACAGACCAACAATAGTAACAATTCCCAGGAGAATAATAAAAGGGAGGAAATAAATCAAAAGCCAGAACCAATGGAGGTCGACTCCTCTTCCAAATTTAGGCAGCGTACTTATTACGGAAAAACCCAAGAGGAAGTACAACAAGCACAAAAAAGGTCAAATACTTCCGATAGAGCCACAGGCCAAAGACGCCAACGGTTCAATAACATTGTTCAGAATGCCTCTCAAGAGCAGGACCCCAGTTACGCAGACGTGGCAGAGGCCGCTGTAACGCAAACTGAAGAAGATAGTGAGACAGGTTTCGAAAGCGATTCTGTCAATTTTTTAGGGAACGCTCCCGGCTGCCATTCATCAAGGGACAGTTGGGTGGGAGAACAATAAAAATACTTATAGACACAGGGGCGGCAAAGAATTACGTCAAGCCTTTAAAGGAATTAAATGGCGTAGTCCCTGTCAAAAAACCCTTTCACCGTAAGCTCGATACACGGTTCAAGCGAAATAACGACGAAATGCCTTATGAAAGTATTTGGTCAGGTTTCCCCATTTTTTATGTTAGATACTCTCTTCATTTGATGCTATTATAGGCTTCGAGCAAAATTTTTCACGACCTTAGATCTAAAATCGGGTTACCACCAGATTTATCTGGAAGAACATGATCGAGAAAAGACCTCATTCTCAGTCAATGGTGGAAAGTATGAATTCTGCCGACTACCCTTCGGACTCAAAAACGCTGGAAGCATTTTTAGAGGGCTATCGATGATGTCCTCAGAGAGCATATAGGGAAATATTGTTATGTGTACATCGACGATGTAATAACTTATTCCACTAACGAAGCTGAACATATTCGCCACATAGACACGGTGTTGGAATGTTTGTGTAATGCCAACATGCTTGTGGCTCAGGAAAAGACCGAATTTTCCAAAGAGAGCGTCGAATTTCTAGGCTTCGTAGTAACCAAAAACGGGGCCACAACTGACCCTGAAAAAGTTAAAGCCATACAGAATTTTCCCGAACCCAAAAACTTATTCAGTTTGCGGTCATTTCTTGGATTGGCTAATTATTACAGAAACTTCATCAAAGATTTTGCAGCAATAGCAAGACCGTTGACCAACATTCTCAAAAGAGAAAACGGCTCCGTAAGTAAACATATGTCCAAGAAAATCCCAGTTGAGTTTAATGAAACTCAACGCAATGCCTTCGAGACACTGAGGAATATTCTAGCATCAGAAGATGTAATCCTCATGTACCCAGATTTCAAAAAGCCATTTGATCTGACAACTGACGCATCCATGGACGGCGTCGGTGCTGTTTTGTCTGAAGGTGGTAGACCGATAACTATGATTTCCAGAGCGTTGAAAGATAGTGAAACTCATAACGCTACGAATGAAAGAGAGTTATTAGCTATAGTTTGGGCTTTAGGGAGGTTACAAAAATATGTAAGGACTCAAATCGGAGCCTCCACATTTTTTTGTTATTTATTCTTTTATTTTATGTAAATATTTCTTTCTCTTTTCTTTATTAGATGTAAGTACTAAATAGGTTTAAGTTTATTTTCCAATGAAGGACAAATTTTTCGTTAAAAACCAAGAAAACCCGGCGTTTTAGTCCAGTCAGACTACCCCAAGAGTAGGTGTAAGAGGTTACAGGGTATAGGCTCGCTCACCACGCGAACGTCGAACACCAGCAGAGAGAGCAAGCGCAGCCGATCAACGGAAGAAGACGCAGCCAAAACAACAGACAGAGCGAGCGCAGCTCGAAAATAACGGGAAAACAACAGGTGCAGCCGAAAACAACGGAGAGAGCGAGCACAGTCAGGCAACGGGAAAAAGCAAGCGCAGCCCAAACCACGATAGAGCAAGCGCCACGACAGAGCGAACGAGCCGTTGACAAAGCGCTGCAGTCACAGCAGCCAAGAGAGCGCTGCAGTCACAGCAGCCGAGAGAGCGGTGCAGGCACAGCAGCAGCGTGAGCGCTGCAGTCACAGCAGCCGAGAGAGTGCTGCAGTCACCGCAGCCGAGAGAGCGCTGCAGTCACCGCAGCCGAGAGAGCGCAGCAAGCACAGCAGCCGAGAGAGCGCGGCAGAATGCGTGGATAGCTTAAGCTTGGCGACTGCGCTGCTGGGATTAACGCCGGCACATGGAGGGGGAGATTAATTGCGGCACGCGTAAATTTTGACACTCGAAGTGGCGAATTTAGACCGTGCGGAAGCAAAAAGTGGGACAAGCAGAAACATATAAGAAAGGACGCGTGTGAAGCCAGTAAAAAAAAGAACACTCACGAGGACGACGGACCCTTTGCCAAGGACGACCACAGAAGGACAACAAAAGGACGACACCAGGAGCAGAAGAGAAAAAAAAACAAGGACGAGGATAACATCAACAGACGCGTGGACCAAGGTGAGCCAGCCGCCACATGGTTGATTTTAGGCAGGGCCCGGGTTCCCGGGCAGAAGAGACGGTGTTTAGGTAGGGCAAGGGTAGGTATATGTATTAGTTAGTTTTTTAGGCTAAGTTAATAAAATAAAGATGATGTTTGCAAATGAAAGTGCGCATGTCTGCCAAGGGGAACAAAAGGGCGCGTGAATGTGTGAGTGTGTAAGTGTGTGCATGTGTCTACGCATTCGGCGAACGCGAGACCACGTGGCCCAAGCTGTTCCAGGGCTCCACTGATGTGCCAGCCGGTAAATACCCGGCACATACAGTGGAACCTCGAGAACAACCGCGAGCCGGTGAATCCCGGAACACGGATAAATACCCAGTTCCGAGATTAACCGAGTCACGGATGGTGGCCACTGGTCTGACGTCGACATGCAGAGTGCGCGTGTGCGAGGGCGAAGGAGGCGCCAGACGGCGTGGCCAAACTGTTCCGGAGTTCCACTGATGTGCCAGCTGGTAAATACCCTGCACATACAGTGAAACCTCGAGAACAGCCGCGAGTCGGTGAATCCCGAAACACGAGGTAAATACCCGGTTCCGAGATTAACCAAATCACGCGGGCGGCCACTAGTCAGGCGTCGCCACACAGTGTGGGCGTGCGCGAAGGCGGACAGGCGTCCACGTGGCCTCGCACCGTTCCTTGGCTCCACTGACGTGCGAGAAGGTAAATACCCAGCACGTACAGTGGAACCTCTGGAGCAGCCGCTAGTCGATGGTTTCAGAGGCTTGAGGTAAATACCCGGCTCCGAGACCATTAGAGAAGCGGGGGGGCGGCCACTGGACCCATTTGTTGGTCTTTGCGCACGATTTTCAACGCCACACACACGCTGCAAAGTCGGCCATGCCGACTAAGCCGAATACCCCGTGTTCGCCTTCGCGATGGCCACAAAAGAAAACCTCAGAAGGTCACTTTCCTTTTTTCGGCTCGGGTCTCAGCGAACTTTACAAATTTTTCACCTCAGCCTTCAGACGCTACCATACAGGTGGCGCCCGAGCTGGGACCCTAAGACAAAAGGACGAAACTAGGAGAGGCTGTGGCTTAAAGAGCCACGAGACCGACTGAGGGGCCGGGGAGAGGGCGTTGAGACGTAACACGTGGCCTAGAGGCAGACACGCGGTCGTTTTAAGCTTTCTTGCATGTTTTGTTCCTGTTTCGTCCCAATTCTGTTTTTTTAAGTCCACCCACGTTTGTTCTAAAAAAGTTAAGTGTTATTAGTGCTACAAGCTGAAATTTCAGAAAAAAAAATCTAGTTATAAGTTGGAAGGGGGAAAAATATAAGAACAAAGGGGGCGCACCCTGTCAGAGTTACGAGGCCCGTAGGGAGACGCCTAGCACCGCACCTCTCGCCCGAGATAACTCGACAGGAGAAAGAAGGGGACCTGACGAAGTCGCCATCGCGGGGTGAGCGAGCCGAGGGCCATCGTGTTTTCCGATCGGGATTCTGTATATAAGGCGGGCTGCTGGCTGGCAAGAGGCAGTCAAGCAGCAGCAGCCCAAGTGAACACATCGAGTCAAGCAGCAGCAGCCCAAGTGAACACATCGAGTCAAGCAGCAGCAGCCCAAGTGAACACATCGAGTCAAGCAGCAGCAGCTCAAGAAGACACATCGAGACCAAGCAAAAGAAAGCAAGAACAATAAAAATTCAAGAACAATAAAAAAAGGATCCTTGGCAGGCTTTAGTGAAAGAAAAAAAAGAGATCTCCAAGAGAATCCCCAAAAAAAGTGCCAAGTGAAAACGCCTCGTACAACAAAACATCCTGGAACCAGGTTTTAATCCCCGCCGCGTCGCGAGTAAGGACATCCTCGAGCCAGCTTAAATACCCAGCCGTGACACCGAGGAAATACGGGAACTCTTCAAGCCGAATCGAACGAGACCAGAACCAACGATGGTGGGCGTCCGCTGGATCTCTTTCCGGAGGAAGCAGGAACTGGAGGCACTGGCTGACGAGTTCAACTTGGACCGAGGAGGCACCGTGGAGGAATTGCGGTCCTGCATGACCACCTTCATAAACAGGAAGGACCACTCATCGGCCACCTTGGAGCGGTTGGCCTCCCTAGAGGCGCAATATGTCAGTGCCGTGAGTCCGGACAGGAGACTTGCCACTGACAGGACGGCCGGGAGTTCACCAGCATGGCCACTCACGATGGAGGATCGGCCGAAGATAAGCAACAGGCCGCCCGAGGAGACAAAACCGAGTCTGACCATCCCCGTGCCCGAACCCACAGCACTCCGAGCAACCGAGCGACAGGAACCAGGATGCTCAGAAGGATCCGAGCGACACGACAGTATGACACTGGCCCACACTGATGATGCTCAGAGCCGGATACACGGAGGCCCAGGAACTGGAGAGAGTTTATGAAAACCTGCAACCCCAATACCAACTCTTTGTAAGGCGGAACGACTTCCAGACCCTCCGGGAATTGACGGCCCTGGTAATAAACTACGAAGTCACCAGGGAGCGTGAACAATAACAACAGCAGTGGAGTTCGTACCAACAGCCGACGATGGGGACAGGTAACGCGCGGAACGGCGCTCAACGAGGGGCATCATGGACACCAGGGAACGGGGCGTCGCACCCCAACCTCAACGCACCACCGGCCCCGACGACTTCAGAGGAACAGGCAATAGTCAACGTCAGAGAGGCTTGTCGTAACTGCGGAGGAGCGGGACACTTCGCTCGGGAATGTCGAGACCAGCGAATCCTTTTCTGCTGGACATGCGGCAAGCGGGGAGTGCGCACTGTGGACTGTTGCCAGACCCAACAGTCGGAGCAACATGGGCGGACATACAACTGGGAACATCTTGCACCCAGGTGAAGATGTTAATATTGCCCGTTGTATTGGACGACGTGTTGCTGGGCCTGGATTTCCTTGGGGCCATCAACACGACTCTAACCTGTGGGGGAGTAACATTACACCTGGGAACCCGAACCGCCACACCAATAAAGAGCCACGACCCGGAACACAGGAATCAGGACACGCACAGGGACCAGGACGCAGAACAAGGAGGTGCAGCCGGCAGTCGCGCGACCGACATCTCACACAGGAGCCAGGACCCGGAACACCGGAATCGGGACACGCACAGGGACCAGGACGCAGAACAAGGAGGTGCAGCCGGCAGTCGCGCGACCGATATCTCACATGAAAACCAGGACTCAGAACACAGGAACCAGTACGTAAGACAAGGAGATGCCGCCGGCAACCGCGCGGCCGACATCTCGCACAGAAACCAGGACTCGGAACACAGGAACCAGCACGCAGAACAAGATACAGCCGGCAACGGCGCGGCTGGTATCTCACACAGGAACCAGAACACAGAGCAAAGAGATGCAGCAGGCAACCGCGCGACCGCCATCAAACACCAGAACCAGGACGACCCGAGACACACAGAACGGATGGAGGACCTGCTAGGACCCAAGGATGACGAGGCAGTCCGGAGGAACCCGTTCCGGAAGAGGGAGAATAAAGGAGGCGTTACCAACGGGCAGGAAGAGTCAACCCCGCCCATCACAGGACTCGCCACTGTGAGCACCCTGCCCGAGGAACAACCACCGACACCCATCTTGGAACCATGGATCTCGAATTTCCTAGAAGAGGAACTCTCCAAATTTGATGGACTGTCTGGCGTCTCCACGATCACGGAACACGTGATCGTGATGAAGGACGACCGATCCATCAAGCAACGTTATTATCCAAAGAACCCCGCAATGCTGGAAATTATCAACGCCCAGATCGACGAATTGCTCAGGGAAGGGTGCATCGAGCCTTCGAAGAGCCCACACAGCGCTCCAATCGTCCTGGTAGGAAAAAAAACGGGCGAAATGCGGATGTGTGTGGATTTTCGACAACTGAACGCACGCTCAATCCCCGATGCGTACCCCCTCCCACGAATCAACTCCATCCTGGAACGACTCCGAAACGCCAAATACATCAGCACGTTGGACTTAAAGAGCGGATACTGGCAGATCCCCATGGCCAAAAGGAGCCGCGAGTGTACCGCATTTACGGTACCCGGAAGGGGTCTGTTCCAGTGGAAAGTTATGCCCTTCGGACTACATTCCGCCCCCGCGACATTCCAACGCGCCCTGGACCAGGTAATAGGACCGGAGATGGAACCCCACGCGTTCGCCTACTTAGACGACATCATCGTCATAGGAACTTCAGTGGAGAATCATGTCCAGAATCTACGCGAAGTATTAAGAAGGTTGAGGGCAGCAAACCTTCGCCTCAACCGGAAGAAGTGTCACTTCTTCCAACGCAAGCTGGTGTACCTGGACATGTTGTCAGTGAGCAAGGGATCCACACCGATCCAGACAAAATAGCAGAGGTACGGAAATTGCAACCCCCGTCGAACCCAAAGGAACTACGCCGGTGCCTAGGAATAGCCTCCTGGTGCAGACGGTTCGTCCCGAACTTCGCCACCGTCGTACAACCAATGTCGTTATTACTGCGTAAAGGACGCCGCTGGGAATAGAGGGACGAACAGCAGGAAGCATTCGACAGACTCAAGGCCCTCCTCACCGAAGCACCAGTGCTCGCATGTCCTGACTTCAGCCGAAAGTTTGCACTCCAGACCGACGCGAGTGATTACGGACTGGGAGGCGTCCTCACCCAGGAGACGGAAGAAGGGGAACGGGTCGAGGAGAACTACTCTGCGACGGAGAAGGAGTGTCTGGCGATCATTTGGGCTATTCGCAAGTTACGTTGTTACCTGGAGGGGTACCGTTTCGACGTAATCACGGACCACCTAGCGCTGAAATGGCTCAACACCATCGAAAACCCAACGGGTAGGATCGCACGAGGGGCCCTCGAGTTACAGCAATACCAGTTCGACGTGCACTACCGGAAGGGGAAGCAGAACGTAGTAGCAGACGCCCTCTCCCGACAGCCGATGGACACCTTACTCCGGGCCGTGACCGAAGTTGACCCGTACCCGTGGATACAACGCCGATGCAAACAGCTGGAAGAGGAACCCGAGAAGTACCCCGATTATGCCATACAGAAGAGGACAACATCCCATGGAAGCTGTGCGTCGGGAAAGAGACGAAAGGAAGGATTATGCAGGAGTACCATGACGCGCCAACCGCCGGACATATGGGAATCAGAAAAACTACGACAAGGGTTGCCCAGAGGTACTACTGGCCAGGAATGTTCCGAGACGTCGTTTGGCATCATCTGCCAAAAGTTTAAAGCTGAGCAATGCAAGCCGGCCGGGAAAATGCGGACAAGACGAGTCCAGGAACCGTTCGACACCCTGTGCGCAGATTTCGTGGGACTATTACCGAGGTCCAAACAAGGGAACACGGTGCTATTGGTTTTCTTCGACCTGTTCTCCAAATGGGTCGAACTTGTCGCATTACGCAAGGCTACCACTACGTTCAAGGCTTTTAGTAAGCGGGTGGGCATGCAGTTGGAACATACGGCACCAGACAGTCCCCAGCAGAACCCCACGGAACGAGCAAACAGGACCATCAAAAGTATGATTGCTCAATACATTGACGGGCCGCAGAACACGTGGGACGTTCTACTTCCGGAGATATCACTGGCAATCAGCAGCAAACAGCAGCGTCTCAGATACTACGGGGTTCAGCCCCGCCTTCCTGGTACAAGGACGCGAACCACGACTATAAGGTAATCCGGTTCCTCTCCCAAAACATAGTTCGACTCCAGCGCGAAGGGACCCGAGAGCGTCGCACTGCCCACATAGCCGACCTGAAGCCGTTCCAACGAGAAGAGGAAGATCCACGAGACAGTAGCGTGGGACAACCTAGGCCAGTCGATAAGGCCATCTAGCTCTTAAGATTTATTTCTAATTTGTTCTTTCCCATTTCAAAACAAACACCGTCTCACCGTTCCGTAGGGCTTGGCTAGGGAGGATTAGATTTCTGGGGTATAACCGCGTTTATATCCCACAGAGACGAGAGACAACAATGGCCGGAAGACACCAGTGGGACGAGAACCGCCGGGAAGTGGAAGAGTGGCTCGAGGGACTGCCCGCCGTGATGGCTGCCGGCGAGGAACACCCTCCACGTGCAGACGTGGACGTGGCTCAGGACATGGGGGTGATTGACGACGACGACGTCAGCACCATCATGTTCCCCGGCGTACAGCCCGTCGCCATCCCCATCCCCAGCTCAACCACCGACACCCCCGAGCTGTACTGCGCCCACCTACAGGTGATCGAGGACGAAGGAGGGGTGTCCTCGACCCGTCCAGAGCCCTTCGCTGGGTTGACCCGGAGACACCCACATCCCCGGAGGAGGCGAGTGAGCGCACTGCGCCATCCTCGCACCCGCCGACCCGCTTAGCGAGTGGGAGGAGAGGTTCCTGCTCTCCCCCGATGAGGTCTTGGCGATGCCGGACCCGAACGCGCTGCTCGCACTCCGCGCAGACTGGGTCGAAGCCACTCCTGGACGCCGGCTGCCCGAATTGGTAGTGGACCAAATCCAGACGCAACACACCGAGAGTGCCCGCCACCGTGTACGGTTCGCCGTCCAGGTGGATGGGGCAATTTTCCGAGTGACCCTGGGCCGTGGAAGTAAGCCGGTCGTTGCCTTCCACTGGCATAGCAAGGGGAGGGTGTGAGGACTCAAATCGGAGCCCCCACATTTTGTAAATATTTCTTTCTCTTTTCTTTATTAGATGTAAGTACTAAATAGGTTTAAGTTTATTTTCCAATGAAGGACAAATTTTTCGTTAAAAACCAAGAAAACCCGGCGTTTTAGTCGAGTCAGACTACCCCAAGAGTAGGTGTAAGAGTTTACAGGGTATAGGCTCGCTCACCACGCGAACGTCGAACACCAGTAGAGAGAGAGCAAGCGCAGCCGATCAACGAAAGAAGACGCAGCCAAAACAACGGACAGAGCGAGCGCAGCTCGAAAACAACGGGAAAACAACAAGTACAGCCGAAAACAACGGAGCACAGTCAGGAAACGGGAAAAAGCAAGCGCAGCCCAAACCACGATAGAGCAAGCGCCACGACAGAGCGAACGAGCCGTTGACAAAGCGCTGCAGCCACAGCAGCCGAGAGAGCGCGGCAGAATGCGTGGATAGCTTAAGCTTTGCGACTGCGCTGCTGGGATTAACGCCGGCACATGGAGGGGGAGATTAATTGCGGCACGCGTAAATTTTGACACTCGAAGTGGCGAATTTAGACCGTGCGGAAGCAAAAAGTGGGACAAGCAGAAACATATAAGAAAGGACGCGTGTGTAGCCAGTAAAAAAAGAACACTCACGAGGACGACGGACCCTTTGCCAAGGACGACCACAGAAGGACAACAAAAGGACGACACCAGGAGCAGAAGAGAAAAAAAAAACAAGGACGAGGATAACATCAACAGACGCGTGGACCAAGGTGAGCGAGCTGCCACATGGTTGATTTTGGGCAGGGCCCGGGTTCCCGGGCAGAAGAGACGGTGTTTAGGTAGGGCAAGGGTAGGCATATGTATTAGTTAGTTTTTTTAGGCTAAGTTAATAAAATAAAGATGATGTTTGCAAATGAAAGTGCGCATGTCTGCCAAGGGGAACAAAAGGGCGCGTGAATGTGTGAGTGTGTAAGTGTGTGCATGTGTCTACGCATTCGGCGAACGCGAGACCACGTGGCCCAAGCTGTTCCATGGCTCCACTGATGTGCCAGCCGGTAAATACCCAGCACATACAGTGGAACATCGAGAACAACCGCGAGCCGGTGAATCCCGGAACACGGATAAATACCCAGTTCCGAGATTAACCAAATCACGCGGGCGGCCACTAGTCAGGCGTCGCCACACTGTGGGCGTGCGCGAAGGCGGACAGGCGTCCACGTGGCCTCGCACCGCTCCGTGGCTCCACTGACGTGCGAGAAGGTAAATACCCAGCACGTACAGTGGAACCTCTGGAGCAGCCGCTAGTCGATGGTCTCAGAGGCTTGAGGTAAATACCCGGCTCCGAGACCATTAGAGAAGCGGGGGGGGCGGCCACTGACCCATTTGTTGGTCTTTGCGCACGATTTTCAACGACACACACACGCTGCAAAGTCGGCCATGCCGACTAAGCCGAATACCCCGTGTTCGTCTTCGCGATGGCCACAAAAGAAAACCTCAGAAGGTCACTCTCCTTGTTTCGGCTCGGGTCTCAGCGAACTTTACAAATTTTTCCTGTGAAGTGGCCCTGGCGCGACTGAGCTCACCTCAGCCTTCAGACGCTACCTTACAATTATTTATATGGAACAAAAGAAATAAATATATTCACTGACCATCAGCCCCTCACCTTCGCGGTCTCTGACAGAAACACGAATGCAAAATTTAAAAGGTGGAAAGCATTCATTGACGAACATAACGCCAAAGTGTTCTATAAGCCTGGTAAGGAAAACTTTGTAGCTGATGCCTTGTCCAGGCAAGTCATTAACGCTACACAAAACGAACCCCCATCAGACGTTGCAACAATTCATAGTGAGACCTCACTAACCTACACGGTTGAGACAACCGACAAACCATTGAATTGTTTTAAAAACCAAATTGTCCTGGAAGAGGCACTTTTCCCACTGCAGAGAAAAATTATACTCTTCGGCAAGAAAATTCGCCACATCATTAATTTCGTATACAAAAATTCTCTGTTTGACACATTAAAACCACTCATCATCCCAGATGCAGTTAACGCAATTCATTGCGATTTCCCAACACTTGCTAGCTTTCAACACGAACTTGTGTTAAACTTCCCAGCCACCAAGCTGTGGCATTGCAAAACGTACGTATCAGACATTACTGACAGAAACGAGCAAATAGAAATTATTACAGCAGAACATAACCGCGCGCACAGAGCCGCACAAGAAAACGTTAAACAAGTCCTTCGTGACTACTATTTTGCCAAAATGAATAATTTAGCAAGGGAAGTGGTCACCAATTGCAAAATATGCACCAAATCAAAATATGATAGGCATCCACAGAAACAAAAGCTTGGAGTCTCACCCATTCCATCATATGCTGGCGAAAGCTGCATATTGATATTTTCTCCACCGACAAAAAATTTTTCCTCACTTGTGTAGACAAATTTTCGAAATTCGCTGTAGTACAACCGGTTTCGTCATGGACAATCGTAGAACTAAAAATACCTATCATTCAATTGGTCAATTTATTCCCAAAGACGAAGACAATATTCTGCGATAACGAGGCAGCATTTAATTCTGAAACAATGGTATCGCTGCTCAAAAATAGCTACGATATAGACGTGGTTAATGCACCACAATTGCACAGCGTTTCCAACGGTCAAGTAGAAAGATTTCATAGCACGCTGGCAGATATAGCTAGAAGCCTAAAAATGGACAAAAAAGCCAGCGACACTGTGGAGCTTATTATGAGAGCTACTGTAGAGTATATATTGGACGTTGAATACAATGAATGTATTAGCAAGTGGTCCAAACGACACCAAGCCGATGCTTGTTGCGCGCGGAACCCAGACGAAGTCCACCTCCCGCCTGACCGACCGAGAGGCACCGTCGCATAACGGACGACACGGAAACGCGGTAAAAATGCGAGTAGAAACGCGAGAGAAAGAAAATTAACGCGATATAGGGAATAAAAAGTCGAATAGAGGATACACGCGACATGCAAGTGAAAAATGAAAATTAAGAAAAAGAAGATAGAATGACGAGGAATAATATTAGGAGGATACTATTACTAATTAATACTAATACTAATTACGTGCTAGATAGACAAGAATTAAAGACTTCATAGCAGCGATAGAGTTAGTGCTAGCTATGACGTGTTGAAGTTTATTGTAGTCCGAACATAATACCCTGAACGGATCGTGCAGTGCATAGTTCGATCTACAATAAGGAAGAGTTAGTGGAAGGTAATTACGTGTAGTTCTGCAAGGGACAGAGAAGTGTAGCTACCTTACCAGGGTCACACTGTCAATGTCACCTTGCATAAGGTTGTTAATAAATAAGACGCCTAGCATGGTTCTGCGACTGGTTAGGGAAGGCAGGTTTAATAATAGAAGTCTATTAGTATAGGAAGGCAGTCTTAAATTTTCATCCCAGTTAAGGCCACGTAAGGCAAAAAGTAAAAAGTTTTTCTGTACAGATTCTATGCGTTCCTTATGAATAGTGTACTGGGGACACCATACGCATGACCCGTATTCGAGAATGGGACGAACAAGTGAGATGTAGAGGGTCTTTGTAAGATTAGGATCGTCAAATTCCTTAGACCATCTCTTAATAAAGCCTAAGACACCCATGGCTTTATTGACCATATTAGAAATATGATTGGAAAACTTAAGTTTTCGGTCCAAAAGAACCCCCAAATCATCAACTAGGGTGATTCTTTCCAAGGCACAACCACAAAGAGTATAAGAAGCATACTTTGGACTGGCTCGAGAGAATGTCATCAGCTTGCATTTAGAGCTGTTCAGGTTTAAAAAATTGGCACAACACCAAGAATAAAAACTATTTAGGTCGGCTTGTAAGAGTGAGTGACAGTGGTCGTCTTTAAATTGGTAACAAAGCTTTACATCATCCGCATACATGAGAGTACGGGAGTTACATATGACCAAAGGAAGGTCATTGATGAAAAGCGTAAAAAGTAGGGGACCGAGGTGACTCCCTTGAGGAACCCCAGATGTGGCATGAAGTGGGTTTGAAAGGGTGGTTTTAAAGAGGACTCTTTGAGTTCTGTAAGTCAGATAGCTAACAATCCAACTAAGTATTTTTGGTGAAAAACCTAGAAGGTCAAGCTTATGTGCCAGAAGGGAGTGATTCACTGAGTCAAAAGCTTTACTGAAATCAGTATAAATAACATCTGTTTGAAGATTTTCCTGAAATCCTTTTACCACAAAGGATGTCAACTCAAGTAAATTTGTCGTAGTTGAACGACGCTTTATAAATCCGTGTTGAAAAGGAGAAATAACGGATCTACAGGAATGTTGCAATTGAGGAGTTATAACATTCTCGAAAAATTTAGGTATAGCCGACAGTTTAGAGATACCTCTATAATTGCTTGCATCAGACTTGCTGCCCTTTATGAAGGGGAATAATAAAAGATTCTTTCCAAATAGAAGGAAAGAGTGAAGTTTCTAAGGACAGCGAAAATAGTTTGAGCAATGGCTTACTTAAGGAGTTGGCACAGAACCGAAGTATACAAGCGGGAACACCGTCAGGGCCAGGTGAGAAAACTGGCTTAACTAAATAAAGATCCTTGACAAGTGAGCTTTCGTTTAGAAAGGGAGTGAAGATACCATTCGAACTTGGAATGTTGTATGGATAAAAGTGAGTGTGATGTGTTGAGGGTGAATATGTCGTTTGAAAAAACTTTGCAAACAAATCGGCCATGGTTTGGTCGGTATCTGCACAAGCATTTTCAAACGTTAGTTTCGTTGGAAATGCGGGAGACTTGCGCTTCGTGTTAACAAAACTATAAAACTGTTTGGGGTTCTGAGTAAACTGAACCTTGCAACGAGTTAAATAGGTCTTATAACATTTCGCGTTTAAGACTGTAAAATCTGACCGCGCGCTTAAGTAGCGAGAAAAGGCTGAAGGCGAATTATTGTTTTTATACTTTTTAAATAGACTCGACTTTAAATTTTTTAACCGTGACAACTCTCTTGTGAACCATGGCGGCTTACTCGAGGAAGTTGGATAAAAGCACGGAACACAAATATCAAAAAATGAATTAATTGTGTTATAAAAAATATTGGTCGCTACTGAAATATCTGTAGACAAATATAGTTCCGACCAATCAAAATTAGAAATTAACGAATTTAATAAGTTAAAATCTGCTTTTCTAAAGCAGCGTACGATTACACAGTTTTTCATGTTTATCCATACATGCGACAAACTCAAAAGTAACTTCAAGAGTGGGATGGTAAGGATCTTCAGGAAGAGAAAGTGGTTGTGTCCTGTTTAGACTCACTCTAGATGGATCGGAGACAAAGCATAAATCTAACGATCTGTTACTACAGTTTAAGATATGATTGACCTGTGACAATGACATATCAAACAGACCGTCGAAAAGGTCATGTTGCCGTGAAGGCAACAGAGTATTTGAGTCAACACTTGTTGTCCAATTACAATTAGAAATATTAAAGTCCCCAAGGACTGAAAAGTGATCTCTGTCTGATAACAGATTAAATATAGTCTTTATTGCCGACAAATGTTGCAAATAGACTGATAACTCCGATGACGGCGGAATATAAGAACAGGTTATATAATGAAAGAAGCCGGGGAAGTGTAATTTTACACAGAGTAATTCAATAGCAGATTGAATCTCCGGTTGTAAAAGTTCCGAATTGATGGTGGAATCAACTGCAATAAGAACTCCACCACCACGACGGTCAGGTCGATCACACCTGTAGGTTGTGTACTTATTTGGAAAGACTTCAGAGTTAAGGATCTCCGGCTTTAACCAAGTCTCAGTAAACACAACAATTTGAGAAGAAAAAGAGAGACTGTTTAAATATAAAGTTGAAAGTTTAGTACAAAGACCTCTAACATTTTGATATGATAGAGTTAAGAAGCTTGTTAGTTTTTTTTGCTCGGATTTTTCTTGGCAGATGCTAAAGAAGGCAAAGGAAGTTTAATCGGTGGGCGATTTTTTTTCTTCTTTGCTTCGAACTCTTTAAAAATTACGTGTTCCGGCCAAAATTGTGCGGAACATATAATGCCAAAGAGTTCGTTGGGGACACTTATTTTGAAGGACGATATGTCCCTCTCATAAGAAAACTTAAATTTTTCCACTTTTATATCCAAGGCTTGAATTTTTGCTTGAATATAAGCAGTAGCATCGTTTGATGTGAGTTCAAGGGCAAGCCTCGAAATAAAAATTTGTTTCTTTTGTGGAACACTACAAGGTTTTTTGGCGCCTCCGGTATAATACCAGAGCAGAGGTTCTCTTCTGGTAATCCAGAACTTGAACACGCCCTATGAAAATCTAATAACTGTGACACAGGCAACGAGACCACTGCAGACATATCGGATGGTTTAGGCGTCACTGATTGCACACCCCCAATGACATTCTCTAGAAGAACCGCAGATCTCGTTACCATCGGAGGATTGGTGAACGGCATCAGCGGCTGTGTCACTGGCGTACCTGGCTGGTCAATTAGAGGGAGCTGGGTGGCGCTAACAGAAGACTTCTCTACTCGTGTGGATTTCTTGCGCTTTGGGGATTCATTCAATAACTTAAGGTTATTGAAAGAAGAATCCAGCGCCGAGAACTGGTCGGAAAGTTTACGAAAACTTCCAAGCAGTTCCTTAAATCCAGTCTTCGTTTGACGCATAAACGAACACATGTCGTTCTCCACCTCCCTACACACATCGCAGCAATAACGCAAACCAGTGCGCTTGGCTACGGCGTCAGCCGTCGGGCCAGAAAATCCGGCACACTTCGCGTGTACTACGTTGGTACATAGCCAGCACGAAATGCTTGCCTGGGCGGCAGTCACCTGCTTAAGGCAGGATTTTTCGAAACAGATTACCCCGTTCATTATAGTGGGCACCTACTGTAAAACGAGAAATGCCAAAAAGAAAACGAACAAAAACAAGAAGAGGTATGTGCGCGAGAGAAAGAAATTAGCGCACGTAAAGAGCAGTGAGCACAGAGAGCAGAAAGATAGAGCAACAACAGTGCAGCAAAGAGAGCGGCAAAGCGTGAGAGCTGCTTAGGCGCACTCAAAGAATTAGGAGAGAATAAGGAGAGAGAGCTATAGCGGTGAACTAACTACAACAACGTCGCTTACCGAAAATAAGAAGACAAAAACAAAACACTGGACAAGCAGAACCAATGCACAACAAATGTAAAATTAGCAAAGTTTAGTTTGACTAATCTACAATATAAGGCATGCACACGCGTCGTGAACGGGCTAGCAAAAGGATATATTTAAATTTAGATATTTAAACAAAACACCGGTTGTTTTGAATTCAAATCAAAAAATCAAATCGAAGCGCACAAAAAAAACACGTCCGTTCACTGTGAAAGTTGAAAGCACATCAATTCACTCATATACACGCCGCATCCCCCGAATTTAGACAAAGTATACAGGAAAAAATCCAAAAAGCACAGCAAGCTGTGCTTGATAGGTGTAATGCAAACAGGCAGAACCGAATATTCGAAGTAGGCGAAACGGTGTTCTTCAAGAATAACAAGAGGTTAGGCAACAAACTGACACCACTTTGTACGAAGGAAAAGATACAAGCAGACCTAGGAACGTCTGTTCTTATTAGAGGGAGGGTGGTCCATAAGGACAACCTGAAATAGTAATAAGAAAAACCAAGTAGGATTAACCGCACATGACTAACCGCATAAACTTGTTTCTCTATTACAGGATGCAAGTTGCAATTTTGTTAATGTTAGGGATGGTACAAAGTCGGATTATCGACTATTCACATTCCAATTATATTCCAATAATAGACGGAAAAGTATTGGTATGGGAACAAAGGGACTATTTAAGGCACTCCAGTAATTTGACGGAATTTGGTGTTATTGCAGACGAGACTGAAAAATTAATTGAATTATTTCCACAATCACATATGCGGAAGTTATTAGATGCAGATATAGATCACATTAGGAGTTTATTTTCCGTTATTCAAATACACCATAGAATGGCTAGAAGCTTAGACTTCCTAGGCTCACCACTGAAGGTCATAGCAGGCACACCAGATGCGTCTGACTTTGAGAAGGTGAGGTGGTCCGAATCGCAACTAATCGATGCAAGCAATAAGCAAATAGTTATCAACTCGGAAACGCAAGAACCAATCAACAAACTAACTGACGCAGTAAATGAAATAATTAAAACAAAAAAGAATGACTTAGTAGATACTCCGCATTTGTATGAAACACTGTTAGCAAGAAATAGAATTTTGATAAATCAAATATCAAACCTAATCCTCACAATCACATTGGCTAAAGCCAACATAATCAATCAAACTATTTTCGAGCATAACGATTTGAAAGCTATTTTAAATGAACAGCCGTTAGAAATTCCCATAGTTAGTCTCACAGAAGCGTCCAAAATAAAAGTCCTCCAGTCCAAAAACATAATTCATATCCTAATAGCGTATCCCAGGGTGAAATTCATTTGCAAAAAGGTCACCATATACCCTGTATCCCATCAACATGTCGCATTGCAACTATCAGACGACACCGTAGCCGAATGCAACGATGATATACTAGCATTCACTGAGTGCGTAACGACAACCTACGCCTCCGTGTGCAAATTTACCGCACAAGACTCATGCGCCCGAGCACTGCACGCTGGTAGCGCCGCCTCATGCCAAACACAACCGAGCCATCTCAATCCGATCACATTCGTGGACGACGGCGTCATCATAATCAATGAAAGTGCCGCTAAGATCAGCACAGACGACGGTCCAGAAGTCATCACAAATGGAACCCACCTCGTCACCTTCCGATCCTCCGCCACCATCAACGGGAAGAGAAACGTGAACGAGCGTGGGATCATAGAGAAGGCACCAGGCATCGCCGGGTCTCCCTTGCTCAACATCATCGGCCATGACCCCGTGTTAAGTATGCCCCAGCTCCACAGGATGAATAATCTCAATCTAAAAGTCATCAAGAACTTTAAGGGAGAATTGGCGGCCACCAAGGCATCTAGGAACTTAGCATCGATCGGCATCATCCTCAGCATCATCTTCAGTAGTCTCATCTTCGTGTGGCTACTTATAAGGAAATGGCAAGCATCGAGGAAAGTGGAAAAGATCATCAACAGTTACAAGGTGACCGAGGTCGGCCAGCAACTTGAGGGGGGAGTAGTTAACACATAAGCCTAGCGTAAGAAACATAAACAACTACACATTGTTGCTCCAAGTAAATTCCGCTGACGTATGAGTTCAGCGACCCGGCCGTTCATGTGGAGTCCACAAAGTCACCTCATAGCCAGGTGACAAGCAGCGTGAAACTGGGCTTTACGTCGGCTGATTCTAAAAACCCGCTTTCACCGGAGCAGGTGGCTACGGTGAAAGCTAGCATTGCCAAGGCTTTGCGGCTTCATCCCACACCGGGCCACACACCAGGTTTCGAGTGTTGCATACCCCGAAATGAATGGCTGCTCCTGGTGTGCGAGGACAGCCGCACTGCTGACTGGGTCAGGGGAGCCGTTGGACATATCAGGTCCATCAGCTACCTCGACATTAAACTGCTGGAGGAGTCTGAGTTCCCTAAAGCTCACCTCATTAGAGGATACTTCCCCAGTAGTGCTGAACTAACTCCCGCCGCCATTTTGGGTTACCTTGGTATCCAAAATGCAGACTGCTTCTCAACGAAGCAGTGGCGGGTGGTTCAGCATAGCCTCAATGGCACCACGACTCACCTCGCGATGTTGGTCGACGAGGAGTCGTACAAGGCTTTGACGGAGTGCAACAGGAAGGTGAAATTCGTCTTTGGAGGAGTTAAGCTTCTCCTGAAGAACTCCGTCCCCAGAGCCTCCTCCTCTCCTGCACGTCCCCCGACCTCTTCTCCAACCATTCCCCCCCCAACCTGCGCCCCTCCGGAAGCGACGAAGATTGCCCCCACCTACGCGACGGTAGCAGCTGCCGATGTGGTGCGGAAAGCCCCCCTCCCCAAACACTCGACCATCCGGGTCTCCGCCCCCAACCCCTCAACGTGCCGCACCAGACCTTTGGTTGGCAGCGGGCGCCTCCTGGCCCCTGCCCGACCCACAATCAGCGCTGGGCGCAAGCTACCCGCAAGGGTACCTCCCGCTACCTGGCAACGGCTATGGAGGTTTCCACTGCTGATGGCGTACGGGGAGTAGTGATCGCCTCTGCTTACTTCCCGGGCGATGTGGATGATGTACCCCCCGCAGAGGTTCAGCGGCTTGTGGATTTCTGCCGCCTTCACAACAAGCCGCTTGTGATCGGCTATGATCCCAACGCCCACCACACAATCTGGAGGAGCAGCGACGTCAATAAACGTGGTGAGTCTCTCTTAGATTATCTAATGTGTTGTCATCTAGATATAGCTAACGTAGGGTGTAAACCCACGTTTATTAACTCTATTAGGGAAGAGGTTTTAGATCTCACCCTAGTCAGCAACTCAATTGCGAGCTCGCTTGTTAACTGGCGGGTCACAGACGAAGCCACCTTGTCGGACCATCAGCCAAAACTCTTTCTGTCCCAAAAGGACAAACTGGGGACTCTTCAAAGCCTCTGTGGCCTTGAAAGCAGACCTGTTGATCAGCAATCCAAACTCTATCAGTGAGATAGAACTTCCTGCCAACCTGCTTCAAGATGTGCTTATTACGTCCTTCGAAGTCAGCTCAGTTCGGAAGACTTTAATGGTCAACCGTAAAGTTCCTTGGTGGAATGAAGAGTTGGCAGCACAAAGAAGGAAGGTTAGAAGCCTTTTCAACAAGGCCACACACTATAATAAGAACATTAGACGCTCCAAACGCGATACGTGGCGCAGCTACTGTGGTAGCATAGAATCCAGACGCAGCGAAACTCTACAAGGTATTAGCCAAAGGGTCGTCTAATGGAATAGGGCTTCTCAAAAGAGCAGATGGCTCTTTCACTCAAGATCGCAGGGAAGCACTTGAACTTTTATTGCAAGTTCACTTCCCAGGTTCCGTGGCGAACCCAGATCATTCCAATCACGTTGACGCCACCTTGTCACCTGACTCACGTGGAACCAGTCTATCTGGAACCATTTTCGATCCTGAAAAGGTCAAATGGGCTGTAGATTCCTTCGCTCCCTTCAAAGCCCCAGGGGTGATAAAATCTTTCCAGCCCTTCTCCAAAACAGCCTGGATCATATCCTCGATCCACTGGTCGGCCTTCTGAGAGCTAGTCTCACGTGGGGACACATACCCAACTCTTGGAGGAGAGTCAATGTAGTATTCATTCCCAAACAGGAAAACCGTCCTCTTGACCAGCCTAAGTCATATCGGCCGATCAGCCTTACCTCCTTTCTGCACAAGACTGCGGAAAGGCTCTTAGACATGCACATTCGGTGCTCTCTGCAGAAAAATAACCCTTTGCACCCCACGCAGTTCGCGTATATAGCCGGTAGATCGACAGAGGTCGCTCTCCACAAATTAGTGGATAAAATTGAAAAAGCCTTCGTATCAAAGAACATTGCTTTGTGCTCTTTTCTTGATATAGAGGGTGCTTTCGATAATACTGGCTACGGGTCTATCTCTGGAACATTGCCCGTCCCATAATCCGGTGGATTGACGCCATGCTCAAACACCGGACTATCTCCTCTACCCTGGACACGACGACCGCCCATATTAGTGCGGTAAAAGGGTGTCCCCAGGGTGGGGTCCTATCCCCTTTGCTGATGCAATCAGCTCTGTTCACGGTCAGTAGGTGGTGTGAAGATGTAGGTCTTAGCATCAGCCCACAAAAGGCAATAATTGTTCCCTTCACTAAGCGATACTCCGGTCAATTACACATTGGCGGCTCTCCCGTGGACCTTTCCAATGAAGTCAAATTTCTAGGGGTAACCCTTGATAAACGACTAAATTGGAACTCCCACTTACATAACACTCTATCAAAGGCTACTCATGCCATGTGGGCATGCAGAAGACTCTTCGGTAGAATCTGGGGTCTCAAATCCTGCACCATCTATCTTATTTGACACGATCGTAACCTACGCTGCTATTGTTTGGTGGCCTAAGGTTACGCAGGTCACTGCCATCTACAAATGCACGAAACTGCATAGGCTGCTCTGCCTCTCCTTGACGGGTGCAGATCGCACTTGTCTCACTGCAGTAATGGAATCTATTTTGAATCTGACTCCGCTGCACATCCGCATTAAAGAAGTTGCTGCTATGAGCCTTCTTTAATCTGGGCTTCTAGCTACCGAATCAGGGCATGCTAGCTTAATCAAAGATATTCCTGGCTTAGAGATCTGCACCAGATCAGATTCTATGACCAAGGAACTCTTCTTTGGTGCAAAATTTAGAACCCTCATTCCAGACCGTAGGGATTGGGATTCTGGCAACCCCATCAGAGACCCCAATGGTATACATTGGTACACCGACGGGTCAAAGACTGATCAGGGGGTTGGAGCTGGGATATATGGTCCCAACTCCAAAACCTCGATTGCTATGGGCAACTGGCCTACAGTTTTCCAATCAGAGGTTCACGCCATCGAGTTCTGCTGCCGTCTTATCCTTGAGAAGGGAATTAGAGGAGCGAACATATACACCTTCTCGGACAGCGAAGCGGCCATACTAGCCCTCTCCACAAAAAGAGTGGGCTCGCGTATGGTGGCTGACTGCTGGAACTGTCTCCAGAGGCTGTCGAATAGGAATAAAGTTACCATAATTTGGGTACCTGGACATTCTGGCTTCCTTGGTAACGAGCTGGCGGATGAACTAGCGAGGGCTGGGTCATTAGCCCCCCTGCTTGGCCCCGAACCCTTCTGTGGCGTGGGGTGGTCAACTATCTCCTCCCTGATAAAAAAGTGGGCTGGAAGATTGACCGAACGCTACTGGCTCTTCCAACCAGGGATGCGGCAGGCTAAAGAGCTCACCAATCCCACAGTTGATCGAAGGACCAAGCTACTCTCTAGGAGAGACCTTTACTTCCTTGTTGGCTACCTTAGTGGGCATCACTTGGTGAACTATCATCTTGTCCTTTCCTCGTCGAAAGATCTGTTATGCTTCATTAGGGAAGCAGAACAGCTTTTGTCATTATAGGGAGAGTATCTATGTACAAAAGATCTTCATGGTCGCAGTGTCTCGCGCCTTCTCCGCTGGGAGACTCCCTCTTTTATAATAATATAATAATAATAACTTACTGAAAGGGGAATGCCTACTTAAGGTTGTCCTTGTGGACCACCCTCCTCTTAATAAGAACAGACGTTCCCAGGTCTGCTTGCACTTTTTGTTCCGTGCATAGTCAGGGGTCTTAGGGTTCAGTTTATTTCACAATGTCGATGCCGTAGTTGTTCTTGAGCATTGATGTGATTGTCTCTGAGTTGAATGCGGTCTCATTGTCGCAATAGATCGTTTTGATGTTGTGGAAAAAGGGGATAATCTGCAATAGGGGGCCTGTGATGTCCACTATCGTTCTGGATGTAACCGGTTGCACTATTGTAAACTTAGAGAATTTGTCAATGCACGTCAGGAATAGCTTTCTGTCGGTTGAAAATATGTCAATGTGCACCATTTCGCCAGTATAACTGGGTATGGGCGTTTCCCCGAGCTCTTGCTTTTTCGGGTGCCTGTCGTACTTTTCTTGGGTGCATACCCTACAATTAGCTACCACCACAAAAAGCTTGTAGGTGCTCCACAAAAGAAACAAATTTTTGTTTCGAGGCTTTTCCCTGAACTCACATCAAACGATGTTACTGCTTATATTCAAGCAAAAATTCAAGCCTTGGATATAAAAGTGAAAAAATTTAAGTTTTCTTATGAGAGGGACATATAGTCCTTCAAAATAAGTGTCCCCAACGAACTCTTTGGCATTATATGTTCCGCACAATTTTGGCTGGAACACGTAATTTTTAAAGAGCTCGAAGCAAAGAAGAAAAGAAATTGGCCACCGATTAAACTTCCTGTGCCTTCTTAAGCAACTTCCAAAAAAAATCCGAGCAAAAAAAACTAACAAGCTTCTTAACTCTTTCATATCAAAATGTTAGAGGTCTTTGTACTAAACTTTCAACTTTATATTTAAACAGTCTCTCTTTTTCTTCTCAAATTGTTGTGTTTACTGAGACTTGGTTAAAGCCGGAGATCCTTAACTCCGAAGTCTTTCCAAATAAGTACACAACCTATAGGTGTGATCGACCTGACCGTCGTGGTGGTGGAGTTCTTATTGCAGTTGATTCCACCTTCAATTCGGAACTTTTACAACCGGAGATTCAATCTGCTATTGAATTACTCTGTGTAAAATTACACTTCCCCGATTTCTTTCATTATATAACCTGTTCTTATATTCCGCCATCATCGGAGTTATCAGTCAATTTGCAACATTTGTCGGCAATAAAGACTATAGTTAATCTGTTATCAGACAGAGATCACTTTTCAGTCCTTGGGGACTTTAATATTTCTAATTGTAATTGGACAGCAAGTGTTGACTCAAATACTCTGTTGCCTTCACGGTCTGTTTGATATGTCATTGTCACAGGTCAATCATATCTTAAACTGTAGTAACAGATCGTTAGATTTATGCTTTGTCTCCGATCCATCTAGAGTGAGTCTAAGCAGGACACAACCACTTTCTCTTCCTGAAGATCCTTACCATCCCACTCTTGAAGTTACTTTTGAGTTTGTCGCATGTATTGATAAACATGAAAAACCGTGTAATCGTGTACGCTGCTTTAGAAAAGCAGATTTTAACTTATTCAATTTGTTATTTTCCAATTTTGATTGGTCGGAACTATATTTGTCTACTGAAATTTCAGTAGCGACCAATATTTTTTATAACACAATTAATTCATTTTTTGATATTATTGTTCCGTTATTTTATCCAACTTCCTCGAGTAAGCCGCCATGGTTCACAAGAGAGTTGTCACGGTTAAAAAATTTAAAGTTGAGTCTATTTAAAAAGTATAAAAACAATAATTCGCCTTCAGCCTGTTCTCGCTACTTAAGCGCGCGGTCAGATTTTACAGTCTTAAACGCGAAATGTTATAAGACCTATTTAACTCGTTGCAAGGTTCAGTTTATTCAGAACCCCAAACAGTTTTATAGTTTTGTTAACACGAAACGTAAGTCTACCGCATTTCCAACGAAATTAACGTTTGAAAATGCTTGTGCAGATACCGACCAAACCATGGACGATTTGTTTGCAAAGTTTTTTCAAACGACCTATTCACCTTCTACACATCACACTCACTTTTATCCATACAACGTTCCAAGTTCGAATGGTATCTTCTCTCCCTTTCTAAACGAAAGCTCACTTGTCAAGTATCTTTATTTAGTTAAGCCAGTTTCCAACGAAAGCTCACTTGTCAAGGATCTTTATTTAGTTAAGCCAGTTTTCTCACCAGGCCCTGACGGTGTTCCCGCTTGTATACTTCGGTTCTGTGCCAACTCCTTAAGTAAGCCATTGCTCAAATTATTTTCGCTGTCCTTAGAATTCCTTATACAATATTTGGAAAGAATCTTTTATTATTCCCCTTCTTAAAAAGGGCAGTAAGTCTGATGCAAGCAATTATAGAGGTATCTCTAAATTGTCGGCTATACCTAAATTTTCGAGAATGTTATAACTCCTCAATTGCAACATTCCTGTAGGTCCGTTATTTCTCCTTTTCAACACGGATTTATAAAGCGTCGTTCAACTACGACAAATTTACTTGAGCTGACATCCTTTGTGGTAAAAGGATTTCAGGAAAATCTTCAAACAGATGTTATTTATACTGATTTCAGTAAAGCTTTTGACTCAGTGAATCATTCCCTTCTGTCACATAAGCTTGACCTTCTAGGTTTTTCACCAAAAATACTTAGTTGGATTGTTAGCTATCTGACTGACAGAACTCAATGAGTCCTCTTTAAAACCACCCTTTCAAACCCACTTCATGACACATCTGTTGTTCCTCAAGGGAGGCACCTCGGTCCCCTACTTTTTACGCTTTTCATCAATGACCTTCCTTTGGGACTCCCGTTTTCTCATGTATGCGGATGATGTAAAGCTTTGTTACCAATTTAAAGACGACCACTGTCACTCACTCTTACAAGCCGACCTAAATAGTTTTTATTCTTGGTGTTGTGCCAATTTTTTAAACCTGAACAGCTCTAAATGCAAGCTGATGACGTTCTCTCAAGCCAGTCCAAAGTATGCTTCTTATACCAACACGTCATAGCTAGCACTAACTCTATCGCTATGAAGTCTTTAATTCTTATCTATCTAGCACGTAATTAGTATCAGTATTAATTAGTTATAGTATCTTCCTCGTCCTCTATTCGATTTTTTATTCCCTATCGCGTTAATTTTTTTTCTCTCGCGTTTCTACTCGCATTTTTACCGCGATTCCGTGTTGTACGTTATGCGACGGTGCCTCTCGGTCGGTCAGACGGGAGGTGGACTTCGTCTGGGTTCCGCGCGTAACAAGCATCGGCTTGGGGTCGTTTGGACCACTTGTTAATACATTCTTTGTATTCAACGTCCAACTTCCTTTATCAGGCTGCCCATTTTTGGAAAACAGTAGTCTCAAAAGACTTTTTTAATATCTTCCTGAGCGGCTCTGTGCGCACGGTTGTGCTCTGCAGTGACAATTTCAAACTGTTCGTTTTTATCGGTTATATGTAGTGGCTGGGAAGTGCGTAATGAGGTCGAGTTGGAAACTTGCCAGTGTAGGCAAATCGCAAAGAATAGCGTTCACGACGTCAGGATTAACGACATCTTTGAGGGTTTTTAACAGACAACTCTTGTCAGTAAAACTGATCAAGTGGCGAGTTTTGCTTCGGAACAGCACTAGGTTTCGCTTGAGCGGGAAACGTGCTGCCTCCAGAATGATCTGGTTTCTGAAGCAGTTTAAGGATTTATCTGTGGTTTCGTGTAGGTCAGGGAGAGCTCGCTGTGCAGATTCGCAGCGTCTGACTGAGGTTCGTTTTATAAGGCATTAAGATATTGCCTGGAGACGGCATCTGCCACAAAATTTTCCTTGCCAGGTTTGTAGAAAACCTTGGCGTTGTGTTGGTATATGTATATAGGATTTCCACCTCTTTCCTTTCAGCAACAGCGAACGTGAGAGGCTGGTGGTCGGTGAATATATTGATTTCCCTGGAGCTGTACAGAAAGTTCTGTAGTTTACCTAGGGCCCATACAATGGCTAGCAATTCATTTTCATTTGTGGCATAATTTTGCTCAGCCTGTTTTAGAGTATGGGATATCATGGTAATTGGCCTACCCTCTTGTGATAGGACTGCACCGATGCCACTTGTTAACGCATCTGTGGTGAGGTCAAAGGGCTTTTTGAAGTCGGGATACTTGAGTATGACATCCTCTGATGCCAGAATGTTACGAAGTCTTTGAAAAGCGCTACGTTGAGTTTCATTAAACTCAACACAAATCTTCTTAGACATATGCCTACTCTCCGAACCGTTTTTCCCTTTCAGGATGTCTGTTATCGGACGAGCTATGGCGGCAAAGTCTTTGATGAAGACTCTGTAGTAGCTGGCTGAACCAAGGAAAGATCTAACAATGTAGACGCTTTTGGGCTCAGGGTATTCCTGAATGGCCTCTATCTTTTCTGGATCGGACTTAGTTCCATCCTCACCCTCATATTCGCCTCGATTGGGCATTTCAGCACAGTATCGATGTGGCGGATATGGTCGGACTCGTTCTCTGAGAAAATTATGACGTCATCTACATAGACGTAACATATTTTCCCGATTTGCTCTCTCAGGACATTGTCTAGGGCTCTTTGAAAAATGCTGCTTGCATTTCTCAAGCCGAATGGCAGACGGCAAAATTCGTATTTGCCGCCATTTACCGAGAACGACGTCTTCTCGCGGTCATGTTCCGCAAGGTGAATTTGGTGATATCCTGACTTTAGGTCAAGGGTAGTGAAGAATTTGGGTAAGCTCTTGAAAACACCGGTACATTGTCTACTGTGCGAATCATGGCAAGGCAAAATTCTTCACTACCCTTGACCTAAAGTCAGGGTATCTCCAAATCGTTAAATGCAAGAGCTTCATTTGACGTGGAGAAAGCTTTCTTCGTCCTTATTATTGTGTCCTCGAACTCCTTTTTAACGGAGGCAGGTACAACAATATCGTTCACATCAGTGAAGTTTACATTGGGGCAGCTGAAATAGTGAAGCTTTTCAGAGATGCCTTGGTATTCTAGGGAGTTTTCTGCTAGGTTCAACTTTACCCCGGCCTGTGTTAACAGGTCCAAGCCTATAATAGCAACGACGCGTTGAGAGAATCCAGAAGGAAAAATGGGGAGGTGTGCTTGAAGACTTTCATTAAGCACTTATTAAGCGACCGGCATTACATCTTTCAGTTCTTTTACGGGCTTAATGTAATTTTTTGCCACGCCGGTATCGATTAAGATCCTTAAAGTTCTCCCAGCCAACCGTCGTTCAATGAACGGCAACCGGGAGCGTCCCCTAAAAAATGCAATGAGTTGTCACTGGGAGCGTACTCATTCTCACTGTCGATCTCCTCGACTGCAGCCTTTGCTGCCTTTTCATACTCCTCTTTGGGGTCTTTGGGTTTATGAGCCTCTTGGACAGCGTTATTAAGACGTTGTCGTCTCGGTCCTGTCGAGCGTTCTGAGGAATTTCTTCTCTTAGAAGCATTCGATTCATTGGGGTGGTTCTTGGAGGACGAGTCAACCTCCATTGCCTGAGGAGCTTGCGTCTGATTGTCACTATTGGTTTGTCCGTTAACGTTATTTTTTTGACGTCTGACGAAATGCGGGTTCCTATCCTGTCCCTGCTCTTCCCTGTTAACTCTATTGGGTTTCCCCTGGAAGCGGCTCTTTCCGTTTGCCGCTGTATGCGCTCGCTGCTCTACGGCCTTGGCGTAGGAGTTTGCAAACATGCTTCTCTATATGCTTGCTTCTGCTTCTCTAGCCAAAGCCAGTGCAGATGGCAAGTCTTTTGGTTGGGCCGGGAAGACCACAACTATAAGGGACTTTTTGAGCCCTGCAATAAGCAGGTAGGGCGTGGGCTCTGACTTCAGCGTTAAGCAGGTCAGCACCCTCTTGTTCATGCGTCATTGCGATCTTGTTGGTGACAAGCGTTACCTTTTTCTCAACTTCGTCGTAGTATTGCGTTAATGGTAGGTCACCCTGCCTAACCATCTCCAATCCTTGCCTCAACCGGCGTAAGGATGTCTTATCCGAATACGTGCAATCTAATCTGGCCAAAATGGCATCGAAATTCAACATCGTATTGTGGGATACGAGAAAGGCTCTAGCTACGCCACGAATTTTAATTCTTAATATGGCAACAGCTTGGTAATGAGCACTGCTGCCGTTGTAGGGCTTGAAAAGATCGTAGGCGTATATGGCCGATTGTCTCCAGGCCATATACTCATCATGAGTACCGGAAAACTCTGGTTCAGACTTTTTTATGTCTAGAGGTATGTCGCACCTTACATCAAGATTAACAGAAACCTTTTCATACGTTATGATTTGCGGTGCCTGCAAACTCTGTACCCGGGCAGCTAGGGAATTTAATTGGGTCTGAAATTGAGATTGCTGTTGCGACAATGCCTGCCTGACAGCATTGTCGATAAGAGCTTGGATTTGATTAAGGTCCATGGTATTATCTACCGGGGACTATCTAACGGCTGACCTATATGGCCTACTTGTTCCTCCTCCCAGCTATCCTCGCTTTCGTATTCGACCTTAACGCTTCTGTAGGTATGTGCCCAACACATTGGTTGTTGGTTGGCACAACACAAATACACTGTTGCCGAGCACAATTGATCGGCTAAATATATATGGCAAGAAAAAGTATGCAATAAAATTATACGGAAGTATTTTTTTTTTTTTTTTTTTTACAGCAAAGATTGTTATTATTATTATTATTATTATAGTCATTTTCTTCACTTATAATAATACATAAAAAAAAAAAAATTATAGTCATTGGGAATCGTTCAGTTCCTTCTGAACTTAACCTAATGTGTAGCTTAAAACGAGAGCAACAGTCGAGCGGCACGCGACGGTGGGATACCCTTGGACGTATGTTGCCATAGAAAGTATTTAATTGTATAATACTAATCGTAAGCTACAAATTAATCATAACACTGCAAAGCGTTGCAACCTTGCTTCAATTTCAATGCCAATAATTTATTGCCGCAATTTCCTAGCGCGCGAAAGACTGCCAATAGTGGTGTAAGCAGTATATATCGGTATTTCTTTATAAATTTTAAATGAGCCAATATCGATAACTATCGAGTAGTCAAAATTAATATTTATTAAGTTGGATTTTTTATTGTCCCTAAAATATGAATTATTAAATAATAATCATAAGTGCACGTACGCATATTATGAATATTATGAATATGGACACATGCATGCAACTGCTTGCATACATTCATATTCATCTATACGCCACCTATTGGTTGAGTGTTAGCATATATTTATGCACATGTATTTTCGGTAATTGACATGTGCATGGAAAAGAAGAGTCGAGAAACAGCTCAAGCTTCGCGCTAGCATCGTTTGTCCTTTTCTTTCCTGCACAAGTAATTTAGTTCTGACGTCATCGACAACTTCTTTGCAGGTCCAAGGATCGAAATGGTTTATCTAATAACTTCAGTGTTTATTGTCCGATCGGATTGTTCTCGATAAGTTCTTATAGTATTTATCTATATATAGGCTAAAGCAGAACGTTAAGAAATGAGTACTTCGAATGTAAATAGCAATGCAAATCAAAATTGGCGGTTTGCGGGGCAGGAATCTTCATGCTAAATTTTGTGTCCCTAGCTTTTGTAATATCTGAGATCGGCGCGTTCATCCAGACGGACGGATAGACGGACATGGCTCAATCGACTCGGCTAGTGATCCTGAGCAAGAATATATATACTTTATGGGATCTCCGACGCCTCCTTCGGCCCGTTACATACATTTGCTCAAAGTTAATATACCCTTTTTTTGAATATTTTCAAGGGTATAAAAACAAACAAATGAATGAAAATCAAAATTTTTCACTGGGAACACATAACAAGCAGGTGCCGCTCTAAATAAGAAACACTGTAATACAAAACAAGCAGATGCCGCACTAAAGAAGAACTGTAATACATAAAAAGGGCTACGAACATACATACAAACATACGTGTACATAAAGTGACGTGACTACAGATATAGCATAGCAGCATAGAAGTAGATAACTGTGAAGTGCTGTGAGAGGGCTGCTAAGCTCGATGCGAACACACAGGCATAGCAGTTGTCGACATGTAGTGGAGGGAGGTTCCGTCAAGTTGGACGCGAACAATTATGTTCGAACAGGTCACTGATACGCGACGGGACCACACAAACATACATATGTTAGATCAGCGTACACAAAATGGTGTAAAACTACAAACTAGACACAATCAAACGAAAAATAATCTTATATTGGTGATGTACGAGACGACCATATCGGCGATTTGGTAGCTGTGTAGTAATCTCTCGACCGCTGAAGTGAGTCGATTGCTTTCACAGAGTCAATTGCAATGAATTTTTCATTTGCGACTTATAAGGTTGTTTGTGCATCGTGTGGAAGATATCAAATTAAGAAATTAAAATGAATCAACACATTAATACAATGTAACCTTGCCTTTATATTATAATATCAAGTGAAATATATTTCACGCAACACTTATAGAGCACATTTTTCGAAAGTGGGGCTCCGCTGCCCAGCGGCCATGAGCTTCACTAATAATTTGCGCCAAACATTTAAACGAAAATGGAAAATAATGGTCCACCACAAAAACCACTGGACTTTACGTTGATGAAGCAAATTGCTGGCATGGGCCCGAGAGAGATTCGTGAGCAATTGCTGAAAAATTTGCCGAATAAAGACTCTGCCTTTTCTGCACCTAGTATTTCAAATACAATTTGCAGTACAACCATCAAAATAACTTCATCAAGTTCAACCATCTCGTCGCCATACATCTCAACTCTCTCGCTGATTGGCCATGTATGTTCTACTTCTGCCAGCACGACTCACAGCAATTCTCTCGTCAGCTCGGTAGCGAATCCCCAATCTACTACAGAATGGCAAGATGTCTCATTTACGCCAGGTAAAGGAAGAAACAATAAGAGAGCAGGCACAGCCCTCCTCTCAAAGAAGGCAACATCTGATCAGCCTTCCATCAACTCCTCAAATCGCTTCCAACCACTAGGCAATGAGGAAGAATTCAATATGGTCGTCGTATCTTCGAGTGACGATGATGAGCCTTGTACATCGAAGGCCGACCTCATTCGTGCCGCAAGGAAAGCGAGACGTAACAATCAGCCGGCTAGTGTTAATCAAGCTGCCCCCACCCCGAAGCCAAACCATCACTGTAAGGTACCCAGAATGATGTTCCCCAATGTGGTGAACTTCACAGCTTATCGCAGCGAACTGGACGCCCTTGTAGGAGATTCCTACACCATCAAAGCACTAAATTCAGGAGACTGCGCTGTTCAATGCAACACCTCAGATGTTTACAGGATGGTGGCCCGGCATTTTCTAGAGAAAGGAACCTTGTTTCATCATCATCAGCTCCCCGAGGACCGGCCTTACAGAATCGTATTGCGTAAGATGACCACGGAGTTTCATCGGAGGATATTATCGCTTGCCTACAGAATGAAGGCCACAGCGTTGTTCGTGTATATACTCCGCGTAATAAGTCGACCCTACTCCCTCTTAATATGAGATCAAAAAAGCGGAAAATAACAAGTTTGTCAAGAATATTCTTGTTGTCTGCAAGCATAGAGTGACATGGGAGAAACCCCGTAAGCAACCTGAGCCTGTACAATGCCATAGGTGTCAAGGCTTCGGTCACACCAAGGCATATTGTTCTCGGCATTTTATTTGCAGGGAATGTGGAGAAAACCACCCCACTTTGGACTCGAACATGATGATGCCAGATGCTGTTATCACTGTGGAGAGCCCCATGCAGCTAATTTTCAAGGTTGCATTAAGTACCTAAAAGAAGTTTCTACTCGTCAGCATCATTTGAAGACCAACGAACCCACCGCTGCTGGTCCCGTAAACAGACCCTCTGCCCTTAGCGACCATCGTCAGAAGCAAACAGCCTGCTGTTCAGCCAATATATCCGCCTGCCGCTACTGCCTCTAATGCAAGTAACAACCTGGACTCCAAGCTGGAACAGCTTTTTTCTAGGGTTGACCGAATGATGTCGTTAGTGGAATCATTGATGCAATTACTTTTGCAGACCCGCATTTCTCCCTCTGCCGTTAAAAATGGGCCCTCTTAAAATAGCAGCTTGGAATCTAATGGGGCCTCCTCGAAGACCAATGAAATCCTCGCTTTTATTGAGCTTCACGACTTAACAAAGACATCCTCCTGTTGTCAGAAACCCACTTCACCTCCCGGTCCACCTTCAGGGTCTATGTCTTTACCCTTCATACTGCCAACCATCCGGATGACAGCCAACACGGAGGAGCGGCGATCATTGTTAGATCAACAATCTCTCATCAATCATTCGCCACTCTGTCGCAAGACTGTCGCTGACTGCAAGCAGAGGAATCTTTAATGTTGCCTCAGTATACTCCCCTCCGACTCTTAGATGGACAGATGCTATTGTTGGTCATCGCACAATTTGGAACAAAGTTCCTTGTGGCAGGTGATTGGAACGCAAAACACAGGTGGTGGGGAAACTACAGGATGTGTTCCAGAGGTAGGGTGCTGTTTTCTGCACTGGCGGAAGCCACATGCCACCCCTATCGTGCAACTGCCTCTCCAAGTGCCAACGATTTTGGGATCTCCAAAGGCTTTAGACAGCAACAAATCAGAGTGAAAGTGCTGACAGAACTGTCATCTGACCATCTGCCTTTGCTCTTTGAGCTCGATGAAGATGCCCAATCATTCAGAGATGTTACAAAAATGCTGTCCCCGCAAGCAAACATTCGGGTCTTTAAAGAACACATCGAGGCCACTGTAGAACTCAACATCCCCATCGACACTTGTAGTAGGCTGGAAGCGTATGTTGACTTCTTCACATCTACGATCATTGAAGCTGCAAGGCAGGCTACACCAACCCCTCGCCAAGTTGGTCTCACGGCCTTAAGGAGGTCTCCCATTTTGAGTTTGGAAGCTAGGGATCTGCTCAGCCACAAAAGACGCCTCAGAAGACAATACATCGCGACAGGAGATCCTAGCATTTACCAGCAATATTCTAGCACTACTAATCGACTGCGCCGTTTGCTAGCCAATAATCGTAGAGCAAACTTGGATACCTTGCTGGAGAGTGCTGGCTTGTAAGACGGATGATGAGAAAGCAAGTGCTTTTGCTTCGCACCTGTATTCCACCTTCATGCCCTTTAATTTAACAGACAACACCACTCGTGAAGCCATTGAGAATTTTTTGGATCGTCCAACTGCTCCGACACGCCCCATGAGACATACCTCACCGCAGGAAGTTATGATCCAATTAAAGGCGCTGCAACCAAAAAAAAACCCCTGGTTACGATGGCATAGATAACCGAACTGCGAAATTTCTACCACGCAAAGAAGTGCTTGCTCTCGTAAAAATTGTTAATGCTATGCTTAGACTAGGTCATTTCCCCAGGCAATGGAAGCGTGCGCGCATTGTAATGATCCTCAAAGCTGGAAAGTCACCTACAAACATTGACTCATACCGCCCGATAAGCCTGCTACCAACTTTCTCCAAAATTTTTGAGAGAATTTTGCTTACCCGCTTGACAACACCAACACCAGTTCGACTTTAGGAAGTTTCATGGTTGCCCCGAACAAATCTATCGCCTCGTAAAGCACATCACGCATGGTTTTGAGCATAAGCTTTACACTATCGGTGTGTTCTTGGACGTGAAACAAGCGTTTGATAAGGTGTGGCATGAAGGGCTGTTATATAAGATGAAAGATCTCCTCCCAGCACCCCATTATGCCATCCTCAGATCCTTTATTGCTGATCGGACCTTCGATGTTGCAGTACGGGAGTCCCAGAGTAGCCAGGAACACATTCATGCAGGGGTTACACAGGGAAGTGTGATTGGACCCTTCCAAGTCCCTTGAAAGGGACTTAAAAGTTGTCCCACTGGGAGATCAAATAAACTTCCACAGCAGCCGATATGCCGACAGACTTACCGCCCACCCGAACACGTTGGCGAATGATCTCGTTGACCCCATTTCCCTCCAACGTCTGAAGAGAATACATCCCCATGAACTCCTTACCCGCAAGATAGCATAATCGCTGATTTGTACACTTGTATATATTATTATTAAGGCACATTATCCACTATATTATTATTAAGCTACACATTAGGTTAAGTTCAGAAGGAACTGAACGATTCCCAATGACTATAACAATAATAACAATCTCTGCCAAGATCCATTACTCCAACCATTCATAGGATTGACAAACTGTTGCATATTTTAGGGAGATCTATATAATTCGGTCAAAAGAGCTGCACAGTCTCTGCCTAGCATCCGTTGCATACGAACGATCGCGATTGTCAAGTCTTTTTGTAGTGAAACATCAACAACTCTTCCAATCTTACTGTGCACTGTGCACACAATTTCTATTTTTAGCCACTGCACAGCGGTGGTAAAAGACATTTACGGTACTCATCATAAATACGCTCAACCGAAACGACGCTTTGTACGCCCCTCGCCTGCGCCTTACGGAAGCGTGAGGCTGATACCGTTTGTTCTTCGCTTGTTATCTTTCGAGCTTGCGAAGTTGTTTACAGTGCGTTATTTAGAAATAAATAATATCAATTGTAATTATGGATAATAAAACAGAGAATAACTCCCTATCTAGAGAAAGGCTAGATGAGATGAGAAAAATAGCTGGAGCAACAACAATTTGCACACTGATATCAAACGGCGCAACGTCATCAAATGATAGTTTACCGCCGCAAGCGATGTACACTCTCCCATCGGTAACAACTAGTAGTAACACCAATGTTACCTACACCATAACCACGATCCAAGCTAGCTCTTCGACTACAAACTCATATACTGTGGCAGTAGCAGCAAGTTCCTATACGTCCCCAGCAATGTCTCTTGGAATACCTACAGTTTCTGAATCAGCACCTCCCATTGCTCAAACAGCGAATGATACGAATAAGTGCTCGTTCCAATCAGTCATATCTGAAGGCAGAAAACGCAAGGGAAACTCAAGTACGTTTCAAAAAGATCAGAAAACTAAGAAGCAGGCTTCTCAGCCGCAGATGATGCCATCTAATGTTGAGACACCCTCATTGTCTTCACTTAGTAAAAACCGATTTTCTGCCTTGGTTGAAGATGCAGATCGAATCATGCAAGTACAATATAACTGCCTGAGAGTATTTCTGATGAAGATGAACCAACTCCAGCTGCTGATAATAGAAGCGGACAATCTTCAAATTCGGTTAAGCCTCCAGCCATTTGTGTCCCAAACATCAATAATCCTCACTCACTAGAACTGGCGCTGAATTCGTGAATTCCAAAAACTATTGTCTCCAGGACAATACGCTATGCACGAGTGACAATTATTTGTGCATCAACTGCGGTGGTGATCATGCTTCAACGGACAAAAACTGCCCTGTCAGAATTGAAAAAATAAAGAAGCTCAAGCCAAACCCAAGGCTACCTACACTGCCAGCTCTAAAAAAGGATTCACGGATTCATTCCGGCTGAGGCCATCAGAAGTATTGTATATATTTATGCACAAGTATTTTCGGTAATTCATATGTGCATGGAAAAGAAGAGTCGAGAAACAGCTCGAGCTTCGCGTTCACATCGTTTGTCCTTTTCTTTCCTACGCAAGTAATTTACTTCTGACGTCATCAACTTCTTTGCTGGTCGAAAGGTCGAAATGGTTAATCTATGGTAATAACTTCAGTGTTTATTGTCCGATCGGATGGCAATTTGGAAGATAAGTTCATATAGTATTTATCTATACATATACTAAAGAAGAACGTTAAGAAATGAGTAAATCGCCATGTATATCGAAATTGGCGGTTTGCGGGGCCGGTAGGCGTGTTATTCCAAATTGAAAATAAACTTGATCTGCGTATGGTATACAGGAATTTCATGCTAAATTTGGTGTCCCTAGCTTTTGTAATAGCTGAGATCGGCGCGTTCATCCAGACAGACAGACGGACAGACAGACAGACGGACATGGCTCAATCGAGTCGGCTAGTGACCCTAAGCAAGAATATATATACTTTATGGGGTCTCCGACGCCTCCTTCTACCCGTTACATTCATTTGCACAAAGTTAGTATACCTTTTTTGACCATTTTCAATGGTCCAAGGGTATAAAAAATGCACAAACGCAAATAAAACTTACATTAGAGAAACTATGAGTCAGTCGCACCTTGCCTTGGCTACGGTCGCCTATCGATACCATGATGATGTCCATGTCGTATACAGCACGCAGATAATCCGCATTGCTTGCTTGAAAATCCAAAGCTCTGAGACGCTTTCCATTTGTTGACTTCGGGCACAAACCAATAATGAAGTTGCGCAATAGTTTGCGTACTTTTTCCAGGAAAAGCTTATTGGAACTGGGGCAGGTGCACATGAAGTCGAGTATATTGTGCTCTTCTGATTGCCGAAAGGCCACGCTTCTGGAATGAGATTGTGCATTTGCATCACTTGGTAGAGCGTCTCGTGTGTCTGCACATCCGGTTTCAAGTCACCGGTTTCGCGATTTGGCATGTGGACGATGCATCAGTACGTCAAGCAGCATTGGCCCTTCGCTGACATACATATGTCATCACAGCATTGTAGTGTCGATCGATTTGTCATCTCCCAAGAGTACACAGTGAACAGATACTAGTAGTAGCTATCAATGCTAGCACCAACTCTAGAATTACGACGCACCCAATCGCCGGAATGATTATTTAACACAGTGCCCAACTTCCCCATGGCAGCCATGGCGGCATGGGCACGCACCTCAAAGATGGGATCTCCAGTCAGTCGACATAATGCGGCAAACTCCAGCAAAATAGTGCCTGCACAGGCAGTGTACATTTCTCGTGATTTTTTCAATTGCGGGTCCTTCATGCCGAGTCACAGATTAACACGCGCATGTGGTATTTCAGTTGTGGTATTGAATGCCGGCAACAGACGATAGCCCAACTCCCGGGCCATCTCAAGCATCTCCCCCTTGTACCAATACATCCCATCTGCCTTCTTCTGCAAATACTGTGTGGACAGCAGTCCGCCCGCCATAAGTATGTTTGTCTCAAAGACCGATACAATAATGTCACTGTCGAACTGTATGTCGCGTATCACCAGCTTATCGGCGTGTTCAAATTCTGCAAAGTCGCCGAGTAGCAGTAGTGGGTCTAGCGTATCCACGTATCCAGTCAAGTTCAACTTCAGCTTTAACTTAAATAAATCAAAAAGGGGAGTGCATTAAAAATCTTTGCAAATGCTAATGCTGGCTTAACATTAACCTACATAATGCATGCACTGTTAATAAACAGCCCGTAAAAAGCTCTGTAACGTTAACTGAGAAACTTGAAGCGCATGATTATGAACGCGCATGATTATGATTGTTGTATAATTACATTCTTCTTTTTGTATGCACCTAAAAGAACAAATTCTGCAAAGCTGTTGATTAGACATTTCCGTCTCTCATTTCGAACCGAACATAAACTGTGTACATTTAGTCTTAAGCTGACAGTAAAACAATAAAGTGGTTGTACTTCGAATTCCTTCGTATTTATTTCCATATATTCAACTTACAGCGTTGATCTTAGTCTAAAGACGGATCATTTGTTCGACTCACATTCGCGAAGAATACTTAAGTGGCGCAGCCGGTAGGATAGTAATTGTTGATGAGATAGCTAAACTATTCAATTCTATAATTATTATCCGGTACAAAACATTCGCAAATCGCAAATCGCGTCGGTAACATCGAAACAGTGGTTCATACCTAAAGAGTAAACCCTGACGTGTAAATACGAAGTGATTGTAAAACAACTTAAAAATAACAAAACATATTTAAGAAGACGCCTTAGAATTCACTGAGTAATAAATCCATAAAGGTTACTCAACACTAAGTGAAACCGCTAAGCGCGCAACAACAAAACGCAACAGTCGAGTTGCACACGACAGTAGGATACCCTTGGACGTATGTTGCCATAAAAAGTATTTAATTGTATAATACTAATTGCAAGCTATAAATTAATAATAATACTGGAGTGCGCTGCCACCTTGCTTCAATTTCGATATTTTGCCAATAATTTATCGCCGCAATTCCCTAAAGCGGTGTGAGCAGTAGATATCGGTATTTCTTTATAAATTTTAAATTGGTTAATATCGATAACAAGATCCAAGGGTATAAAAATAAAAAAATAATAATAATTATCAAACCAATTTTCCATTCAATGGTTATACTTAACTATTAGATAATTAAATTTAAATTATTAAAATATGCCTACATACATATTTACATATATCCTGTCATTTAGATTTCTTAATTTCTAACCTATTCCAAACATTACAAACTCATGCCTGAATACTAACAGATATCCCATTGTGATGGCTATGCAAAACCTCAAAAGTCCTAGCACTAATCTTTTCATTATCTAGTATATTTGAAAACGCCCAATCAATATGTGTATCCATATTGGTAGTGGACGTTTTCAAATCTAACAAACTCCTTAATCCTTTGCTAATCAAAAAATTATAAATACTCTTACACCTGTTAAAGGTTTTGAGGCACAAATTAAAATCTCCTAAAACTAGCAAGCTATCCCCTAAATCACCTAAACGAGAAAATTGATGAATTATCTCCTCAAATTCTATTTTAAATGTGGACAGAGGAAAGTCTGGACTTTTATATAATATAAGAAAACTTATGGCATCAAACCTAAATATGCCGAACTCAAAAACTACTGAGCCAAAAGTTTTTCTACTGCTAAAGGTATGGGAAACTCTATCTACTAGCTCGTTCTTTACATAAATTATGATGCCTGTTAAAGGCCTAATTGATTCAAGTTGAACCACAATAGTGAACCCAGGTATTTCTACAGTTTCATTGCTTATGGAAGTTTCCATGAAACATAATATTGATGACTGAAGCATCAGCTTGTCCGATCGAATATCTTCAAGATGGGAATTCAAGCTCTGAGTATTTGGAAGAAAATGTTAAGGGCAGAACTGTTAATTAAATAATCGTAATGAGTACACAGTAGTTTTTCAGTCCGCAATTTCTTCAATTGGGCTTTCACTTTATCATTATTTTGGGGAGACTTAGGAGGAACAAAATTCCCAATAATGAATAATCCTAAAGCAGTAGTTGCTCTACTGCAAGCTACGTATAATGCAGCACGCTGCATTCTGGAATTAGCATGGACTACCACTTTGCCATACGTAGCTCCCTGACTCTTATGAATTGTGATGCCTTCAGCAGGCACAATTGGAAACTGCCTACGGTCAATGTTAATTTGTGCGTTATTTGAATATTGAAAACTGCGAACAATTTTCTGAATAGGAGTCCATGAAGGATCTGTACGATGTGTACACTTCGAACGCGCAGATTCTCCTACAGTTTCCTCTGTAAATTTCATCCATAAAATGTTGGGAGTGTTGGATGTATTGAAATCTATTTGCATCAACACACCTGATGCCCCGTTTACTAATCCATCCCCTGTGTCTACATTGACCGTCATCATGTACTTGGCAGTATTTTTTAGGAGAAGAGACGTACAGAGTCCCTGTGTAGCGGAAGTTTTAAAAACCTTCACTTCTTCTAATATTCTTTGTTTCCTAGCTGGTTCCAAATGGCCCGCCTTAATAAAATCTTCAGCAGTAGAGAAAAATTGCTCAGTAGCAATTGAGTTAAGTTTCGTTACATTAAATAAATCAACCTCATTATTATTACTAAACAGATGAATTGCATCATCGGGCACTGCCGATGGTTCGCATATTCTAGATTGGAAAAGGACAATATCATCGGCTGTCATACAACTCGATGCCATATTATTTAAGGCAGAAGCGAAAAGCTGATCGTCATGTTGACGCATTATCTCTGTGAGCTCAAAATACAAAAAAAGGTCCCAGAGATACGTACCAAATATTTCATGGTAAGGGTCAGTGGTATTTGGATCGAAAATCCAACTACCTCCTACGGGCTGTAACTGTCTAAGATCACCGAATACGATGATAGAAACACCACCAAAAGGAGAAGTATTTTTGAAAATTTGCTTCAAACGAGAATCTAAATAAGAAAACATTAGAGAGCTAACCATTGATATTTCATCAATAATAATTAATTTAAGATCGATTAACCTTGAATGAAGGCTATTAACTAAATCATGGCTTAAGGCCCTTAGAGGTGCTGAGCGAGATTGATTAACAGGAAGTGAAAACATGGAATGCAGTGTCGAACCACTAATTCCGAATGCTGCTTTTCCTGTTGGTGCACATAAGAGGATTTTAACAGATGTCGGATCAGCTCCTGGTATACTGTTATACATTACGGATAATGACTGAAAAATTGCTGATATAAGTCGACTCTTTCCGACTCCGGCGCCGCCTCCAACAAATTCATAAAAGACTGTATTGATTTTGGCATTATGCAAAGCATGTGTAAAATTTAGCTTCTGCTTTTAATTAAGAGATTAGATCTCTTATTATCTATATTAGCTAAGCTTTCCTGAGAAACTAAGGCTGGAAGCTTGATAAAACGGACATTACTATCTTCATCATTCATATCAATATTTCCATCCACATTTAAAACATTTAGATGTGGATCTATTTCAGGCAATCCTAAAACTGTGAAGCCATCATCTACCACTTCCTGTTCTCCTACTTGATTATTCTCATTTTCTGCTTCCTCTGTTAAGTGGCTCAGAGCATCTTCTAGTTCCCTATCATCTAGTAAATTATATTTTCTGCGATTGTTCTCTACTAACTCCGAATTTTCCCTACAGAACAATTCACAGTCATGTGTGACTAAATCCAAATGCTCATCTCGCCATGGGGCGTAAAGCATTTTTAGCTCTCTGAAATAGTCACTTGTTTCTGTATTGACATTAAATCTCCTATACCTAATTATGCACGCAGTGGTCCTCTTTCTGATGAAGCCACTATTATCGCGAAGAGCGTAAACTATTGATTCAGAAGCCCTAGGCACATCATCGTCAAAGTCATCTGCATTTTCTTGGCGAGCTCCTCGTTCTGATTTGCAGTAGCTGTTGCGGAACGCATCACCAAATATTGTTAAGAATAATCGATTGAAACTATTATAATCAGTTATCGATATGAACTTGATATTATTTTTTTGTCCATCTCTGAAGAAGGTTGAGAAAAAACAGAACGACGCAACAGACGTGCCAATTTAAGTTTATCTTATTTAATTGAATAAATGTTTAAATAAAGTGTTTTGAACTAAATATTTAATGACGATAATTGTCCCGACAAAATGGTCGTTCGAGCCGGATAATATATAATATATACTACATTGTCACCCGTCAGGTAATTCCGCCAACAACATGGTCGTTCGAGCCGGATAATATATAATATATACTACATTGTCACCCGTCAGGTAATTCCGCCAACAACATGGTCCTTCGAGCTTATTTTGGACGGCATATGGATTTGTCATGATCCTACCAAATTATTTGAACGTTACGAAAAACTAATGCGCAATTTCATCAGCCAATTCACATGTCTGTATGTGTAGCGTCTATCACATACATTGACGACGACAAATACAAGTGTGTGTGACAGCATCGCAACAGACTCGTGTATATGTACACACATACATTACTGCCAAGCATAAAATTTGGGTGTATGTGCATAATAAGACGACGTACATTTACATAGAACAGCTGCATTGAAAATTAGTGCTGGTAAACGGCTTGACAATGCCAATGACACGTTCAAAAAAAACTTTTAAATCAAATGCGCAATTGACGTCAGTGCAAATAAACGAAATGGACACACCACGCCCACAAAACCTGTCTACCAACACAGTAGTTCCAACTGGTGAATTGCCGAGGAGTACTCCAACTAATTGGGATGAAGACCGAAGATCTGTGACTACAAATAATTCCCAACAAGAAGGGAAAATACAAATGCTACAGTTCCAAATGGAACATTTAAAGAAACAACAGGAATTGCGGACAAAGCGAATGCAACTGGAATATGAGGAAAACCAACTTACACTGGAGAGGGAGATAGAAATGGCCAAATTCGAAGATGATGCAAACATCCCCAGTGACCAGAAAAGAAGCTTCATTGATGACCAAACAGCAGCAAATCGTACCAATGAGTGGGTAGAGAACTCTCAGCGTAAGTCAGACACAACAAAAAAAATGTATAAAGACGACAAAACTGTAAATGTCCTTAAAAGTTTTATGGCAAGACAAACAATTAAGCAAGAACTGCCTTCATTTAGTGGTGATCCTTTAGAATGGCCCATCTTTATTGCAGAGTTTGAAAATAGTTCTCGCATATGTAATTTTAGTAATTATGAAAACATTAATCGTTTAAGAAGAGCACTAACAGGTCGTGCAAAAGAATGTGTACAGTCACTCCTATTATTAACAGACAATGTGAGACATATAATTGATATTTTAAGAAATCGTTTCGGTGATAGTAGCTACATAACAAAAATAATGATTGATAAGATACGACTTTTTCCGGTAATCAAAGATGATAAATATGACAAACTCATCACATTTTATGACATGATCACAAATCTCATTCACACATTGTTTTCGTTTAATGATATTAATCAAATACGTAATAATTTTTTATTTGATGAAATTTTGGAAAAAATACCGATCTCTCAACGAGTTTCGTTTATGAAATATAATCAAAATACTAAGTCTGATCAGCCAAAAGTAATTGTCTTCCATGAATGGTTAGGTCAAACAATAAAAGCGTCAACAGCATTAGGCTTTGGTCATAATAAGCCTAAAGACTCCACTTTAATAGTCTCAAGTCAAAACAACAGTAATGAGAAATCTAAAAAATATTGTAACTTTTGCAAGTCAATTGAACATTACTTAACAGATTGTCCAAAATTTAAAGATGCAACAGTTGAAAAAAGATGGGAGCATGTAACTCAGAATAAGTTATGTATATCGTGCTTTGGCAGAAAACATGTTGTAAGAGATTGTAGACGTAAGAAAACTTGTCATGTAGAAAACTGCAACTATAGTCATAATTATCTGTTGCATAAAGATAAAAATAGTACAATTCCACCTAAATCTGCAGAGATGTCCAATAGTAACGAAAAACTCAATATAAACCCCGATATTAATTGTAACATTAATTTAGATAGTAACAAAGTTCTATTGAAAGTTATTTCAGTTACGTTGATAGGTCCTCACCAATCAATAGACACATATGCTTTACTTGACGAAGCATCAACGATTTCATTGATAGACGAAGACGTAGCGACAGATCTAGGACTAGACGGCCCCACAATGCCTTTAAAGATGCAATGGACAAATAACGAGGTGTACGAACAACTAGATTCAAAGGTAGTTAGTTTGAATATAAAAGGCAAAAGTAGTTCATCACAAGTATTTACATTAAGAAAAGTTAGAACTGTATCTTGTCTAAACTTACCAATGCAAACTCTTTCCATTAATGACATGTCCGAAAACTATAAGTTCTTAAAAGACTATTCAGTTTGTTCATATCAAAATGCTAAGCCAAAAATTCTAATTGGTCAAGATAATTGGTCGCTTATAGTCTCACGAAAATTGAAATATCAAACATTTAACGGTCCAGTCGCTAGTAAGACTTCACTAGGCTGGGTTGTTCACGGAATGGTAGGACTCAATAGACATATTTCTGATGGACATTATACTTGTCATGTATACAATTGTTTAGAAAACGACAAAGCCATTGACGATTTGGATAAGTTACATAACCTTGTAAAGTCTTATTGGTCTATTGAGAACGAATTATTGACTTCACATGACATTCCAACTTCACTCGACGACAAAAGATGTTTAGAAATTGTAGACAAGACATTAAAACGCAATGGTGATAGATTTCAATGTGGACTCTTCTGGAAAAGTGATGACGTGCAGCTTCCTGAGAGCTACAATAATGCATATTCTGTTTTTGGCAAAAAATACAATGAGACTTTTGAATCCTACATTAATAAAGGATATATAAAAAAATTGACATTAGAAGAGAAAAATAAAATCTCACCCTTGACGTACTACTTACCACATTTTGGAGTTCTAAATAGCAATAAACCTGATAAATTAAGAATAGTTTTTGACGCTGCATCTAAAAGTCATGGTTATTGTCTCAATGACTTTTTATTGCCAGGTCCAGACTTGTACAGCCAATTATCTTCAGTTCTTATGAACTTTCGAGAACATAAAATTGCCTTTGTAGGAGACATTAAAGAGATGTTCCTTCAAATTAAAGTTCATGAATCGGACCGTTGTGCGCAAAGAATATTATGGCGAGGTACAGACCGACTGTCCGACCCAGACGTATACGAAATACAGGTATTATTCTTTGGCGCTAAATGCAGTCCTAGTATTGCTCAACAAGTTAGAAACAAAAACGCTTTAGAGTTTCAGAACAACTTTGAAGAAGCCTATAAGGACATAATTTCCAAACACTATATGGACGATTATCTTGGTGGAGCAAACGACATTAACAGAGCGGTACAATTAATTAGGGATGTGACATACATACACAAGGCAGCTGGATTTGATATGCGTAATTGGATATCAAATTCTCCAGAAGTTTTAAACCAGACATATTCTAGAATATTAGACGACAATAAAATTAAAAACCTGACCGAATAACGAGTATTGGGACTTATGTGGAACTATGATAAAGATATTCTTACCTACAATTTAAAATTTTCCAAGTCACACTCTGAACTTCTTAATCAACTTAGACGTCCAACTAAGAGAGAAGTGTTGAAAATTACCATGTCAATATTCGATCCCTTAGGTTTTCTTTCTAATTTATTAATTTCAAACAAAATATTATTGCAGGCAATCTGGGACAGTGGTATTCACTGGGATGATTACATTACGGACGAACAATTTGAAATTTGGAAGACCTTATGTGACAACTTAAATCAACTAAATAACTTCTACATACAAAGACAGATGACCACGTTTAATATTAAGCAATGTAAAATTCAATTACACATCTTTTGTGACGCTTCAAAACATGCATACGCAACGTGCGCATATTTACGTTTTAATTATGAAGATCAATTTGAAAGTACTCTAATAGCAGCAAAATCCCGTGTAGCACCATTGAAACCAATGTCCATTCCAAGGTTAGAATTACAGGGCACTCTATTAGGAGCCAGACTTGCTAAAGCAATAAAAGAAACACTAAACCTTACAATAGACTCAACCTTTTTGTGGACAGATTCCGAAATTGTTTTATACTGGCTTAAAACTAGTAGCAAACGATTTAAAACATTTGTAGCTCAACGTTTGGGAGAAATTCAAGAAATAACAAATTTAAGCGAATGGCACTACGTACCTTCAAAAATAAATCCCGCTGATAATGCAACAAAATTATCTGCTTTTAACTTCAATTCAAATGAATTATGGTTAAAGGGCCAGAATTTTTAAAAATGGGTCAAGAATTTTGGCCGCAAGGCAAATTATCTCTTAATTTTAAAAATGACAATGAACAAAGTGATCCTGAATTTGTAAATTTGACTGTGTCTCAAAAACAGACTTTTATTTTACCGGACGTTGCAAGATTTTCAAACTGGATGCGATTCTTAAGAACCGTAGCATGGGTCTTAAGATATTTGACAAAACTTAAAACAAAAGGGAAATATCCCACAATAAATGAACTAACAGCTGCAGAGCTCTTGAAAGCTGAAAATTTAATTTTCCAGAGCATACAATGTGACAAGTATCAAAATGAATTAGATAGTCTTAAGCAAAATATATCTATGTCATCTTCAAGTTTAAAGAGCTTACCAATTTTTCTGTCTACAGATAATCTTATAAGACTAAGAGGTAGATTAAGTAATTTAAGTGACGAAGATATGAGTATTGATTCTAAAAATCCTATTATCCTGGACAAAGACCACCCAATTACATATTTACTCATACAGTATTATCATTCTAAAAATTGCCACATTGGTACAGAAACAGTAATTTCCAATATACGTCAAAAATTTTGGATTACTAAATGCCGAAATACAGTTAAAAAGATTATTCACAATTGTCAATATTGCAAAAACAAAAAAGCAAAGCCTCAGATTCCTATAATAGGTCAGTTACCCAACTGTCGAGTAAATCCAACCGAAAGAGCTTTTTTGAAGATAGGAATTGATTATTTTGGTCCAATTGAAATAACACAAAACAGGAGTCACGTTAAGCGTTACGGAGTTATTTTTACATGTATGACATCTCGAGCAATTCATCTTGAGATTGCCGAAGACTTATCTTGTAATGCATTTATGCATGTATTTCGTCAATTTGGCTGTAGACGTGGATTTCCTACAGAAATATATTCAGGGAAATAATTGATAAATGGTCAGTTAGTGATCTTACACAGTTTTTAACAACAAAAGGTTGCTCTTGGTATTTTAATCCGCCGTTATCCCCTCACATGGGAGGAGCATGGGAAAGGCTTATACAATCTGTTAAGAAATATCTAAGTGTCTTGCTGAAAGAAAAATATCCTAAAGAATTTACTTTAAAAACGCTATTTTGTGAAATTGAATTTATGATAAACAGTAGACCACTTTTATTTGTACCTTCAGATGATTTTGACAGTGAACCCTTGACACCAAATGATTTATTAATAGGGCCAAATTTTAGAGAATCATTTTACATGAACACCAATGATTTTGATTTAAGAATATTAAACATGTGGAGATCGTCGCAAAGACTAGCAGACATTTTTTGGATTAAGTGGAAGAAAAAATACAGACAATTTTTAATTTATAGTCGAAAATGGAAAAAGGATAATAATAATTTAAAAGAAGGTGACGTAGTCTTAGTTATGGAATCAGAAGTGCCTCGGAATGTATGGCCAAAGGGTCTAGTTATTAAGACTTATCCATCAAAAGATGGACGTGTACGAATTGTCGACGTAAAAATTAAGAATAATATTTATAAAAGACCAGTTGTTAAATTAATTAAGCTTGACGTAATACAAAATTGTTAAAGTATTGATGTCGCCTATAATTACTGCCGACCTCAATACTTGGGAGGAGGATGTTGCGGAACGCATCACCAAATATTGTTAAGAATAATCGATTGAAACTATTATAATCAGTTATCGATATGAACTTGATATTATTATTTGTTTGTCCATCTCTGAAGAAGGTTGAGAAAAAACAGAACGACGCAACAGACGTGCCAATTTAAGTTTATCTTATTTAATTGAATAAATGTTTAAATAAAGTGTTTTGAACTAAATATTTAATGACGATAATTGTCCCGACAAAATGGTCGTTCGAGCCGGATAATATATAATATATACTACATTGTCACCCGTCAGGTAATTCCGCCAACAACAGTAGCTATAAAAAGCGGATATCTCAGTGCCAAATATAAATTTGTTACCTAAATGTTGTAACTTTTGCTTAATAGTTACATTGTTATTGTCTTTAATCTCATTGATTGCCTCACGCATCAACATTGAGATACCTCTCTGAGACTTGTTAATATAATTAACGACGTAGCTGCAGCAAGCATAGGGATCTAAAATAAACTGAATATCCATATTTGCTCGCTGCAACAAAAGGAGGTGCTTGTTATAAGCGTTAAGCTTGATTGCTGCAAAAGATCGCTTCAAAAAAACTTTTGGTTTCTTTATACTTGATCTTACAGCATTAATGTAGCCCTCATAACTAAGGTTAAGTTGATCGTGGGACAAAAAGTTGTTAAAATCGTTAAAATTTTCTACGCTTTCACGATCAAATGGGAAGTCGAGCAGACTTTGAATTTTTTCGAAATTCCTACGATGCTCGGCCAAATTCGGAGCATTTTCTTCTAAAGGGAGAAGAATTTCTGTTTGAGGCATGGGAGGGTATGGGATACCAAATCTACAAATTTGTTTTGACCTAATTTCTCGCCTGCAAGAGTGCCCGTGACTATGGAGTTGATACTCCAAATATGGAGCAACGTCCGGGCAACTAGAATCAGCAGTAATAAACTGATCAATAAAGGACTTCACAGGCATGTGGACTCATTCTTTAGGTCGAGCTTTGGGGCGTCTTTCAGCCAGAACATGCCATGTATACGTGGAGACCCTCTTTGCTGAAACTCCACTCGCCAATAAAACTTGATGACCTGGTGACAACCAAAGACACCGCCTTCCTTTTTCATCAGTTTTAAAACCTGTCTATATCGAAAATCGAAATATCTGGCACAGGTCACTGGGTCTGCTCTAATGAGACGAGCTTTCTCATTAAACCCCAAATTTAACGCTTCTTCTTCGGATACTTCTAGCTTGTCTACATTTTTACATAGCAAGACTAAAAGCTCCGGCCACCTAGTTTCCGCTGCGGAAAATGTTATAAAAAAAGTTGGAAGCCCTACCTGCCTAATCATAGCCATCACTTTCTTTTTCTCGTCCTCCCAATGAGCAGTAGACGTGCGAATACCTTTTAAAAGCCTATAGCCATCATCATGAAGTATTAACCTATTTAAAGTTTCATCATTACGCACATCAGCAGCCGAAATGCCTTGAGTGGCAGAGTGCTTACGTAAGCAAATTGATGTGCTATTCCTAATGCTAATCATTTCTAACTTTTTGAAGTTATGAAATAATTTCTCTCTCTTCTCTATCTCTCCTCTTCTATCAAAATTCCTAAGCTCTGATCTAACTATAGTTGTAAAACTTTCCTGACATTTCCTTTTAATGCCTGCAAATATTGTGGGAAAAGCCAGCTCCTCTGAATCACAATCGGTTATCATGTCAAGAGGTCGCTGACCCTCTCCTGGTGGTATAGCAATTCGAGGAATATCTATGTTTTCAACAGGGACATTTTCCATGAAGGTTTCTTGACCTCCTGGATTCAACTCTACCTCTTCTTCTACTACTCTATGCTCATTAGGTTGTGCTGCCTTTTCTAACATTTGACACACAATGTCCCTGTCGTCTGCTGACGCAACAAATGGTACAGTCTCAGCTGAGTAAGAAGACAACCACTGCTCATTGATAGTAACCTGGTGCTTCTTATAAAGTTCTGTGTTCACTAAATACCGAATTGCATCAACTATCTTTGAGGGCCTTATGGTTTCAGCCATGAAATCATGGTTATAGTCCATCCTACGCTTAAGATGAATCTGAACTACTTCGGCTTTATTAAATGCCCTGGGAAGGGAAGTTACAACATTTGCAACTGGAATTGGCACATTGATCACTGCTCCTTTAATGGCACTTTGACGTCCATATCCAAGAGACTTTATGATCATAAAAGGAAGACGGGGAGAAATCAGCCTTTCTTCTAGAGGCGTCAAGCCTTTCAGGCATTCCGGAAGCTCCGGAAAATTTAGGCCATTTGTAATAGAAGCCTTTGGTTTTTTCCCTGACTTAATACTGCGGCTGCAGGTTTTTCAAAAGCTAAACCTATTATTATAGGATGGAAACATAGAGGAAAGATACAAAATATCAACACTATCTGCCTCACTACACTTTTCCTCTATGACCTCACGCGAAATTTTGTCCACTTGATGTGGAAACCACAAACCTTTGCAACATATGCAAACCTGATCGGGTCCCTGCTTGACTGTCTTATTAAAATTGGCTATTAGGCAATCTAAACTAGTTTTAACCTGCGATATCCTATCATCTGGAAGGGTATTCGCACGGCCCACTCTATTGCGGGACGCGTTTCTCCTATTCTCTGCTATCCTATTGGTGCAAATACTCCTATATAGACTCACTCTTTGCGACATATTCCTATGGGCTTCAAAGGCCTCACGTTGAGCTCGAATTCGAGCACTGCGGCGTGCACTAGTATTGCGTGCCTGCTCAACAATCCTACGAATAGGATTGTTTCTAACCTGAGACTTTTGACTTCTATCTATTGCCCTTTCTAAAATTCGCGTCTCCTGATTTTGTCGCTGAATCGCCCTTCTAAAAGCATCTCGTCCGCTTTCGTTGGACCTGAATTGTGGACATTGCCTGCGCCTCGATCGACGCAAAGTATTGGCAAGTTGTTCGGCATTTCTAGTTGAATGATCAGTTCGTCGAACACGGCGACGAACTGCATCCTGCTCTCTTTCCTGAGATCGAAACTCAGCATCTTGCCTGCGACTCGAACGACGCGAAGTGTTGGCAAGTTGTTCGTCTGTTTTAATTGCAGAATCACTGCGACATACACGACGACGAACTGCATCCTGCTCTCTTTCCTGAGATCGAAACTCAGCATCTTGCCTGTGACTCGAACGACGCGAAGTGTTGGCAAGTTGTTCGTCTGTTTTAATTGCAGAATCACTGCGACGTACACGGCGACGAACTGCATCCTGCTCTCTTTCCTGAGATCGAAACTCAGCATCTTGCCTGCGACTCGAACGACGCGAAGTGTTGGCAAGTTGTTCGTCTGTTTTAATTGCAGAATCACTGCGACATACACGGCGACGAACTGCATCCTGCTCTCTTTCCTGAGATCGAAGGTCAGCATCTCGCCTGCGCCTCGAACGACGCGAAGTGTCAGCAAGTTGTTCTTGTAATCTGATTGGCGAAGAAGCCCGAAGAGTAGTGTGACGAATTGTGTCCGGTAATTGCTCAACGGCCCTAAATGTTCTATTACTTCTGCGGACTCGATGCTGTTGACTATCTCTAACCCTTTCAGCTTCCCTAAATTCGAAATTTTGCCTACGTTCTCTATGTGCCTCTAGATTATTTACGCGTTCCTGCTCAGAAAAGTCTATATCTGACCTATTCAAACGATTTCTTTTTCGCTGTGTTTGACTCCTATTGCAAGCTGACTTTCTCTTAAGTCTAGGCATCTTCTAATATATAAGTTTTAAAATAATATATAGGTATGTTAAAAATAAAATTCTTATAAATTAATTTAATTTGAATATATATTTATCAAAAATTAATATATAGTTATATATATAAAATAAAGTTAGTATATTTATTTATATATATAAATATATTCATATATTTAAATAGATATATATATATTATAATTATATTCATATATTTAAATAAATATATGTATATTATTTAAAATAATTATATTATAAATGAAAATAAATATCTAATGAAAGAACAAATAATAATAAAATTTAATAAGGAAAATAAAAATAAACAAAATGTGGAAAAAAGAATAAATATAAATCAAAGAAATAATAAATTAAACCTGCAAGAAATTCCATCGAAAATTCCAATTTGAATCGCGGAAACGAACCGATACCGATGTTCACGTACAATCACACACACTTCAGAAGAGTCTATACACATATATGTATGCATGCACAAAAATACGTTACGCTGTGTACCGCACTTATCTAAAATTGCGCGCCACGTTCCGGGCAGGGCGCAATCATTCACACGCATAAAAAATGTTCCGTTAACGCATAACAATCACACACGAGGATTTACTTATTATATACTCGACTTATATTAATTTGCATTAAATGTTAAATGTATCACGAACACGGGAATTAATTATATATTATTTTATATTTAATATCGAAAATACAAATGATAATCGACAATCGACGACGACACCGAACACGCCAATCGCAAACTACAAATTAACATAACACTGAAGCGCGCTGCCACCTTGCAACAATTTTGATACGTTGCCAATAATTTATCGCCGCAATTAAAAAGTGCGCGAAACCTTAAATTTATAATAATGATCTATAGAATCTAATATACATACAAAATATACATATATTAAAAAACAAAGTAGAAGAAATGTTAGTACATTTTTTTCAAACATAGTTTCAATAGACGTGGGGATATAATATAATTTACACATATTAATATAATTTATATGCAAAACATATGAACTATATATCGATATGTTTAATATATATTAAAAGCTATCGATATGATAGCTCATAATATATCGTGAAATCTAAATTAATATTTATTTAATAAAAAGTCAATATATAAATTATTAAATAATAATAATAATATGTCTATATTAGAAATCTAGTAAATACCTGCATTCATGCATGCCGATCAACCACGCTATTGGTTGTATATAATTTTACATATGTATGTGTGAACACAAATTAAGTATGTATAAGTGTTTGCATTTATGCACATGTATTTTGGGTAATTGACAAGTGCATGAAAAAGAAGAGTCGAGAAAAAGCTCGCGCTTCGCGCTCGCATCGTTTATCCTTTTCTTTCATGCACAAGTAATTTAGTTCTGACGTCATCGACAACTTCTTTGCTTTCTTCATATTCATATATACGCCACCTATTGGTTGAGTGTTAGCATATATTTATGCACATGTATTTTCGGTAATTGACATGTGCATGGAAAAGAAGAGTCGAGAAACAGCTCGCGCTTCGCGCTCGCATCGTTGTCCTTTTCTTTCATGCATAAGGAATTTAGTTCTGACGTCATCGACAAGTTCTTTGTTGGTCGAAGTGTCGAAATGGTTTACCTAATAACTTCAGTGTTTATTGTCTGATCGGATTGCAATTTGGAGGATAAGTTCATATATTATTTATCTATATATATGCTAAAGCAGAACGTTAAGAAATGAGTTCTTCGAATGTAAATAGCAATGTAAACCAAAATTGGCGGTTTGCGGGGGCGGTAGGCGTGTTATTCCAAATTGAAAATAAACTTGATCTGCGTATGGTATACAGGAATCTTCATGCTAAATTTGGTGTCCGTAGCTTTTGTAATAGCTGAGATCGGCGCGTTCATCCAGACAGACAGACAGACGGACAGACAGACGGACATGGCTCAATCGACTCGGCTATTGATCCTGAGCAAGAATATATATACTTTATGGGGTCTCCGACGCCTCCTTCTGCCTGTTACATACATTTGCACAAAGTTAGTATACCCTTTTTTGACCATTTTCAATGGTCCATGGGTATAAAAATAAGTGAATAATATAAACATTTTAAGTGACTGCAACACAAAACATACAACTACAACAAAATCAACGCAGAAGAAATAAGTGAAATACAATACGTAAACTTTGAGTGAGCAAAATCAAGACACAACCCAATTCAATTACAGACATAAACCCACAAAAAACATACATAGCCCCTTGCACAATTAAGACACGAGCCATTTTAAGGGAAAACACAAACTCATCTAAACGCACATAAACCGAAACAATGGCAGTAGCAACACCAGCCCCAAGAGTACTATCCGACTCAAATATGAGTCAGGTTGAAAGACAGATACACGCTGTCGAAAACTTCAACGGAGATTCGTTAGTCGTATTGACTTCATCCTGGCACTGTACAAGACTACAGACGAAAGGCAGAAGTTGATAATTTACGGACACATCGAGCGAAACATCATCAAATTAAGGACGCAATTGGTTCTCTACTACAAACCACAGGCACCGAACCATCAACTTTTGGAGGAATTCCGGAACACACAATATAGAAGTAATATCCGACAATTTTTGGAAGAGTCCGAGAGGAGACGGCAAGTTTTAATAAGTAAACTAGAATTAGAAAATAATACTGCAGAAACCGCCTTATTTACTAGACTTGTCCAAGATAGCATAATAAATTTAATCAAAAAATTGCCAAACCACATTCATATCAGAATAATTAAATGCCACATTCCAGGCTTAAGATCCCTGAATAATATATTACAAGAAAAAGTCCTTTATGAAATGCCAACATCAGGCAAAGATAATTTTAAACCAGAACATTTTCGGCTATTTACCCCGGATCAAGCCAATATATAACAATCAAACATAATAATGGTGAATTAAAGTGTCTAATTGACACCGGATCCACAATAAATATGCTCACTCGGAATACGAGTAGTTTTCAAACACCCATACAAAAAACCAACCATCTAATCCATACTATTGTAGTAATGGGTCCATTAATTATTAACGAAATTACAAATATACCACCCAATAACTACTTTCCTATTGCTCAAGATTTCTTGATTCATAAATTCTCAGATCATTACGACGTGCTAATTGGACGCAAGTTGTTATTCAAGGCCAAAGCAGTAATAGATTATCAAAAAGGAAATGCTACACTATTTAATAAAATATACAAGATAAAAGACACTAACAATGCTACAGAACAGAACAATGTCCAAATAGACCCTCCATTCCCACAAGACCCCACCTTTTTATTGTAGAAACCTCCACACTTCAAGATAGCTTATTCCTACTAGACCACCTAAACACAGAGGAAAGACGCAAATTAACGAACCTATTGACAAAAATTAAAGACATTCAATTTTACGAAGGTGACATAATTAGTTTTACAAATCGGGAAAAACATACCATCACCATTACGCACGTCCCCATTTATTCTAAATTGTACAGTTTCCAACAAACTTACGAAAAGGAAGTAGAGAAGCAAATTCAGGACATGTTAGAGCAAGGTATTATTCGAGAAAGCGATTCGCCGTACTGTAGTCATATTTGGGATGTAACCAAAAAACTTGATGCTTCTGGAGAACAGAAATTCCGCATTGTAATAGACTACAGAAAATTAAACGAAATAACAATAAATGACCGATATCCTATACCAAATATAGACGAAATATTAGGAAAACTAGACAGATCCAATTACTTCACAACAATAGATCTTGGAAAAGGCTTCCACCAAATAGAAATGGACCCAGATTCAATAGCCAAGACCGCTTTCTAAACTAAATATGGACACTGAGTAACACGAATGCCATTCGGGCTTAAAAATGCCCCCGGTACATTTAAACGATGTATGAACAGTTTACTCCGTCCACTTCTAAATAAATGTTGCTTAGTATACCTAGACGACATCATAGTTTTTTCTACAACCTTAGAAGAACATCTTCAAGCTTTACAGGCAGTTTTTGAAAACTTATCACAGGCAAACCTAAAGTTACAACTAAATAATACGAATTCTTGAAACAAGACCCGACCTTCTTAGGACATGTAATTACCAAAGACGGGATCAAACCAAAACCAAATAAAATAAAGGCCATATATTAAAATACCCGCTACCCCAAAAACCCAAAGAAATTAAAGCGTTCTTAGGACTTACAGGATACTATAGGAAGTTTATACCTAATTTCTCCAATTTTGCCAATCCCCAAACCAACTGTCTGAAAAAAGGAGCAAAAATAGATATCAACCATTTAGAATATTTAGAAATTTAGAATACTTCTGAAAATACCGAACTATGAGAGAAAATTTACATTAACGACCGATGCCAGCAATGTTGCTCTAGGAGCTATTTTATCTCAAGATGGACATCCTGTTAGATACATTAGTAAAACTTTAAATGAACATGAGGTAAATTACAGCGCTATACAAAAGGAATTATTAGCAATAGTTTGGGCAACTAAAACTTTCAAACACTATCTAATAGGACGACATTTCGAAGTAGCTTCTGAAGCCTAAGCTAAAGAAGCCCAATTCAAAGTTGACTAGATGGAAGATTAGACTCTCAGAGTACGACTTCGACATAAAGTATATCAAAGGAAAAGAAAACCATGTCGCGGATGCACTTTCGAGAATTAAAATAGAACATATGTTTTTTGGGGAATCCACGCAACATAGCGCGGAAGAAGATAATAGCAATCTAATAGGATTATCTGAGAAAGCCATTAATTATCACAGGCAACAAATCATTTTTACAAAAGGTCACAATACGAGACTTATTTCAAAAAATATTATACACCTTTCATATAAGGAAATGACCCTACAGACAGCTAAACAGTATCTACTCGACCATTTTTGTTCTAAAAACAGTGCCTTGTACATTGACAGCGATGCAGATTTCAAAATGCTTCAAAGTGCGTACAAGGAAACCATGATTCCGGAATGTACTAAAATATTCCGAAGCCTCGTTTTACTATAAACATCCCCACATATGCGCAATTCATTGGCAGCGGGCGCCTCCTGGCCCCTGCCAGACCCACAGTCAGCACTGGTCGCAAACAACCCGCAAGGGCACCTCCCGCGACTGGGATCGCTAGGCGACCTCCCCCGAGCAGCTCAGCCAGACTGCCGAAGGGCATCCGAGGCAACGACTCTCGGGGGGGGCAAGGCGTGTGGCCTTGTCACTAATGCGCTGAGAGAGGATGCGGAGCGCAACTAGAGTGCTCCAGGCGAACTTGCACCACGCCAGAGCAGCGTCAGCCACCCTATGCAGGGTCGTCTGTAAAGAGGGGATTCACCTGGCTCTCGTCCAAGAGCCATGGTTAATAGGTGGCCTCGTCCGTGGACTATCAAGCGGATCATGTAAGTTATTATATGACCGTATGGGAGGTGCCCCTCGCACTGCTATACTGATCAATAACAGTGTGAGACACTTTCCTTTAACCAACTTCATTCACTGAGACCTGATGGCAACGGCTATGGAGGTAGCCACTGCTGATGGCGTCCGGGAAGTGGTGATCGCCTCTGCTTACTTCCCGGGCGATGTGGATGACGTACCCCCCGCAGAGGTTCAGCGGCTTGTGGGATTCTGCCGCCGTCACAACAAGCCGCTCGTGATTGGCTGTGATGCCAACGCCCATCACATAATCTAGGGGAGCAGCGACGTCAACAAACGTGGTGAAAACGCTCCTTGAATTTCTAATGTGTTGTCATTTAGACATAGCGAACGTCGGGTGTAAACCGACGTTTATTAATTCTATTAGGGAAGAGGTATTAGATCTTACCCTAATAAGCAACTCAATTGCGAGTTCGCTTATAAACTGGCGGGTCACAGACGAAGCCACCTTGTCGGACCATCAGCACATCAGGTTCGACCTTCCTGGCCAAGTCGAGATCCGCCAGAACTCCTTTTGTCCTAAAAAGACGAATTGGGAATTTAAAGCCTTTGTGGCTTTGAAAGCAGACATGTTGATCAGCAATCCTAACTTTGTCAGTGAGATAGAACTTGCTGCCAACCTGCTCCAAGATGTGCTTATTACGTCCTTCGAAGCCAGCTCAGTTCGGAAGACACTAACGGTCAACCGTATAGTTCCTTGGTGGAACGAAGAGTTGGCTGCTCAAAGAAGGAAGGTTAGAAGCCTTTTCAACAAGGCCAGATCTAACCGTATAGTTGTGACGTCTACAGGGACGCTCTCACAAACTATAATAAGAACATTAGACGCTCCAAACGCGATACGTGGCGCAGCTACTGTGGTAGCATAGAATCTCTGCCAGAGGCAGCGAGACTCCACAAGGTATTAGCCAAAGGATCGTCTAATGGTATAGGGCTTCTAAAAAGAGCAGATGGCTCTTTCACTCAAGATCGTAGGGAAGCACTTGAACTTTTACTACAAGTTCACTTCCCAGGTTCCGTGGCCAACCCAGATCTCTCCAGTCACGTTGACGCCACCTGGTCACCTGACTCACGTGGAACCAGTTTATCTGGTACCATCTTCGATCCTGAAAAGGTCAAATGGGCTGTAGATTCCTTCGCTCCCTTCAAAGCTCCAGGGGGTGATCAAATCTTTCCAGCCCTTCTCCAAAACAGCCTGGATCATATCCTCGATCCACTGGTCGGCCTTCTTAGAGCCAGTCTCACGTGGGGACACATACCCAACTCTTGGAGGAGAGTCAATGTGGTATTCATCCCCAAACAGGGGAATCGTCCTCTTGACCAGCCTAAGTCCTACCGGCCGATCAGCCTTACCTCCTTTCTGCTCAAGACTGCAGAAAGGCTCCTAGACTTGCACATTCGGTGCTCTCTGCAGGAAAACAACCCTCTGCACCCCACGCAGTTCGCGTATATAGCCGGTAGATCGACAGAGGTCGCTCTCCACAAATTAGTGAGTAAGATCGAAAAGGCCTTCGTATCAAAGAACATTGCTCTGTGCTCTTTTCTTGATATAGAGGGTGCTTTCGATAATACCGGCTACGGGTCTATCTCTACTGCGCTTGAGCGCAGGAACATTGCCCGTCCCATAATCCGGTGGGTTGACGCCATGCTCAAACACCGGACTATCTCCTCTACCCTGGACACGACGACCGCCCATATTAGTGCGGTAAAAGGGTGTCCCCTGGGAGGGGTTCTATCCCCTTTGCTCTGGTCCCTAGTAGTTGACGAACTACTAATCATACTCGCAGAACAGGGCGTGGAAGCGATTGGCTATGCCGACGACCTGGCTCTCGTAGTGAACGGGAACTATGCCAACACCGTGACAGAGCTGATGCAATCAGCTCTGAACGCGGTCAGTAGATGGTGCGATGATGTAGGTCTTAGCATCAATCCTCAAAAGGCAATCATTGTTCCCTTCACTAAGCGTTACTCTATTGACATTGGTCAATTACATAATGGCGGCTCTCCTGTGGAACTTTCTCATACCATGTGGGCATGTGGAAGGCTTTTCGGTAGAATATGGGGTCTCAAATCCTGCACCATTTGGTGGCTTTTTGAGATGATTGTAGTACCGATCGTAACCTACGCTGCTATTGTGTGGTGGCCCAAGGTTACGCAGGTCACTGCCATCAATAAATGCACGAAATTGCATAGGCTGCTCTGCCTTTCCTTGACGGGTGCACTCCGCACCTGTCCCACTGCAGCAATGGAATCGATTTTGAATCTGACTCCGCTGCATATCCGTATAAAAGAAGTTGCTGCTATGAGCCTTCTTAGAATCAAGATCCAATCTGGGCTTCTAGCTACCGAATCTGGGCATGCTAGCCTACTCAAAGACATTCCTGGCTTAGAGATCTGCACTAGATCAGATTCTATGACCAAGGAACTCTTCTTTGGTGTAAAATTTAGAACCCTCATCCCGGACCGCAGGGTTTGGGATGCTGGCAACCCCATCAGAGACCCAAATGGTATACATTGGTACACCGACGGGTCAAAGACTGAACAGGGGGTTGGAGCTGGGATACATGGTCCCAACTCCAGGACCTCGATTGCTATGGGCAACTGGCCCACAGTTTTCCAATCAGAGGTTCACGCCATTGAGTTCTGCTGCCGTCTTATCCTTGAGAAGGGGACTAGAGGAGCGAAAATATACATCTTCTCGGACAGCCAAGCGGCCATACTAGCCCTCTCCTCAAAACGAGTAGGCTCGCGTATGGAATAGTCTCCAGAGGCTATCAATAAGGAATAAAGTCACCCTAATTTGGGTACCTGGGCACTCTGGCTTCCAGGGCAATGAGCTGGCGGACGAACTAGCGAGGGCTGGGTCATCAGCCACCTTGCTCGGCCGAACCCTTCTGTGGCGTGGGGTGGTCTACTATCTCCTCCCTTGTGAAAACCTGGGCTGGAAGATTGACTGAACGCTACTGGTTCTTCCAACCAGGGATGCGGCAGGCTAAAGAGCTTACCAATCCCAAAGTTGATCGAAGGACCAAGCTACTCTCCAGGAGAGACCTCTATCTCCTTGTTGGCTACCTAAGTGGCCACCACTTGGTGAACTACCACCTCAAAAAAGTGCGTTTGTCCTCGGACGCGGAGTGCAGGCTCTGCAAAGAGGACGATGAAACTACTAAACACATTCTACGTGACTGTCCGGCCTTGGTATTTATTTATTTATTTATTTAACGTCAACTAAAACAGTCGACTTAAAATTAAAATTAAAAATTAGATTACATCAAATTAAAATTAAAGATTTAAAAAAAAAAAAAAAGAAAATAATTTAGAATTTGAAATTAAAATTTTGCAATAAGTCAAGAATTAAAATTAATTAAGAGTATATATGTATTTTTAAATTTAGGCTGGGAATAACAAAACAAGAATTCTCGATCCAACATTTGCTGCAAAGGATTGGGGAAAACCCAGTAAAACCCAATCAGATCGGTAGATTAATATTAGTTGTTAGCATGTAGTGTTAATTGATTGAGGATAGACAGTTTAACAGAGTAAAGGGAGGACTCGGAGTTGAAAACTCTAGACAGTCTGTTGTAGTCAGCACAGAGAACTCGGAAGGGATCATGCAAGCTATAGTTAGTATTACAAAAGGCCAAGGATAGTGGAATAAAATTAAGAGTAACTCTAGAAGGAATACAGAAATTAAGTTGAGTAAGCAGAGTAGGGGAATCTATATTGTACTTTATTAGCTTTACAATAAACATAACGCCTAACATAATACGACGGTTAGTTAAAGAAGGTAGGTTAATTAGAAGGAGTCTACTAGAGTATGGTGGTAAGTCTACACCCGGAACCCAATTAAAACTGCGTAAGGCAAAGAGTAGAAACTGCTTTTGAACAGACTCTATTCTATCTTGGTGAATATGGTATTGCGGCGACCACACGCAAGACCCATATTCAAGAGCTAGACGAACAAGAGAAGTGTAAATCAACTTTGTCGTGTAAGGATCCTCGAATTCTTTGGCGCATCTTTTGATGAACCCGAGTAGTCGAAATGCCTTATTGACAATTTGTGTAATGTGACGATCAAATTTCAATTTATGATCAAAGAGGATACCTAAATCAGCTACTTCAGATATTCTTAAGAGTGGGGTTAGGTTAAGATTGTAATTGATGACATGATAGTTACATCTGTAAAATGACATAACCTTGCACTTCAAACAGTTAAGATGCAGCAGATTATGGCTGCACCATTCAAAAAACAAATCAAGATCTGTTTGAAGAAGGTTATTTGCTGGATCATTGTGTGTCAAACAGAGTTTCACATCATCAGCAGACATAAGAATGTTAGAGTGAAGGAGTATTGAAGGAAGATCGTTAATAAAAAGGTTAAATAACAATGGTCCAAGGTGGCTGCCCTGAGGAACACCAGAAGTAACTAAGATCGGCTTAGAGAGACATTCTTTAAAAAGAACTCGTTGAGACCTGTTAGTTAAATAATCGGATATCCACAGAAGGAGCTTTTGAGGAAAACCAATCAAATTTAACTTATGAATTAAGAGATTATGATTTACGGAGTCAAATGCTTTACTGAAGTCAGTATAGACCATATCAGTTTGCATTTTGTTCCGAAATCCTAGATTGATGAGAGATGAGAATTCTAAAAGATTAGTAGCTGTTGATCTTGCCTTTATAAACCCATGTTGATGGGGTGAAATTATAGATTTACACATAAAAGTTAACTGGGCCGTAAAATTTTTTCAAAAATCTTAGGAATTGCGGACAACTTGGAAATACATCTATAGTTCTTCACATCATGGTTAGAACCACTTTTGTGAAGAGGAATGGAAAAAGAGTTTTTCCAAATAGGTGGGAAATAACTATTGGATAGTGACAAGTCAAATAGCTTATGAATTGGATTCAAAATCGAATCAGCACAAAATCTAAGTACGCATGCTGGAATTCCGTCAGGGCCAGGAGAAAAAACGGGTTTTATCGATTTAAGATCAATTAGTAGAGAGGTTTTGTCGATAGAAGGACAGAAGACAGTGTTAAAATTTTCTATACTATAAGGGTATGGATGTAAAGGGGAACTATAAGGTTCTGTTAAATAAGTTGATTGAAAAAAGTCTGCAAACAAATCGGCAGCTGCCTGATCATCAGTTGCTTCCTTATTTTCGTATGATAGAGAGGGAGGAAATCTACTTGATTTACGTTTTAAGTTAACAAAGTTATAAAACTGCTTTGGGTCCTGAGCAAACTGCGAACGGCAGCGACGCAAATACTTTTTGTAACAATTTGTGTTCAGAGCAATAAAGTTTGCTCTTGCAGCAATATAACGTGTAAAATCGGAAGGATTACGAGTTAACTTTAACTTTTTAAAATACCGCGATTTCAAATTTTTTAGCCTTACTACCTCACGTGAAAACCAAGGAGACCTATTTGACTTTACGGGAAAAGTAACAGAAACACATTGATCAAAAAATGAGTTCATAGAGGAATAAAAAAATGAAATGCATTTATTTAGATCAGAACATGAATAAAGAAATGACCAATCATGTTCCAAAATTAAACAATTCAATTTTTGGAAATCGGTCCTACGAAAACAACGTGATTTTATTATAGGGGAAAAAGTTGCAGTTTGCATAGAAGTTGGCAGAGTTAGAACCAGGTCCAATGTAGGATGATAGGGATCTTCAGGAAGAACTAAGGGATTCATTCTAGAGATAGTGTTTAGTAAAATGTCAGAAGAGAAAATTAAATCAAGCATTCTACCACTACAATTAGGAACAGTATTTATTTGATAAAGAGATAGCTCCGAAAGACCATTTTAGAAAGAGTTAAATACAGAGGGCACCAATATATCTGATTGAGATGACCAAGTAACTTCTGGTAAGTTGAAATCACCAAAAACTAGCAGATAATCTCTATCAGATAGTTTAGAGGCAACTGATTGGATAGATGAAAGATGGTCTAGGTAGACAGATATATCAGAAGAGGGAGGAATATACGAGCAGGTAATGTAAATTTAAATTTGACACATCGTCATTTTAACACATACAAATTCTAAGGAAGAACCATGGTCTAATGGAACAAGTTCGGAAGGAAGATCTGACCTTACAGCTATAAGAACACCACCTCCAATTCGTGATAAACGGTCACATCTGAAGGAGGTGTACTTATTAGGAAAAATTGAGCAGTTATCTACATCAGGTTTTAACCAGGTTTCAGTAAATATTAAAATTTGATGATCGAACGATACACTATACATAAACAATTTAGAGAGCTTAGAGTTTAGGCCTCTAACGTTTTGATAAGCTAAATAAAGATTGAAAATCTCTACTGGTTTTTTGATGCTCCACTAGAAGAAGAAGAGGCGCGAGAAGTTGAAGGAAGTGGTACCGCAGTTCGATTTTTTGGTTTTGGAGAATACTCTTTTACATATAAGTCAGGCGGCCAAAAGGCTCCGCTGCAAACAGATTGAAAATTGTCTGCAGGTATACTTATTTTGAAGGATGAGATATCTCGCGTGTAGTTAAATTTAAACTTTTCTACTACAATGTTAGGTACAGAAATTTTTGATTGAATAAATGATTTTACATCTTCAATCGAAGTATCAGGTGCAAGGCGTGAAAGGAAAACATCTTTCTTGGGCTTAACCGCGACAAGCGATTTAACGTTTGAAACAACCGTTTGCGTATTGACGGCAGTGTTATCAAAAGAATTTTGAAGATTCTTTATGGATAAAGGCGCGACTGGAGAGGTGACGATCAAAAGTGGTGGATCGCACAAAACAGCCGGGGCGGCTAGAGGAATGTTAGGAGACGTAGACGTAGAGGGGGTTATTATTATTATTATTAAAGAAGAGGGAGTCTCCCAGCGGAGAAAGCGCGAGGCACTGCGACTAATATGAGCTTTTGTACCCAGAATGCTCTCCCTGTCATGACAAAAGCTGTTCTGCTTCCCTAATGAAGCATAACAGATCTTTCGTCGAGGAACGGACAATCTGCTCTGGAGTTGCGATTTCCACGTGCAGATGTTTCCTCCTTGTCCATACCAAGGCCGGACAGTCACATAGAATGTGTTTAGTAGTTTCATCGTCCTCTTTGCAGAGCCTGCATTCCGCGTCCGAGGACAAACGCACTTTTTTGAGGTGTTAGTTCACCAAGTGGTGGCCACTTAGGTAGCCAACAAGGAGATAGAGGTCTCTCCTGGAGAGTAGCTTGGTCCTTCGATCAACTTTGGGATTGGTAAGCTCTTTAGCCTGCCGCATCCCTGGTTGGAAGAACCAGTAGCGTTCGGTCAATCTTCCAGCCCAGGTTTTCACAAGGGAGGAGATAGTAGACCACCCCACGCCACAGAAGGGTTCGGGGCCGAGCAAGGTGGCTGATGACCCAGCCCTCGCTAGTTCGTCCGCCAGCTCATTGCCCTGGAAGCCAGAGTGCCCAGGTACCCAAATTAGGGTAACTTTATTCCTTATTGACAGCCTCTGGAGACAATTCCAGCAGTCAGCCACCATACGCGAGCCTACTCTTTTTGAGGAGAGGGCTAGTATGGCCGCTTGGCTGTCCGAGAAGATGTATATTTTCGCTCCTCTAGTCCCCTTCTCAAGGATAAGACGGCAGCAGAACTCAATGGCGTGAACCTCTGATTGGAAAACTGTGGGTCAGTTGCCCATAGCATATCCCAGCTCCAACCCCCTGTTCAGTCTTTGACCCGTCGGTGTACCAATGTATACCATTTGGGTCTCTGATGGGGTTGCCAGCATCCCAAACCCTGCGGTCCGGGATGAGGGTTCTAAATTTTGCACCAAAGAAGAGTTCCTTGGTCATAGAATCTGATCTAGTGCAGATCTCTAAGCCAGGAATGTCTTTGAGTAGGCTAGCATGCCCAGATTCGGTAGCTAGAAGCCCAGATTGGAGCTTGATTCTAAGAAGGCTCATAGCAGCAACTTCTTTTATACGGATATGCAGCGGAGTCAGCAATTTCGTGCATTTATTGATGGCAGTGACCTGCGTAACCTTGGGCCACCACACAATAGCAGCGTAGGTTACGATCGGTCTTACCATCATCTCAAAAAGCCACCTAATGGTGCAGGATTTGAGACCCCATATTCTACCGAAAAGCCTTCCACATGCCCACATGGCATGAGTGGCCTTTGATAGAGTGTTATGCAGGTGGGAGTTCCAGTTTAGTCGCTTATCAAGGGTTATCCCTAGATACTTGACTTCGTTGGAAAGTTCCACAGGAGAGCCGCCAATATGTAATTGACCAATGTCAATAGAGTAACGCTTAGTGAAGGGAACAATGATTGCCTTTTGAGGATTGATGCTAAGACCTACATCATCGCACCATCTACTGACCGTGTTCAGAGCTGATTGCATCAGCTCTGTCACGGTGTTGGCATAGTTCCCGTTCGTCGGCATAGCCAATCGCTTCCACGCCCTGTTCTGCGAGTATGATTAGTAGTTCATCAACTACTAGGGACCAGAGCAAAGGGGATAGAACCCCTCCCTGGGGACACCCTTTTACCGCACTAATATGGGCGGTCGTCGTGTCCAGGGTAGAGGAGATAGTCCGGTGTTTGAGCATGGCGTCAACCCACCGGATTATGGGACGGGCAATGTTCCTGCGCTCAAGTGCAGTAGAGATAGACCCGTAGCCGGTATTATCGAAAGCACCCTCTATATCAAGAAAAGAGCACAGAGCAATGTTCTTTGATACGAAGGCCTTTTCGATCTTACTCAATAATTTGTGGAGAGCGACCTCTGTCGATCTACCGGCTATATACGCGAACTGCGTTGGGTGCAGAGGGTTGTTTTCCTGCAGAGAGCACCGAATGTGCAAGTCTAGGAGCCTTTCCGCAGTCTTGAGCAGAAAGGAGGTAAGGCTGATCGGCCGGTAGGACTTAGGCTGGTCAAGAGGACGATTCCCCTGTTTGGGGATGAATACCACATTGACTCTCCTCCAAGAGTTGGGTATGTGTCCCCACGTGAGACTGGCTCTAAGAAGGCCGACCAGTGGATCGAGGATATGATCCAGGCTGTTTTGGAGAAGGGCTGGAAAGATTTGATCACCCCCTGGAGCTTTGAAGGGAGCGAAGGAATCTACAGCCCATTTGACCTTTTCAGGATCGAAGATGGTACCAGATAAACTGGTTCCACGTGAGTCAGGTGACCAGGTGGCGTCAACGTGACTGGAGAGATCTGGGTTGGCCACGGAACCTGGGAAGTGAACTTGTAGTAAAAGTTCAAGTGCTTCCCTACGATCTTGAGTGAAAGAGCCATCTGCTCTTTTTAGAAGCCCTATACCATTAGACGATCCTTTGGGTAATACCTTGTGGAGTCTCGCTGCCTCTGGCAGAGATTCTATGCTACCACAGTAGCTGCGCCACGTATCGCGTTTGGAGCGTCTAATGTTCTTATTATAGTTTGTGAGAGCGTCCCTGTAGACGTCACAACTATACGGTTAGATCTGGCCTTGTTGAAAAGGCTTCTAACCTTCCTTCTTTGAGCAGCCAACTCTTCGTTCCACCAAGGAACTATACGGTTGACCGTTAGTGTCTTCCGAACTGAGCTGGCTTCGAAGGACGTAATAAGCACATCTTGGAGCAGGTTGGCAGCAAGTTCTATCTCACTGGCAGAGTTAGTGAGATAGAACCTCTGAACCTCTGCGGGGGTACGTCATCCACATCGCCCGGGAAGTAAGCAGAGGCGATCACCACTTCCCGGACGCCATCAGCAGTGGCTACCTCCATAGCCCTTGCCACCAGGTCTCTGTGAATGAAGTTGGTTAAAGGAAAGTGTCTCACACTGTTATTGATCAGTATAGCAGTGCGAGGAGCACCTCCCATACGGTCATATAATAACTTACATGAGCCGCATGATAGTCCACGGACGAGGCCACCTATTAACCATGGCTCTTGGACCAGAGCCAGGTCAATCTCCTCTTTACAGACGACCCTGCACAGGGTGGCTGACGCTCCTCTGGCGTGGTGCAGGTTCGCCTGGAGCACTCTAGTTGCGCTCCGCATCCTCTCTCAGCGCCTTGGTAACAAGGCCACATGCCTTGCCCCCCCGAGAGTCGTTGCCTCGGATGCCCTTCGGCAGTCTGGCTGAGCTGCTCGGGGGAGGTCGCCTAGCGATCCCAGTCGCAGGAGGTGCCCTTGCGGGTTGTTTGCGCCCAGCGCTGACTGTGGGTCTGGCAGGGGCCAGGAGGCGCCCGCTGCCAGCCACCGGCCTGGTGCGGCCCGTTGAGGGGTTGGGGGCGGAGACCAGAATGGTCGGGGGTTTGGGGATGGGGGCTTTCAGCGCCACTGCGGCCGCAGCACTGGTGGACGCCACCGGTGCGGCAGCCACTGCTGTGGCATAGGTAGGGGCCACCTTTGACGCTTCCGGAGGGGCGCTGGAAGGGGGGGAATGGTTGGAGAGGGGGATGGGGGACGGGCCGGGGAGGGAGAGGCTCTGGGGACGGAGTTCTTCAGGAGAAGTTTGACTCGTCCAAAGACGAATTTCACCTTCCCGTTGAACTCCGTCAGAGCCTTATACGACTCCTCGTCGACCAACATCGCGAGGTGGGTCGTAGTACCGCTGAGGGTATGCTGGACCACCCGCCATTGTTTGTTGGTTTCCACGGGGGGCGCGGTGGCGATAGCCAGAGCTTCTGCTCTGTTCGAACCCTTTGCGAGTGCGGCTTTGAAAAGCCTCTTCTCACGGGTCTTCATTTTAACAAAGGCGTTCTCAGAGTCCAGGTCAGCGTCAGCTTCAGCGTCAGAGGACATCACCTCGACGAGCTGCTGCCGGCCTGAGCAGCTATTGGACGAGAAATCAGCACTGGCGAACTCATCGTCCAAGGGAGTCCGTGGCCTGTCCGGGTCGCCTAAAGTACCAGGGCCAAGACCCGTGGTATTGGGGGTGGAAGCCAGCAGCCCACTGGCTGCAGTGCTGTTGTTGGGGTCGGCCGTTAAGGCCTCGCCCTGGGTTGATGCTGTCGAAGTCGCATCGGACTTATCTTTTGTAAAATTTATATCCATAGTTTGGACCCACGAGTAGGCGGGAAGAGAAGGTCGCCCACGGCATAGCCCGCGTGCCGTGGGAAGTCTAGATGAAACTGGAGGGCGACAGGTATCCAGAGTCCGCATACTAACGACCGGGCTACCCCCCGGCCATGCATCCCTTGGCGTATGCTGTTCCGCCTTGGATTGGGGTGATTTATAGAATCACAATCTTCGCCCGACTACAATTAGTCAGCACCCCTAGCAGAGACATGACCGTGCTAGGGGCCTGCTTCCAGCCGCCCTCACGTGGAGGGTATAGCCGCACTTCCGACAGTAGGGGCAAGGACGGCACGTACCTCAGCCAAAGCTGGGGTTCCATATGATTCCCCTTACTGTCTCTGACGGCTGACGGCCTAGAGGGGGTTAAGTAGGCAATAACTGGAGATGTTATACCTGAAGGAGTTGCCGGTGGAAGTGCGGAAGGCTCATCGGAACATTCGAAATTAGTAAATTTAGTTTCCATATCTGAAAATTCAGATTGGAGATTTGAAAATGCTGCACGCAGCTTTTCAGCTGTTGAGGGTGTCTTTGATTCGTGCTGTTAAGCCGATGCATTTTATGTGATAGAATTTATCACACAACCAGCAAGAAACAAAGTCTGGCTTTGAATCGGCCTTGCATTTGCAAGAGGTTGCAGAGCACACCAGCATTTTTATTGCGGACTAATAAGCCTACAAGAAATATGGTAGGGAACACCAAAAAAAAAAAAACAAACAAGAATGTTAAAGCGAAATACAAAATATTAGTTCCAAAAGGAAAAAGTTAAAAAAGAGCAAGAAAGCAGAAGAATCTAATGATACACAGCTGGTTACCACTACTAGTATACCAGAGAGCGTAATAAAGCGTGAGAGCGAGAGCGCGAGACACGAAAACAAGAAAGAGCAACAACACAACTATAACTCTTAGCCCAGCGCAGCCCTCTCAGAGAGCGATGTAAGCGCGAATGAGCGTGGGAGTGCGAAATAGGAACAAAAACAAAGAATAGCAAGACGCTTAACACGCGCCAGTTAAACAAGAATAAAAACTACTTTAAACACAATTTTAGTAGTTATGCCAGACTCCCGTGAATCTCACTAGTTAGCACAGACACTGTACACAAATTTAATACACAATGAATATAGCAAATCACGTTAGTTTCTAGTTTAAAAAATAAAATAAGCGGAGCAAAATAAAAACACAGCCGATCACCAATACAAATTGTTGTTGTTGGACAAGGAGGAAACATCTGCACGTGGAAATCGCAACTCCAGAGCAGATTGTCCGTTCGTCGACGAAAGATCTGTTATGCTTCATTAGGGAAGCAGAACAGCTTTTGTCATGACAGGGAGAGCATTCTGGGTACAAAAGATCATATTGGTCGCAGTGCCTCGCGCTTTCTCCGTTGGGAGACTCCCTCTTCTATAATAATAATAAAGAATACTCCCAGACCCGAACATTGCCGCGATAAATTCGTAATAGATATTTATACTTCTGAGGGCAATCACTACCTAAGTTGCTTAGACATATACTCAAAACTTGCCACCCCCAAACAGACAAAAACAAAAGATTGGTTAGAATGCAAAAATGCTCTTATGCGCATATTTTATAAGTTAGGAAAACCCAAACTCTTAAAAGCAGACAGAGATGGTGCATTCGTCAGTTTACCCCTTAAACGTTGGCTTTAGTCAGAAAACATAGAACTAAAACTTAACACTACAAAAAATGGCGTTGCAGACATAGAAAGACTTCATAAAACAATCAACGAAAAAATCCGCATTATAAAAAACTCAGACGATAGTGAAGCAAAACTAAACAAGATAGAAACAATTCTCCATATCTACAACCACAAGACTAAACACGACACAACGGGACAAACTCCTGCTTACATATTTTTTTACGCTGGACAACCGACTTTAATTATGAAATATAACAAAGAAACGAAAATCAATGAAATAAATAAAAACAGGACTGTATACAAAGTTGACACCAGATACAGAAAAGGACCGTTACAAAAGGCAAAATTAGAGAATCCATTTAAACTCTCAAAAAACATCGAGCAAATCGACGACGATCATTACAAAATCACTAATAGGAACAGAGAAACACACTACTATAAAACCCAATTTAAAAAACAGAAAAAAATTAATAAAATTCCTACCCTACAGGCCCCTGGTTCATCATAATACATCTCCTCACTTTTACAAAACTATGCTGAACACAACAACTTCAAATCAACAACATTGACACTGACCACGGATATCTCCTATTCTCTGACAAGACCAATTAAGTCCCTTCAGAATATGAACACCATTGTCTCCGCATAAATCTTTCTGATATAGACAACTTAACTCATTATTTTAACATTAAAGTAACAAACTATACACATATTCCTTTGAATTACACTTCTCCTCAACAAAATGGTAAGAGAACTTAATGCTATAATACTACACCAGATAAATAGACAGAAACGCGGACTAATTAACATAATGGGATCTGCATTTAAATACCTTTTCGGAACATTAGACGACAACGACCGAATAGAAATCCATAATCAACTAGAGTCTGTAACAACAAACTCAATCAACTTACATGCGGCATTGCAATGGGAATGCAACTCTCGCGACTAGGGCTATTCAATGCAAAATTACTCAACTATGACAAATTAGAAAACGTTGACAGCAGTAATATATTACAAACTAAAACTTCAAACTGGATTAATGCTAACCAACTACTTACCATAGTTCATATCCATATCAAACAAAAAACCATTGATACCATTAATAATTAATAATACCCTACCCAGATAGTAACGGCTATCAACTTGACCATGTAGAAATTATTTTACGTTTAATTAAAAACTCAGAAACTTTATATCGTTGTGGTTTTATTCAACTCCAAATTGTGACTAAACAGAAAAGATCTTAAAATACCCTAAGCTAGCTGTGGGTGTTAGGCAGCGACGCGGCAGAGCTCTGCAGATCTGGTTTGAACTGACCATGATCTGAAATGTCAGCAAGTTGTCGTCAAGGGCCGAAAGTGCGCACGCAAGACAGACTGCGGACGCTGTTAATGGCATTTGCGACTTTTTGAACGGATGCTTAGATTATTGAACTGAACAGAGTATTACAATGTTGCAGTTCTTTAGTTGGATCGGCGGATGTTTAGTTTATTGAACTGAACAATGTTGCAATATTTTGTTATTTATTATTTTAGGCAATTCTTGTTAAATGTTGTTTTGTATTCTTTATTTTATTATTTATTGATTCGTTGGCTGTTTATATTGTTTTGTATTAACTCCTCAAAATCCTGCTAGTCCTCAAGCAGTTTTTTTTTTTTTTTAAATATGGAATATTATTAATATCCGGATAAATGTTTTTGGGCTGTGATATTGTATTCATCGGGATTGTATTATTTAATTTTTGGGGAGCTTTTTCTTGTATTTGTAGAATAACTTTTTCTTTTGGTCGACAAAGGAATTTTGCAGTAGAAATAATGATGATTATGATGCAAATAAGGGTGAGTATGACTATGCGATTAGCCGTGGAGTGCGTTGCCAATTCGTTTAGATGCTTTGTATTTTTAATATGGAGAGTTTCTAATGCTTTTAAGGATAGGACTTGTAGTCGCTCGGCTAATTTTGGAGTCATTTGTATTAGTGGTATTCCCGGTTTCATAATTGTTGTTTCTTTATTATTAAAATCTTTGCCCTTTATGTAAATTTTGTCATTCCAAAAGTCCACTAAGTATGTGACCATTAGATGTTGAGTTATATTATTATTGGTTATATTGCTATTAAAATTATTAAGTAGATTATGCTCTTGTCGAGTTCTTCTATTTCTTCAATATGTTCCGCGTTACTTAAGTCACACAGCGATTCCTTTCCCTGAACTAGCTTAAAAAAACATTTTGTCCTTATTACAAATTTTTAGATTATTAGATAATTTACAATTTATTGGTATATTTAACATTTGTTCTTTATGTTGGAATATTTCGTTAGTTTCTAGGTGTACAATGGAATGATTTTTAATTACAGGCTTGATTAAAAGGTTTTGATATGTTGTTGTTTCTAGTTCTGGGATTTTGACAATATAAATAATTGATGTTTTATTGTGCAGGAGCGAGACATCTAACATTTCTTCAACGGACAAGGAAGTTAAGTTGCCTTTATGGAATATATTACGGACTTCTGCAATTTCTATTTCACTTAAAAGTAATGTGTTTATAATATTTAATTTTGCCCATTGAATGGCGAATCTAACATTTACTATTTCTTCTTTCATTAATCTAACCTGATTCTGTACACTTGTCGCTATTTCATTATTAAAAGAATCGTCACGTTTTATTGAATTTGCCAACATATTTGAAACTTTAGTTAAATTGTTTATCCTGTTCTGTAGTTCGTTATTTATAATTATTTGATCGTTATTATTTAAAATAAGGTCGTTTAGATTATTTTCAATCATTACTTAGTTAGCATGATCAGGGTTTCCTGCAATATATTTCCAGGCTGATCCAATCCAATTGATTGATCTGGCCTGTCTATTTTTAAATGATGAAGTAAGAGTGCCTAATGCTGAGAGTGTTTGGACTATTTCATGGGTTAAGGTATGGTATGAGTAGCTATTTCTTAGGTCAGTAACTGTGTGCTCGCGCATTTTCAGAAGTTCGTTTTCGATTTGTTGTATATTTATAATATGAATAAGGTTTATGGATGATATTTTTATTTTTCCTTCTCCTTTATAAATTGATATAGTATGCGCGTCAGTGTAATTTGTGATATCCATGGTTGCCATTACCGAGGGCAAAACCATTAAAATTAAAAGATACCTATGAAAGAAAAATTTGTTTTATTAAACAACCAAGTTTTTTGGCGGGTATGGGCCGATCCCTTCATGATCGGATTGATACCCGACGGACTTACGTTTAATTCCTAGGAGTTTAACGGTCTTTTTTTTTTAGTATTATATAAAAAATTACTAGTCGCTTTTGATATTACTTTTATGAACAACTCGTCCGGCATCGGTGACAATAGTTGTATTTCTGTTTTCTTTCACTATTTCTTTTTTGAATCGGGGTGTTAATTTTGAGCCTAGTCTGGTATTTTGTTTGACAAATATTACTTGCCCTGGTTGGTAAGTTATTATTTCTTTTCGTTCTTTATTATGGTTTTGTAAATCTGTCATTTGTTTTTGTTTAAGTTTTTCTATGTTATATGTTTTGTCTGCTTTTTTCATATTGTTCGGGGTCAGTGGTAAAGTGCTTGCCAAAAAACATATCAAGTGGTCGTTGTTTTGTTACGGAGTGTATCGAGTAATTATACTCATAAACGGATCTGTCTAGTAGTTCTTCAAATGTTCGGTAAACCTGTTTTGCTTTTAAACATCTCATGGTTTCGGCAAGGGTGGAATGGAATCTTTCTATTTGTCCGTTAACTGAACTCTTATAGGGAGGAGCTTTGTAAATTTCGATGCCTAATTGATCTTTTAACATTACTATAAATTTGGGTACGCCGTAGTAAAACAAAATGTCGTGCAAGGGTTTTTTTATATCTTCTATTGATTTCGAATTTATGGTTTTTGCACAAGCTTATTTTCTTTCTGTCGAGAATATGTCAATATGAATTGTGTGACCCGGATATTCCGGAATTGGCGTTTCTGCTATTTCTGGATTAGGTGGGTGCCAATCATATTTCACTTCTTTGCATACTTGACATTGTTTAACGAAAGTAGCTATTTTTTGTTTCATTTTAGGGAAATAATATTTTTGGGCTGTTTGAATTTTATTCTCCTGAGCGTTTCTGTGAGCTCTACCATATAATATTATGGGTTTGTAATATTTTTTCGTCTGGTTCGGCTTCTGAATTTAGGTCAATTACTTTGGTTTGTGTGAATCTAATTCTAAAGGATTGGAAATGTTGAGGATATAGTTTTTGAATCTGTCCCATTATGTCTTCTGTCGTATAAATTCCATTTATAACTGCTGGGTTTAAGTATTTTTGCAGTAATTTTAGTAGGTCGTCGTCAGAAAATGTTTGTTGGGAAATTATATGTCTGTGGAATGTGGGGAATGGGAGTATAAATTTGTAGTCAGGGTGATGTTCTTTATGAATGAATATTTGGTTTTTAAATGCGTTAATCGGGACCTCGATACTAGGGATGAGATTATGGCTTGAGCTTTGAGTGCTATGTTGTGTTGAGGTGATTGAATTTATTTGATTTCTATTAGGGGCCCTGGAGAGAGCATTTGCCATTACATTTTCCTTTCCTGGTTTATAAAGAATTTGTTTGTTATATTTTTCAAGGTATGTATTCCATCTCCTAATTCCTATACCTCCTTTCCAATTACAGTCGTGCGTAAGCGGTTCATGGTCTGTATAGATTTTTACCTTTGACCCTCCATACAAATAGCCTTTGAATGTTTTTACTGCCCAACATATGGCTAACATTTCTTTTTTGGCTGTTTCATAATTTTCTTCTGTTTCGGATAGGGTTTTAGATATGATATTGGTTTATCGTTTTGGGAAAGTACTACTCCTATTGCATAGTCTGAGGCATCTGTAGTTAGGACAAATTCTTTATTAAAGTCGGGATATTGTAAAATTACATCATCGGATATTAGGGTACTTTTGATTTCTTCGAAGGCCTCTATGGCTTCACTGTTGAGTTGGATTTGTTTTCTAGCTGAAGCTGATTTGGAAATACGACCGTCTTCTCCTCTGAGCAATGTTGTAAGCAGTCTAGCCAGCGATGCGTAACCCATTATGAATCTTCTATAGTAACTCGATAATCCAAGAAATGCTCTTTAACTGCTTTTGGTTGGGGATAGTTGGCTATTGCTGCTAAATACTTTTGTTGGATTTGTTTCTATTCCTTTATCGGATATAACAAATCCCAGAAACTCTACTTTATTTTTAAAAAATTCGCATTTATCTAGTTGACATTTTATATTAGCAGCATTTAAAGTATCAAAAATTAAGTCAAGATTTTTACAGTGTGTTTCTTCGTCCTGGCTAAAAACTATTATGTCGTCAATGTAAATGTAACAGATTTTACCTATGTGTTCTCTAAGGATATCATCGAGGGCGCGTTGAAATATAGAGGGTTTTTAAGCCCAAAAGGTAGTCTAGTAAATTCGTATCTTCCGTTATTTATGGAAAATGCTTTTTTTTGCTTCTGGAGAACAGAAATTCCGCATTGTAATAGACTACAGGAAATTAAATGAAATAACAATAAATGACCGATATCCTATACCAAATATAGACGAAATATTAATATTAATATTAATATTAATACTAAATATGGACACTATGAGTAACACGAATGCCATTCGGGCTTAAAAATGCCCCCGGTACATTTAAACGATGTATGAACAGTTTACTCCGTCCACTTCTAAATAAATGTTGCTTAGTATACCTAGACGACATCATAGTTTTTTCTACAACCTTAGAAGAACATCTTCAAGCTTTACAGGCAGTTTTTGAAAACTTATCACAGGCAAACCTAAAGTTACAACTAAATAATACGAATTCTTGAAACAAGACCCGACCTTCTTAGGACATGTAATTACCAAAGACGGGATCAAACCAAAACCAAATAAAATAAAGGCCATATATTAAAATACCCGCTACCCCAAAAACCCAAAGAAATTAAAGCGTTCTTAGGACTTACAGGATACTATAGGAAGTTTATACCTAATTTCTCCAATTTTGCCAATCCCCAAACCAACTGTCTGAAAAAAGGAGCAAAAATAGATATCAACCATTTAGAATATTTAGAAATTTAGAATACTTCTGAAAATACCGAACTATGAGAGAAAATTTACATTAACGACCGATGCCAGCAATGTTGCTCTAGGAGCTATTTTATCTCAAGATGGACATCCTGTTAGATACATTAGTAAAACTTTAAATGAACATGAGGTAAATTACAGCGCTATACAAAAGGAATTATTAGCAATAGTTTGGGCAACTAAAACTTTCAAACACTATCTAATAGGACGACATTTCGAAGTAGCTTCTGAAGCCTAAGCTAAAGAAGCCCAATTCAAAGTTGACTAGATGGAAGATTAGACTCTCAGAGTACGACTTCGACATAAAGTATATCAAAGGAAAAGAAAACCATGTCGCGGATGCACTTTCGAGAATTAAAATAGAACATATGTTTTTTGGGGAATCCACGCAACATAGCGCGGAAGAAGATAATAGCAATCTAATAGGATTATCTGAGAAAGCCATTAATTATCACAGGCAACAAATCATTTTTACAAAAGGTCACAATACGAGACTTATTTCAAAAAATATTATACACCTTTCATATAAGGAAATGACCCTACAGACAGCTAAACAGTATCTACTCGACCATTTTTGTTCTAAAAACAGTGCCTTGTACATTGACAGCGATGCAGATTTCAAAATGCTTCAAAGTGCGTACAAGGAAACCATGATTCCGGAATGTACTAAAATATTCCGAAGCCTCGTTTTACTATAAGCATCCCCACATATGCGCAATTCAAAGAACCACACATGAAAAACTCCTACATCCGGGAATTCAGAAAACTAATAAACTTTTCGGCGAAATATATTATTTCCCCAAAAGCAAACTCCTTATCCAGAATATAATTCACGAATGTCAAATTTGTAACTTGGCAAAAACGGAACATCGTAACACAGAAATGTCAATGAAAGTTACTCCCAGACCCGAACATTGCCGCGATAAATTCGTAATAGATATTTATTCTTCTGAGGGCAATCACTACCTAAATTTGCCACCCCCAAACAGATAAAAACAAAAGATTGGTTAGAATGCAAAAATGCTCTTATGCGCATATTTAATAAGTTAGGAAAACCCAAACTCTTAAAAGCAGACAGAGATGGTGCATTCGTCAGTTTAGCCCTTAAACGTTGGCTTGAGTCAGAAAACATAGAACTAAAACTTAACACTACAAAAAATGGCGTTGCAGACATAGAAAGACTTCATAAAACAATCAACGAAAAAATCCGCATTATAAAAAACTCAGACGATAATGAAGCAAAACTAAGCAAGATAGAAACAATTCTCCATATCTACAACCACAAGACTAAACACGACACAACGGGACAAACTCCTGCTTACATATTTCTTTACGCTGGACAATCGACTTGAATTACGAAATATAACAAAGAAACGAAAATCAATGATATAAATAAAAACAGGACTGTATACAAAGTTGACACCAAAAACAGAAAAGGACCGTTACAAAAAGGCAAAATTAGAGAATCCATTTAAACTCTCAAAAAACATCGAGCAAATCGACGACGATCATTACAAAATCACTAATAGGAACAGAGAAACACACTACTATAAAACCCAATTTAAAAAACAGAAAAAAATTAATAAAATTCTTACCCTACAGGCCCCTGGTTCATCATAATACTTCGCCTCATTTTACCAAAACTATGCCGAACACAACTCCAAATCAACAACATTGACACTGACCACGGATATCTCCTATTCTCTGACAAGCCCATCCAAGTCCCTTCAGAATATGAACACCATTGTCTCCGCATAAATCTTTCTGATATAGACAACTTAACTCATTATTTTAACATTAAAGTAACAAACTATACACATATTCCTTTGAATTACACTTCTCCTCAACAAAATGGTAAGAGAACTTAATGCTATAACACTACACCAGACAAATAGACAGAAACGCGGACTAATTAACATAATGGGATCTGCATTTAAATACCTTTTCGGAACATTAGACGACAACGACCAAATAAAAATCCATAACCAACTAGAGTCTGTAACAACAAACTCAATCAACTTACATGAAATGAGCGTCGTAATTCAGCTTATTAATAGTAATATGCAAAAGGTCAAGGAATTTGAAGACGAACATAATAACAGAGAACAAATGATATACGAACTAAACCTGTTTACCGAATACATCAAAGGCATTGCAATGGGAATGCAACTCTCGCGACTAGGGCTATTCAATGCAAAATTACTCAACTATGACAAATTAGAAAACGTTGACAGCAGTAATATATTACAAACTAAAACTTCAAACTGGATTAATGCTAACCAACTACTTACCATAGTTCATATCCATATCAAACAAAAAACCATTGATACCATTAATAATTAATAATACCCTACCCAGATAGTAACGGCTATCAACTTGACCATGTAGAAATTATTTTCCGTTTAATTAAAAACTCAGAAACTTTATATCGTTGTGGTTTTATTCAACTCCAAATTGTGACTAAACAGAAAAGATCTTAAAATACCCTAAGCTAGCTGTGGGTGTTAGGCAGCGACGCGGCAGAGCTCTGCAGATCTGGTTTGAACTGACCATGATCTGAAATGTCAGCAAGTTGTCGTCAAGGGCCGAAAGTGCGCACGCAAGAAAAACTGCGGATACTGTTAATGGCATTTGCGACATTTTGAACGGATGTTTAGATTATTGAACTGAACAGAGTATTACAATGTTGCAGTTCTTTAGTTGGATCGGCGGATGTTTAGTTTATTGAACTGAACAATGTTGCAATATTTTGTTATTTATTATTTTAGGCAATTCTTGTTAAATGTTGTTTTGTATTCTTTATTTTATTATTTATTGATTCGTTGGCTGTTTATATTGTTTTATATTAACTATAGTTAACTCTCCCTCCTCAAAATCCTGCTAGTCCTCAAGCAGTTTTTTTTTTTTTTTAAATATGGAATATTATTAATTTCCGGATAAATGTTTTTGGGCTGTGATATTGTATTCATCGGGATTGTATTATTTAATTTTTGGAAGCTTTTTCTTGTATTTGTAGAATAACTTTTTCTTTTGGTCGACAAAGGAATTTTGCAGTAGAAATAATGATGATTATGATGCAAATAAGGGTGAGTATGACTATGCGATTAGCCGTGGAGTGCGTTGCCAATTCGTTTAGATGCTTTGTATTTTTAATATAGAGAGTTTCTAATGCTTTTAATGCTTGTTTCTTTATTATTAAAATCTTTGCCCTTTATGTAAATTTTGTCATTCCAAAAGTCCACTAAGTATGTGACCATTAGATGTTGAGTTATATTATTATTGGTTATATTGCCATTAAAATTATTAAGTAGAATTATGCTCTTGTCGATTTCTTCTATTTCTTCAATATGTTCCGCGTTACTTAAGTCACACAGCGATTCCTTTCCCTGAACTAGCTTAAAAAAACATTTTGTCCTTATTACAAATTTTTAGATTATTAGATAATTTACAATTTATTGGTATATTTAACATTTGTTCTTTATGTTGGAATATTTCGTTAGTTTCTAGGTGTACAATGGAATGATTTTTAATTACAGGCTTGATTAAAAGGTTTTGATATGTTGTTGTTTCTAGTTCTGGGATTTTGACAATATAAATAATTGATGTTTTATTGTGCAGGAGCGAGACATCTAACATTTCTTCAACGGACAAGGAAGTTAAGTTGCCTTTATGGAATATATTACGGACTTCTGCAATTTCTATTTCACTTAAAAGTAATGTGTTTATAATATTTAATTTTGCCCATTGAATGGCGAATCTAACATTTACTATTTCTTCTTTCATTAATCTAACCTGATTCTGTACACTTGTCGCTATTTCATTATTAAAAGAATCGTCACGTTTTATTGAATTTGCCAACATATTTGAAACTTTAGTTAAATTGTTTATCCTGTTCTGTAGTTCGTTATTTATAATTATTTGATCGTTATTATTTAAAATAAGGTCGTTTAGATTATTTTCAATCATTACTTAGTTAGCATGATCAGGGTTTCCTGCAATATATTTCCAGGCTGATCCAATCCAATTGATTGATCTGGCCTGTCTATTTTTAAATGATGAAGTAAGAGTGCCTAATGCTGAGAGTGTTTGGACTATTTCATGGGTTAAGGTATGGTATGAGTAGCTATTTCTTAGGTCAGTAACTGTGTGCTCGCGCATTTTCAGAAGTTCGTTTTCGATTTGTTGTATATTTATAATATGAATAAGGTTTATGGATGATATTTTTATTTTTCCTTCTCCTTTATAAATTGTTATAGTATGCGCGTCAGTGTAATTTGTGATATCCATGGTTGCCATTACCGAGGGCAAAACCATTAAAATTAAAAGATACCTATGAAAGAAAAATTTGTTTTATTAAACAACCAAGTTTTTTGGCGGGTATGGGCCGATCCCTTCATGATCGGATTGATACCCGTTTTTTTTTTTTTTTTTTTTATTTTTTTTTTTTTTAACGGACTTAGGTTTAATTTCTAGGAGTTTAACGGACTTTTCTTTTTTTTTCTTTTTTTAGTATTATATAAAAAAATTCTAGTCGCTTTTGATATTACTTTTATGAACAACTCGTCCGGCATCGGTGACAATAGTTGTATTTCTGTTTTCTTTCACTATTTCTTTTTTAAATCGGGGTGTTAATTTTGAGCCTAGTCTGGTATTTTGTTTGACAAATATTACTTGCCCTGGTTGGTAAGTTATTATTTCTTTTCGTTCTTTATTATGGTTTTGTAAATCTGTCATTTGTTTTTGTTTAAGTTTTTCTATGTTATATGTTTTGTCTGCTTTTTTCATATTGTTCGGGGTCAGTGGTAAAGTGCTTGCCAAAAAACACATCAAGTGGTCGTTGTTTTGTTACGGAGTGTATCGAGTAATTATACTCATAAACGGATCTGTGTAGTAGCTCTTCAAATGTTCGGTGAACCTGTTTTGCTTTTAAACATCTCATGGTTTCGGCAAGGGTGGAATGGAATCTTTCTATTTGTCCGTTAACTGAACTTTTATAGGGAGGAGTTTTGTAAATTTCGATGCCTAATTGATCTTTTAACATGAAAGAAATGCTAGCTGAGTTAAATGATTTTTCATTATCCATTACTATAAATTTGGGTACGCCGTAGTAAAACAAAATGTCGTGCAAGGGTTTTTTTATATCTTCTATTGATTTCGAATTTATGATTTTTGCACAAGCTAATTTGGAAAATTTATCGATTGCTGTCAGGACTAATTTTCTTTCTGTCGAGAATATGTCAATATGAATTGTGTGACCCGGATATTCCGGAATTGGCGTTTCTGCTATTCCTGGATTAGGTGGGTGCCAATCATATTTCACTTCTTTGCATACTTGACATTGTTTAACGAAAGTAGCTATTTTTTGTTTCATTTTAGGGAAATAATATTTTTGGGCTGTTTGAATTTTATTCTCCTGAGCGTTTCTGTGAGCTCTACCATATAATATTATGGGTTTGTAATATTTTTTCGTCTGGTTCGGCTTCTGAATTTAGGTCAATTACTTTGGTTTGTGTGAATCTAATTCTAAAGGATTGGAAATGTTGAGGATATAGTTTTTGAATCTGTCCCATTATGTCTTCTGTCGTATAAATTCCATTTATAACTGTTGGGTTTAAGTATTTTTGCAGTAATTTTAGTAGGTCGTCGTCAGAAAATGTTTATTGGGAAATTATATGTCTGTGGAATGTGGGGAATGGGAGTATAAATTTGTAGTCAGGGTGATGTTCTTTATGAATGAATATTTGGTTTTTAAATGCGTTAATCGGGACCTCGATACTAGGGATGAGATTATGGCTTGAGCTTTGAGTGCTATGTTGTGTTGAGGTGATTGAATTTATTTGATTTCTATTAGGGGCCCTGGAGAGAGCATTTGCCATTACATTTTCCTTTCCTGGTTTATAAAGAATTTGTTTGTTATATTTTTCAAGGTATGTATTCCATCTCCTAATTCCTATACCTCCTTTCCAATTACAGTCGTGCGTAAGCGGTTCATGGTCTGTATAGATTTTCACCTTTGACCCTCCATACAAATAGCCTTTGAATGTTTTTACTGCCCAACATATGGCTAACATTTCTTTTTTGGCTGTTTCATAATTTTCTTCTGTTTCGGATAGGGTTTTAGATATGATATTGGTCTATCGTTTTGGGAAAGTACTACTCCTATTGCATAGTCTGAGGCATCTGTAGTTAGGACAAATTCTTTATTAAAGTCGGGATATTGTAAAATTACATCATCGGATATTAGGGTACTTTTGATTTCTTCGAAGGCCTCTATGGCTTCACTGTTGAGTTGGATTTGTTTTCTAGCTGAAGCTGATTTGGAAATACGACCGTCTTCTCCTCTGAGCAATGTTGTAAGCAGTCTAGCTAGCGATGCGTAACCCATTATGAATCTTCTATAGTAACTCGATAATCCAAGAAATGCTCTTTAACTGCTTTTGGTTGGGGATAGTTGGCTATTGCTGCTAAATACTTTTGTTGGATTTGTTTCTATTCCTTTATCGGATATAACAAATCCCAAAAACTCTACTTTATTTTTAAAAAATTCGCATTTATCTAGTTGACACTTTATATTAGCTGCATTTAAAGTATCAAAAATTAAGTCAAGATTTTTACAGTGTGTTTCTTCGTCCTGGCTAAAAACTATTATGTCGTCAATGTAAATGTAACAGATTTTACCTATGTGTTCTCTAAGGATATCATCGATATCATCATTTTTTAACCCAAAAGGTAGTCTAATAAATTCGTATCTTCCGTTATTTATGGAAAATGCTTTTTTTTCTATGTCGCTCTCTTTTAACAGTATTTGGTGAAATCCACTCTTGAGGTCAAGGACGGAATAGAATTTGTTATTGTCTAGTTGTGCTAATACTGTGTTGATATCTGGTATGGGGTATTTGTCTGCTATTATAACGCTATTTAATTTTCGGTAGTCAATTACCATTCTATATTTTTTTATATTTGAGGCGCCTGGTTTTTTTGTACAATCCACACTGGTGAATGTAGGGGGAACGGGACGGACGAATTATTTCATTTTCTAAAAGTTCATTGATTTGTTTGTTGACTTCGTCTTTTAAAGCAAATGGGAATGGGTAAAATTTCGAATAAACCTGAGTATCTGTGTTTGTGCGGATTTCTGCTTTGACTCTAGTGGTGTAGGTCAGTTTTTCGTCGGGCTCAGCAAAAAGGTTGGGGTATTTTTTTACAAGTTGGCTTAAGTTTGTTTTTTGAGATTCTGTCAGGTGTTCTGTTCTTGTGATTATTATGTTCACGGATTCAAATTTCTTTTCTTGTATTGGGACACTCATGCCATTTTTTAGTAACATTAGTTTGTTTTTGATGTCGATTACAGCACCTAATTCTTTTAGGCTGTCGCTTCCCAGCATAGCGTCAAACGTCTATAGTGTAGGTAGTAGGAAAAAGTTAACTATAGTATTTGGGTCGTTTGCCATCTTGTAATGGGTTATTTTAATGTTGCCTCCTACAGAGACTGCTTGAAATGGATTTTTGTTTTGTAATGGATTTGGGACGAATTTGGGCTGGATATAATTTCTATTTGAACCGGTGTCTATTTTAATATGTTAAGAAATTGGCCACTGCTCACTTTGCATTGGAAATATGGTAATGAGGAGTCGGTTACTCTAAAAAATTAAGATAAGTGTAGTCGTATTGATATTCTTGGTAATTTTCCTCAACACGTTCAGTATAGTCTGACAAACTTTCATCTTGGTTTTGTTGTTCATCCTGGCTTGCAATTAACTGTTCATATTCGTCAAGTGTGCTATTAGAATACTCAGTGTCTGTTTGTTCGTCTGTGCTTGTTTCAATGTTAAAATTTCTTTGCCTTCTGTTAGCGTCGTTTTGTGTTGTATTTAGTAATGGCGGTCTTTTTTCCTGCTTCTATCTGAGGGGGCCTATTCATGTAATTTATTTGTATTGTTTGAATACTTCTGTCAATGTCCATAGGTTCTGGTTTTGGTTGTGGCTTGGCAGCCAATGGCCGTGGTAATGGTTGTGATATCAATTAACTCGATACTTACTCGTGGTGGTTGGACGTGTTTCGCTTTTGCTCCCTGTGTTTCTTAATAATTCTGTTTAATTGATCTGCTTATGTGCTTTCATTAATACTGCTGTATCTTACTAGTGCTAACCCTGTGAGTAAAAGCTTAAAGTAGCATACTAATCCTGCCTTATTAGTGAATTCGCTTACAAAAATTTTAATTCTTTTCACTTGCGCGTCTTGGCGTCAAGTTTTTTTTTTTGTTTTTGTTTTTACTAATATTCTTACACTTTCCTGCTCTCCCGCTCACGAAAGTAAATTTCGCTCTCTGACTAAGTTGTGTAGTGCTTTTGTTGTAGACGTAACAGCTGCTGTTGTTTTGTTTACCTCGAGTGCTCGCTATATTTGTTTTTTTTTTTATTTTCGTTCTCGCTTGCTTGCCTGTTTTCGGCGCTGTAACTGTTTCTTGCTCTCTCAAGAAATTTGTCTTAATATTCTATTGCTCTCTTCGTTGTCCCCTACTATTCGAAGGCATATCTATTTTATTAACATGGTGTCGTGCTCTGCAGCAAATTGCAAATGCTCTTCAGATGCTAATGCGGACTACATTGGATGCTGGCTCTGTGACAATTTTAGTCACTTAAAATGCTGTGGCCTAACTGTGCGGGTTAGAGATGCCGTCAACGCCAATGTAGGCCTTAAATGGTCGTGCGAAGCGTGCCGTGTGGGTGAATCCGATCTACGGAAAATCCACAATAAAACCAAACTCGGGTTTTATCGGATACGCACAGCTTTCTCTAATCTCCAATCTGAATTTTTGGAGATGGAGACCCAATTCAACGCCTTTACGGCTCTTAGTAAGCCACCTGCTCCTCTTAATATTCCTTTAGATTCAGTTACTACGAATCTAAAGACCACCAATCTACCTTCTTCCAAGGCTTCTTCTTCTGATCTTCTAAGTCTAATTTCCCCTATACCGTCTTGCTCTTCTAGTTGCACAAAAAAAAAAAAAACTAGCAGCAATGTTACCGCACCGAAACCTCTTGCTGCCCCTCTTGTGCCTACTCCCATTACGAGCAATGATAACAACGTAACGGGTAATGTTCCCGCAATCATGCCTGCTAGTCAGGCACCGAGTATAAAACCTCTGATTGCGATTAAACCCAAAAAATTGGTGTTTATCTCTCGCTTGGCTCCAGACACAACCATAGAAGATGTACAATCGTACATTCTCGAAAGGATGCCTGTAAATGATTTGATAGTTAAAAAATTCAACTTCAAATTAAAGCGCGACATTTCTTCTTTCAAAATCATTCTCCCTGCAGAACAGTTTAAAGACGTTTGCGCAGCTTCTTTCTGGCCGCCCGACCTTATTGTTAAGGAGTTCACTCCAAAACAAAAAAGCCGAACGACCGTCACTCTTCCCACATTGGCCGTTACATCGCCAAGTGGACCTACAACAAGTGCAAAGTCCTCAAAAAACTGAAGTTCTCTTCTCTTCATGCCTTTGAAAATGCTAGGGGACACACAAATATTCTTTCTTCCTTAATTCTTTCCTATCAAAATGTTAGAGGCCTCTGTAGTAAAATCTCTAGTCTTTATCTTCATAGTCTTGCCTTTACTTCCCAAATTATTGCCTTTACCGAAACCTGGTTAAAACCAGAGATTCTAAGCTCTGAAGTCTTTCCAGATAGGTATACAACTTACAGGCTTGATCGACCTGACCGACGGGGTGGTGGAGTACTGATTGCAGTAGACTCCTCCATTATGTCGGACCTCTTACAGCCGGAGTTTCAATTCGACATCGAATTAATCTGTGTAAAACTACACTTTCCCGGTTTTTTCTTGTATATAACCTGCTCCTATATTCCGCCGTCATCGGAATTATCAGTCTACTCGCAACATTTGTCTGCAATTAAGACTATTTTTAATCTGTTATCAGACAGAGATCATTTCATAGTCCTGGGTGACTTTAATATCCCGGAATGTAATTGGACATCCATTGCGGAGGGAATGGAGCTGACATCCTTTGTGGTAAAAGGATTTCAGGAAAATCTTCAAACTGATGTCATTTATACTGATTTCAGTAAGGCATTTGACTCAGTCAACCATTCCCTTCTTGCACATAAACTAAATCTTCTCGGTTTCTCACCAAAACTTCTTAGTTGGATTGTGAGCTATTTGAGTGACAGAACCCAACGAGCCCTCTTTAAAAATACTCGTTTCTATCCCGTTCATGCCACATCTGGTGTTCCTCAGGGAAGCCACTTAGGTCCCCTGCTTTTTACACTTTTCATCAATGACCTCCCAACGGTCATACTTAACTCACGTACTCTCATGTACGCGGATGATGTCAAGCTCTGTTTTCAATTTAGAGACGACTCCTGTCATTCTCGCCTTCAATCTGACCTAGATTGTTTCTTTTCTTGGTGTCGTGCAAATCTGCTTAATCTGAACAGCTCAAAATGCAAGCTGATGACATTCTCACGTGCCTGCCCAAAGAACGTATCATACTCTCTTTGTGGTTGTACCTTGGAAAGAATTTCCCTGGTTGATGATCTAGGTGTCCGTTTGGACCGAAAACTCAAGTTTTCTGAACATATATCATCAATGGTTAATAAAGCTATGGGTGTACTCGGCTTTATTAAGAGATGGTCCAAGGAGTTTGACGATCCTTACTTAACTAAGACTCTCTTCACTTCGCTTGTTCGTCCAATTCTCGAGTACGGATCATGTGTCTGGAACCCTCAGTACACAGTTCATAGAGACCGCATTGAATCCGTACAGAAAAACTTCTTAATGTTTGAATTGCGAGGCCTTAACTGGGATGTAAATTCAAGACTTCCTTCCTATCCTAGTAGACTTTTGTTACTTAATCTGCCTTCTCTAGCTAATCGTAGAACCATGCTTGGTTTTATATTTATTAACAACCTTATCCAAGGTGACATAGATAGTAGCGACTTACTTAGTAGACTACACTTTTCTGTCCCTGGTAGAATCACCCGTAATTACCTTCCTCTAAAACTTCCCAATTGTAGCTCGAACTATGCCCTGCATGAGCCATTCAGGGTATTATGTTCGGACTACGAGGGTCGTTTGATAAGTCCGTGACTTTTTGTATTTGCCGCGCACCTGCTCTAAATACAACACTGCTCCTGTCAGCAGTTATCGATTAACAGCTGACTGTAAAATTTTGAGAAAGCTGCGTTTCTTAGTTTGCGTTTTATAGGCATTGAAAGCAGACGATCTCGTGAATTTTAACGAAAATGGAAAAAAGTGAATTTCGTGTGCTAATTAAGCATTATTTTTTGCGTAAAAAATCCATCACCGAAACCAAGGAAAGACTTGATAAATATTATGGGGACTCTGCACCATCAATTTCAATGGTTAAGAAATGGTTTACTGAGTTCCGTTGTGGTCGTACCAGTACAAGTGATGCCGAACGTTCAGGTCGCCCAAAAGAGGTCGTCATGCCAGAAATCGTCGACAAAATCCATGGAATGATATTGGATGATCGGAGAATGAAAGTGCGTGAGGTAGCTGAGGCTGTAGGCATCTCAACTGAACGGGTACATCACATTTTACATGAATATTTGGACATGAAAAAGCTTTCCGCGCGATGGGTGCCGCGATTGCTCACACACGACCATAAGCGCAACCGTGTGACCATTTCAAAGGAGTGTTTGGCGATGTTCAACCGCAATCCAAACGAATTTTTGCGCCGTTTCGTTACCGTAGACGAAACATGGATCCACCACACCACACCAGAGACCAAAGAACAATCAAGACAGTGGGTTTCTCCGGGTGAACGTGCACCAAAGAAGGCCAAGGTGGGTCTGTCGGCCAACAAGGTCATGGCCACAGTTTTTTGGGATGCACAAGGTATCATTCACATCGATTACCTTGAAAAGGGTAAAACGATCACCGGCGAATATTATTCAGAGCTTTTGGACAGATTCGATATTGATTTGAAGCAGAAACGACCGCATTTGGCGAAAAAAAAGTGCTGTTCCATCAGGACAATGCACGGGTGCACACGTGTGTAGTCAGCATGGCAAAATTTCATAAATTGGGCTACGAACTGCTACCCCATCCAGCATATTCTCCAGATTTAGCCCCCTGTGACTATTTTTTGTTTCCAAACATGAAGAAATGGCTCGGCGGTAAGAGATTCGGGTCAAATGAAGAGGTCATCACAGAAACAAACGACTATTTTGAGGGCCTTGAGAAAACCTATTATTTGGAAGGAATAAAAAAATTGGAAAAACGCTGGACTAAATGTATAGAGCTAAAAGGAGATTATGTTGAGAAATAAAACGCTTCTTTGACGAAAAAAATATATTTTATTCAAAAAGTCACGGACTTATCAAACGACCCTCGTATCTAGCTTAAAATTACAACTCCTCGCCCACTTATCTAGAATTTAGTCAAACACATAATTGTCTTCTTTGTATTCATAGTAGTACTTTCAACATACTGCATGCTTTAACACTCTACTCATAATTTTATTTACATTTGGTTACTAACACTAACTCTCCTGATCTGATTGGGTTTTTCTGGGTTTTCCCCAATCCTCTGCAACAAATGTTGGATCGGCTTTTCTTTATCCCAGTTTGCACATTTGCACAATTTTTAATTTTTTCTTTTTTTTTACATTTAAGGTTTTACCTTTAATTTAAAATTACCTCTAGTTTAAAATTCAACTTAAATAATTTAAATCTAATTTTAATTGTTTCTTTACTTTTAAAAAAAGTCGACTGATCATAGTTCGACTATAAACTAAACTAAATAAAAAAATATTGGTTGGTACATTAGAAATTGTGGGTTAGTATTTTGTGCGGTCTGGGGGAAGAATTGTCTTGTTGGTGGCTGTCCAAAGTTATTGTTAGGTCTGATCTGGCATGAGGATTTTTTAGTAGGCTTTGGTGGTAGATTTCTATGTGCAATAGGCTGTCCCTTAATCGTCGCGTGATTAGTTCGATATGCTTGATTTTCTAATTTCAAGCACAAATGGAGGGCTGAAGGTAGGTCAGTGGGCTCTTTGATGCCCAGAAGTCGTGGCAAATCTCCACGAAGTCCTCGATCAAAGGTGTCTAGTGCTTTATCCCTCTACAACTTGGTCATAAGTGGTTCTGATTCGGCGCATAATTCCATGCAGCCAATTTTATTTAAAATCAGGGATAAATGTATGTATACTTCAACCGTTTGATTTGCAGTTTGGGTTATTGTTGTCATTTGGTATTCAAGTGTACCCAAATCTCTCTTGTCGGCGTATTGTAGTGTAAGACATTTGGAAACAGCATTCCAATTAAGGGGAACATTGCATGATTCGAGGGCTGTGTCTGCGTTACCGGTAATTTTATTCCTAATAGTATGTAAAATTCCAAAATATTTTGGGGTACCTACGGTGTGTTCATACGTTTTTAGTATTCGATCAATGCCTTTCTTCCATGAACTGAATTCGGACGGATTGCCGGAAAATTCGCAAAGACTTTTCACTATGTCAGGAATCTTATCAAGATCAGCTAAATTTGCTCGGAATTGTGGTAAAATTTCTTGGTTTTCTGCACTTGTAACGTGTGTTGGATTTTGGGCTTTAAGTAGTAAAGCTGGAAATTGTTTGGCTAAAACTTGACGAATGGTAGTTTGGAATAGTTTTTGCTCCATGTTTCTATTTTGTTTAAATAATTCTTGTCTTTGTTTATGGCGTGAATTTTCTTCGATTAGCAGCTGTTCTATATTCCTTATTGATGGTATAACTGGCTGTTCTAAGTTGAGAACGGGTCGATGTTGGGGAATTTACTTTAGTTTGATATTTGATTTCACTTAAACTAATACGTTTATCGATAAAAAAATGAAATTTGAATTAGTGTTTAAATTTGTTTAAAATTAGAGTATGTTTTCGGGCTATTGGTTTATATTTGACTTAAAGTTATTATGAAAGTTTAGTGCAAAAGGGAATTTTTATTAAAAAAAAATTTTTTCTTTTAATATTTTTAAATTTTGTTCAATGGTAAGGTTTGTTGAAAAATTTTGTATTTAAGTTATTGAAAAGAATGCAATAAAAACCAGCAGCTGGTTTCACCCATCTACCTTGGAGGGTCCTTTGTTTCTATTCCTTTATCGGATATAACAAATCCCAGAAACTCTACTTTATTTTTAAAAAATTCGCATTTATCTAGTTGACATTTTATATTAGCTGCATTTAAAGTATCAAAAATTAAGTCAAGATTTTTACAGTGTGTTTCTTCGTCCTGGCTAAAAACTATTATGTCGTCAATGTAATTGTAAAAGATTTTACCTATGTGTTCTCTAAGGATATCATCGAGGGCGCGTTGCAATATAGAGGGTGCGTTTTTTAGCCCAAAAGGTAGTCTAGTAAATTAGTATCTTCCGTTATTTATGGAAAATGCTTTTTTTTCTATGTCGCTCTCTTTTAACAGTATTTGGTGAAATCCACTCTTGAGGTCAAGGACGGAATAGAATTTGTTATTGCCTAGTTGTGCTAATACTGTGTTGATATCTGGTATGGGGTATTTGTCTGCTTACAGTATTTGGTGAAATCCACTCTTGAGGTCAAGGACGGAATAGAATTTGTTATTGCCTAGTTGTGCTAATACTGTGTTGATATCTGGTATGGGGTATTTGTCTGCTATTATAACGCTATTTAATTTTCGGTAGTCAATTACCATTCTATATTTTTTTATATTTGAGGCGCCTGGTTTTTTTTGTACAATCCACACTGGTGAATGTAGGGGGAACGGGACGGACGAATTATTTCATTTTCTAAAAGTTCATTGATTTGTTTTTTGACTTCGTCTTTTAAAGCAAATGGGAGTGGGTAAAATTTCGAATAAACCGGAGTATCTGTGTTTGTGCGGATTTCTGCTTTGACTCTAGTGGTGTAGGTCAGTTTTTCGTCGGGTTCAACAAAAAGGTTGGGGTATTTTTTTGCAAGTTGGCTTAAGTTTGTTTTTTGAGATTCTGTCAGGTGTTCTGTTCTTGTGATTATTATGTTCACGGATTCAAATTTTTTTTCTTGTATTGGGACACTCATGCCATTTTTTAGTAACATTAGTTTGTTTTTGATGTCGATTACAGCACCTAATTCTTTTAGGCTGTCGCTTCCCAGTATAGCGTCAAACGTCTTTAGTGTAGGTAGTAGGAAAAACTTAACTATAGTATTTGGGTCGTTGAATAAGTTTGCTATCTTGTAATGGGTTATTTTAATGTTGCCTCCTACAGAGACTGCTTGAAATGGATTTTTGTTTTGTAATGGATTTGGGACGAATTTGGGCTGGATATAATTTCTATTTGAACCGGTGTCTATTTTAATATGTTAAGAAATTGGCCACTCTTCACTTTGCATTGGAAATATGGTAATGAGGAGTCGGTTACTCTAAAAAATTAAGATAAGTGTAGTCGTATTGATATTCTTGGTCATTTTCCTCAACACGTTCAGTATAGTCTGACAAACTTTCATCTTGGTTTTGTTGTTCATCCTGGCTTGCAATTAACTGTTCATATTCGTCAAGTGTGCTATTAGAATACTCAGTGTCTGTTTGTTCGCCTGTGCTTGTTTGAATGTTAAAATTTTTTTTGCCTTCTGTTAGCGTCGTTTTGTGTTGTATTTAGTAATGGCGGTCTTTTTTCCTGCTTCTATCTGAGGGGGCCTATTCATGTAATTTATTTGTCTTGTTTGAATACTTCTGTCAATGTCCATAGGTTCTGGTTTTGGTTGTGGCTTGGCAGCCAATGGCCGTGGTAATGGTTGTGATATTGGTTGGTACATTAGAAATTGTGGGTTAGTATTTTGTGCGGTCTGGGGGAAGAATTGTCTTGTTGGTGGCTGTCCAAAGTTATTGTTAGGTCTGATCTGGCATGAGGATTTTTTAGTAGGCTTTGGTGGTAGATTTCTATGTGCAATAGGCTGTCCCTTAATCATCGCGTGATTAGTTCGATATGCTTGATTTTCTAATTTCAAGCACAAATGGAGGGCTGAAGGTAGGTCAGTGGGCTCTTTGATGCCCAGAAGTCGTGGCAAATCTCCACGAAGTCCTCGATCAAAGGTGTCTAGTGCTTTATCCCTCTACAACTTGGTCATAAGTGGTTCTGATTCGGCTGTTGTTGTCATTTGGTATTCAAGTGTACCCAAATCTCTCTTGTCGGCGTAGTGTAGTGTAAGACATTTGGAAACAGCATTCCAATTAAGGGGAACATTGCATGATTCGAGGGCTGTGTCTGCGTTACCGGTAATTTTATTCCTAATAGTATGTAAAATTCCAAAATATTTTGGGGTACCTACGGTGTGTTCATACGTAACGTGTTCATACTGAACGAACACCAGCTGAATGTCGAAATAAACCTTACCCCATTGTAAAAATAAAACCAATAGAACATAATGACATTGTACAATTAATATCAAATAATAATATCACAGTATATATAATTGTATCAATCATAAGCCTCACATCTTGTATTGTTTGTATCTACTTAAAACTTAAAAACAAAATAACCATAGAAACACCGGATACAAACCCAACTGCATCACCAAGATTGCATGCGTCAACCCCAGTAGAAGAAGTAGAAACATAAGCTTCCTTTTTAAGGGGAGGGAAGTAGCATAATATGCTTCACATATTACGCTGACATCAAACTCGATCTAGCAAAAACGCTGCACATACAGTCTTGCGCATGCATGGGTACGTAATAGACGTCTGCACGAGTGCACTCAAAGCAGCATATGGTACTCTCACTCAAAATTCTGACTTAATGAATGAGACATTGAGTAAAACGGATTTGGCAAATGTGGTAAAGGCATGAGTAAACAAGAGCAACAGTCGAGTTGCACACGACAGTAGGATACCCTTGGACGTATGTTGCCATAAAAAGTATTTAATTGTATAATGCTAATTGCAAGCTATAAATTAATAATAATACTGGAGTGCGCTGCCACCTTGCTTCAATTTCGATATTTTGCCAATAATTTATCGCCGCAATTCCCTAAAGCGGTGTGAGCAGTAGATATCGGTATTTCTTTATAAATTTTAAATTGGTTAATATCGATAACAAGGTCCAAGGGTATAAAAATAAAAAAATAATAATAATTATCAAACCAATTTTCCATTCAATGGTTATACTTAACTATTAGATAATTAAATTTAAATTATTAAAATATGCCTACATACATATTTACATATATCCTGTCATTTAGATTTCTTAATTTCTAACCTATTCCAAACATTACAAACTCATGCCTGAATACTAACAGATATCCCATTGTGATGGCTATGCAAAACCTCAAAAGTCCTAGCACTAATCTTTTCATTATCTAGTATATTTGAAAACGCCCAATCAATATGTGTATCCATATTGGTAGTGGACGTTTTCAAATCTAACAAACTCCTTAATCCTTTGCTAATCAAAAAATTATAAATACTCTTACACCTGTTAAAGGTTTTGAGGCACAAATTAAAATCTCCTAAAACTAGCAAGCTATCCCCTAAATCACCTAAACGAGAAAATTGATGAATTATCTCCTCAAATTCTATTTTAAATGTGGACAGAGGAAAGTCTGGACTTTTATATAATATAAGAAAACTTATGGCATCAAACCTAAATATGCCGAACTCAAAAACTACTGAGCCAAAAGTTTTTCTACTGCTAAAGGTATGGGAAACTCTATCTACTAGCTCGTTCTTTACATAAATTATGATGCCTGTTAAAGGCCTAATTGATTCAAGTTGAACCACAATAGTGAACCCAGGTATTTCTACAGTTTCATTGCTTATGGAAGTTTCCACGAAACATAATATTGATGACTGAAGCATCAGCTTGTCCGATCGAATATCTTCAAGATGGGAATTCAAGCTCTGAGTATTTGGAAGAAAATGTTAAGGGCAGAACTGTTAATTAAATAATCGTAATGAGTACACAGTAGTTTTTCAGTCCGCAATTTCTTCAATTGGGCTTTCACTTTATCATTATTTTGGGGAGACTTAGGAGGAACAAAATTCCCAATAATGAATAATCCTAAAGCAGTAGTTGCTCTACTGCAAGCTACGTATAATGCAGCACGCTGCATTCTGGAATTAGCATGGACTACCACTTTGCCATACGTAGCTCCCTGACTCTTATGAATTGTGATGCCTTCAGCAGGCACAATTGGAAACTGCCTACGGTCAATGTTAATTTGTGCGTTATTTGAATATTGAAAACTGCGAACAATTTTCTGAATAGGAGTCCATGAAGGATCTGTACGATGTGTACACTTCGAACGCGCAGATTCTCCTACAGTTTCCTCTGTAAATTTCATCCATAAAATGTTGGGAGTGTTGGATGTATTGAAATCTATTTGCATCAACACACCTGATGCCCCGTTTACTAATCCATCCCCTGTGTCTACATTGACCGTCATCATGTACTTGGCAGTATTTTTTAGGAGAAGAGACGTACAGAGTCCCTGTGTAGCGGAAGTTTTAAAACCCTTCACTTCTTCTAATATTCTTTGTTTCCTAGCTGGTTCCAAATGGCCCGCCTTAATAAAATCTTCAGCAGTAGAGAAAAATTGCTCAGTAGCAATTGAGTTAAGTTTCGTTACATTAAATAAATCAACCTCATTATTATTACTAAACAGATGAATTGCATCATCGGGCACTGCCGATGGTTCGCATATTCTAGATTGGAAAAGGACAATATCATCGGCTGTCATACAACCCGATGCCATATTATTTAAGGCAGAAGCGAAAAGCTGATCGTCACGTTGACGCATTATCTCTGTGAGCTCAAAATACAAAAAAAGGTCCCAGAGATACGTACCAAATATTTCATGGTAAGGGTCAGTGGTATTTGGATCGAAAATCCAACTACCTCCTACGGGCTGTAACTGTCTAAGATCACCGAATACGATGATAGAAACACCACCAAAAGGAGAAGTATTTTTGAAAATTTGCTTCAAACGAGAATCTAAATAAGAAAACATTAGAGAGCTAACCATTGATATTTCATCAATAATAATTAATTTAAGATCGATTAACCTTGAATGAAGGCTATTAACTAAATCATGGCTTAAGGCCCTTAGAGGTGCTGAGCGAGATTGATTAACAGGAAGTGAAAACATGGAATTCAGTGTCGAACCACTAATTCCGAATGCTGCTTTTCCTGTTGGTGCACATAAGAGGATTTTAACAGATGTCGGATCAGCTCCTGGTATACTGTTATACCTTACGGATAATGACTGAAAAATTGCTGATATAAGTCGACTCTTTCCGACTCCGGCGCCGCCTCCAACAAATTCATAAGAGACTGTATTGATTTTGGCATTATGCAAAGCATGTGTAAAATATTGCTTCTGCTTTAAATTAAGAGATCTAACTATATTAGCTAAGCTTTCCTGAGAAACTAAGGCTGGAAGCTTGATAAAACGGACATTACTATCTTCATCATTCATATCAATATTTCCATCCACATTTAAAACATTTAGATGTGGATCTATTTCAGGCAATCCTAAAACTGTGAAGCCATCATCTACCACTTCCTGTTCTCCTACTTGATTATTCTCATTTTCTGCTTCCTCTGTTGAGTGGCTCAGAGCATCTTCTAGTTCCCTATCATCTAGTAAATTATATTTTCTGCGATTGTTCTCTACTAACTCCGAATTTTCCCTACAGAACAATTCACAGTCATGTGTGACTAAATCCAAATGCTCATCTCGCCATGGGGCGTAAAGCATTTTTAGCTCTCTGAAATAGTCACTTGTTTCTGTATTGACATTAAATCTCCTATACCTAATTATGCACGCAGTGGTCCTCTTTCTGATGAAGCCACTATTATCGCGAAGAGCGTAAACTATTGATTCAGAAGCCCTAGGCACATCATCATCAAAGTCATCTGCATTTTCTTGGCGAGCTCCTCGTTCTGATTTGCAGTAGCTATAAAAAGCGGATATCTCAGTGCCAAATATAAATTTGTTACCTAAATGTTGTAACTTTTGCTTAATAGTTACATTGTTATTGTCTTTAATCTCATTGATTGCCTCACGCATCAACATTGAGATACCTCTCTGAGACATGTTAATATAATTAACGACGTAGCTGCAGCAAGCATAGGGGTCTAAAATAAACTGAATATCCATATTTGCTCGCTGCAACAAAAGGAGGTGCTTGTTATAAGCGTTAAGCTGGATTGCTGCAAAAGATCGCTTCAAAAAAACTTTTGGTTTCTTTATACTTGATCTTACAGCATTAATGTAGCCCTCATAACTAAGGTTAAGTTGATCGTGGGACAAAAAGTTGTTAAAATCGTTAAAATTTTCTACGCTTTCACGATCAAATGGGAAGTCGAGCAGACTTTGAATTTTTTCGAAATTCCTACGATGCTCGGCCAAATTTGGAGCATTTTCTTCTAAAGGGAGAAGAATTTCTGTTTGAGGCATGGGAGAGTATGGGATACCAAATCTACAAATTTGTTTTGACCTAATTTCTCGCCTGCAAGAGTGCCCGTGACTATGGAGTTGATACTCCAAATATGGAGCAACGTCCGGGCAACTAGAATCAGCAGTAATAAACTGATCAATAAAGGACTTCACAGGCATAAATGTGGACTCATTCTTTAGGTCGAGCTTTGGGGCGTCTTTCAGCCAGAACATGCCATGTATATGTGGAGAGCCTCTTTGCTGAAACTCCACTCGCCAATAAAACTTGATAACCTGGTGACAACCAAAGACACCGCCTTCCTTTTTCATCAGTTTTAAAACCTGTCTATATCGAAAATCGAAATATCTGGCACAGGTCACTGGGTCTGCTCTAATGAGACGAGCTTTCTCATTAAACCCCAAATTTAACGCTTCTTCTTCGGATACTTCTAGCTTGTCTAAATTTTTACATAGCAAGACTAAAAGCTCCGGCCACCTAGTTTCCGCTGCGGAAAATGTTATAAAAAAAGTTGGAAGCCCTACCTGCCTAATCATAGCCATCACTTTCTTTTTCTCGTCCTCCCAATGAGCAGGAGACGTGCGAATACCTTTTAAAAGCCTATAGCCATCATCATGAAGTATTAACCTATTTAAAGTTTCATCATTACGCACATCAGCAGCCGAAATGCCTTGAGTGGCAGAGTGCTTACGTAAGCAAATTGATGTGCTATTCCTAATGCTAATCATTTCTAACTTTTTGAAGTTATGAAATAATTTATCAGTTCTACAACCTCTTCTATCAAAATTCCTAAGCTCTGATCTAACTATAGTTGTAAAACTTTCCTGACATTTCCTTTTAATGCCTGCAAATGTTGTGGGAAAAGCCAGCTCCTCTGAATCACAATTGGTTATCATGTCAAGAGGTCGCTGACCCTCTCCTGGTGGTATAGCAATTCGAGGAATATCTATGTTTTCAACAGGGACATTTTCCATGAAGGTTTCTTGACCTCCTGGATTCAACTCTACCTCTTCTTCTACTACTCTATGCTCATTAGGTTGTGCTGCCTTTTCTAACATTTGACACACAATGTCCCTGTCGTCTGCTGACGCAACAAATGGTACAGTCTCAGCTGAGTAAGAAGACAACCACTGCTCATTGATAGTAACCTGGTGCTTCTTATAAAGTTCTGTGTTCACTAAATACCGAATTGCATCAACTATCTTTGAGGGCCTTATGGTTTCAGCCATGAAATCATGGTTATACTCCATCCTACGCTTAAGATGAATCTGAACTACTTCGGCTTCATTAAATGCCCTGGGAAGGGAAGTTACAACATTTGCAACTGGAATTGGCACATTGATCACTGCTCCTTTAATGGCACTTTGACGTCCATATCCAAGAGACTTTATGATCATAAAAGAAAGACGGGGAGAAATCAGCCTTTCTTCTAGAGGCGTCAAGCCTTTCAGGCATTCCGGAGGCTCCGGAAAATTTAGGCCATTTGTAATAGAAGCCTTTGGTTTTTTCCCTGACTTAATACTGCGGCTGCAGGTTTTGCAAAAGCTAAACCTATTATTATGGGATGGAAACATAGAGGAAAGATACAAAATATCAACACTATCTGCCTCACGCGAAATTTTGTCCACTTGATGTGGAAACCACAAACATTTGCAACATATGCAAACCTGATCGGGTCCCTGCTTGACTGTCTTATTAAAATTGGCTATTAGGCAATCTAAACTAGTTTTAACCTGCGATATCCTATCATCTGGAAGGGTATTCGCACGGTCCACTCTATTGCGGGACGCGTTTCTCCTATTCTCTGCTATCCTATTGGTGCAAATACTCCTATATAGACTCACTCTTTGCGACATATTCCTATGGGCTTCAAAGGCCTCACGTTGAGCTCGAATTCGAGCACTGCGGCGTGCACTAGTATTGCGTGCCTGCTCAACAATCCTACGAATAGGATTGTTTCTAACCTGAGACCTTTGACTTCTATCTATTGCCCTTTCTAAAATTCGCGTCTCCTGATTTTGTCGCTGAATCGCCCTTCTAACAGCATCTCGTCCGCTTTCGTTGGACCTGAATTGTGGACATTGCCTGCGCCTCGATCGACGCAAAGTATTGGCAAGTTGTTCGGCATTTCTAGTTGAATGATCAGTTCGTCGAACACGGCGACGAACTGCATCCTGCTCTCTTTCCTGAGATCGAAACTCAGCATCTTGCCTGCGACTCGAACGACGCGAAGTGTTGGCAAGTTGTTCGTCTGTTTTAATTGCAGAATCACTGCGACGTACACGGCGACGAACTGCATCCTGCTCTCTTTCCTGAGATCGAAACTCAGCATCTTGCCTGCAACTCGAACGACGCGAAGTGTTGGCAAGTTGTTCGTCTGTTTTAATTGCAGAATCACTGCGACGTACACGGCGACGAACTGCATCCTGCTCTCTTTCCTGAGATCGAAACTCAGCATCTTGCCTGCGACTCGAACGACGCGAAGGGTTGGCAAGTTGTTCGTATGTTTTAATTGCAGAATCACTGCGACGTACACGGCGACGAACTGCATCCTGCTCTCTTTCCTGAGATCGAAGGTCAGCATCTCGCCTGCGCCTCGAACGACGCGAAGTGTCAGCAAGTTGTTCTTGTAATCTGATTGGCGAAGAAGCCCGAAGAGTAGTGTGACGAATTGTGTCCGGTAATTGCTCAACGGCCCTAAATGTTCTATTACTTCTGCGGACTCGATGCTGTTGACTATCTCTAACCCTTTCAGCTTCCCTAAATTCGAAATTTTGCCTACGTTCTCTATGTGCCTCTAGATTATTTACGCGTTCCTGCTCAGAAAAGTCTATATCTGACCTATTCAAACGATTTCTTTTTCGCTGTGTTTGACTCCTATTGCAAGCTGACTTTCTCTTAAGTCTAGGCTAATATATAAGTTTTAAAATAATATATAGATATGTTAAAAATAAAATTCTTATAAATTAATTTAATTTGAATATATATTTATCAAAAATTAATATATAGTTATATATATAAAATAAAGTTAGTATATTTATTTATATACGAGGGTCGTTTGATAAGTCCGTGACTTTTTGTATTTGCCGCGCACCTGCTCTAAATACAACACTGCTCCTGTCAGCAGCTATCGATTAACAGCTGACTGTAAAATTTTGAGAAAGCTGCGTTTCTTAGTTTGCGTTTTATAGGCATTGAAAGCAGACGATCTCGTGAATTTTAACGAAAATGGAAAAAAGTGAATTTCGTGTGCTAATTAAGCATTATTTTTTGCGTAAAAAATCCATCACCGAAACCAAGGAAAGACTTGATAAATATTATGGGGACTCTGCACCATCAATTTCAATGGTTAAGAAATGGTTTACTGAGTTCCGTTGTGGTCGTACCAGTACAAGTGATGCCGAACGTTCAGGTCGCCCAAAAGAGGTCGTCATGCCAGAAATCGTCGACAAAATCCATGGAATGATATTGGATGATCGGAGAATGAAAGTGCGTGAGGTAGCTGAGGCTGTAGGCATCTCAACTGAACGGGTACATCACATTTTACATGAATATTTGGACATGAAAAAGCTTTCCGCGCGATGGGTGCCGCGATTGCTCACACACGACCATAAGCGCAACCGTGTGACCATTTCAAAGGAGTGTTTGGCGATGTTCAACCGCAATCCAAACGAATTTTTGCGCCGTTTCGTTACCGTAGACGAAACATGGATCCACCACACCACACCAGAGACCAAAGAACAATCAAGACAGTGGGTTTCTCCGGGTGAACGTGCACCAAAGAAGGCCAAGGTGGGTCTGTCGGCCAACAAGGTCATGGCCACAGTTTTTTGGGATGCACAAGGTATCATTCACATCGATTACCTTGAAAAGGGTAAAACGATCACCGGCGAATATTATTCAGAGCTTTTGGACAGATTCGATATTGATTTGAAGCAGAAACGACCGCATTTGGCGAAAAAAAAGTGCTGTTCCATCAGGACAATGCACGGGTGCACACGTGTGTAGTCAGCATGGCAAAATTTCATAAATTGGACTACGAACTGCTACCCCATCCAGCATATTCTCCAGATTTAGCCCCCTGTGACTATTTTTTGTTTCCAAACATGAAGAAATGGCTCGGCGGTAAGAGATTCGGGTCAAATGAAGAGGTCATCACAGAAACAAACGACTATTTTGAGGGCCTTGAGAAAACCTATTATTTGGAAGGAATAAAAAAATTGGAAAAACGCTGGACTAAATGTATAGAGCTAAAAGGAGATTATGTTGAGAAATAAAACGCTTCTTTGACGAAAAAAATATATTTTATTCAAAAAGTCACGGACTTATCAAACGACCCTCGTATATAAATATATTCATATATTTAAATAGATATATATATATTATAATTATATTCATATATTTAAATAAATATATGTATATTATTTAAAATAATTATATTATAAATGAAAATAAATATCTAATGAAAGAACAAATAATAATAAAATTTAATAAGGAAAATAAAAATAAACAAAATGTGGAAAAAAGAATAAATATAAATCAAAGAAATAATAAATTAAACCTGCAAGAAATTCCAGCGAAAATTCCAATTTGAATCGCGGAAACGAACCGATACCGATGTTCACGTACAATCACACACACTTCAGAAGAGTCTATACACATATATGTATGCATGCACAAAAATACGTTACGCTGTGTACCGCACTTTTCTAAAATTGCGCGCCACGTTCCGGGCAGGGCGCAATCATTCACACGCATAAAAAATGTTCCGTTAACGCATAACAATCACACACGAGGATTTACTTATTATATACTCGACTTATATTAATTTGCATTAAATGTTAAATGTATCACGAACACGCGAATTAATTATATATTATTTTATATTTAATATCGAAAATACAAATGATAATCGACAATCGACGACGACACCGAACACGCCAATCGCAAACTACAAATTAACATAACACTGAAGCGCGCTGCCACCTTGCAACAATTTTGATACGTTGCCAATAATTTATCGCCGCAATTAAAAAGTGCGCGAAACCTTAAATTTATAATAATGATCTATAGAATCTAATATACATACAAAATATACATATATTAAAAAACAAAGTAGAAGAAATGTTAGTACATTTTTTTCAAACATAGTTTCAATAGACGTGGGGATATAATATAATTTACACATATTAATATAATTTATATGCAAAACATATGAACTATATATCGATATGTTTAATATATATTAAAAGCTATCGATATGATAGCTCATAATATATCGTGAAATCTAAATTAATATTTATTTAATAAAAAGTCAATATATAAATTATTAAATAATAATAATAATATGTCTATATTAGAAATCTAGTAAATACCTGCATTCATGCATGCCGATCAACCACGCTATTGGTTGTATATAATTTTACATATGTATGTGTGAACACAAATTAAGTATGTATAAGTGTTTGCATTTATGCACATGTATTTTGGGTAATTGACAAGTGCATGAAAAAGAAGAGTCGAGAAAAAGCTCGCGCTTCGCGCTCGCATCGTTTATCCTTTTCTTTCATGCACAAGTAATTTAGTTCTGACGTCATCGACAACTTCTTTGCTTTCTTCATATTCATATATACGCCACCTATTGGTTGAGTGTTAGCATATATTTATACACATGTATTTTCGGTAATTGACATGTGCATGGAAAAGAAGAGTCGAGAAACAGCTCGCGCTTCGCGCTCGCATCGTTGTCCTTTTCTTTCATGCATAAGGAATTTCGTTCTGACGTCATCGACAAGTTCTTTGCTGGTCGAAGTGTCGAAATGGTTTATCTAATAACTTCAGTGTTTATTGTCTGATGGGATTGCAATTTGGAGGATAAGTTCATATATTATTTATCTATATATATGCTAAAGCAGAACGTTAAGAAATGAGTTCTTCGAATGTAAATAGCAATGTAAACCAAAATTGGCGGTTTGCGGGGGCGGTAGGCGTGTTATTCCAAATTGAAAATAAACTTGATCTGCGTATGGTATACAGGAATCTTCATGCTAAATTTGGTGTCCGTAGCTTTTGTAATAGCTGAGATCGGCGCGTTCATCCAGACAGACAGACAGACGGACAGACAGACGGACATGGCTCAATCGATTCGGCTATTGATCCTGAGCAAGAATATATATACTTAATGGGGTCTCCGACGCCTCCTTCTGCCTGTTACATACATTTGCACAAAGTTAGTATACCCTTTTTTGACCATTTTCAATGGTCCAAGGGTATAAAAATTTACTATAACCGAACGGCGAGGCAATGCACGAATGAGTACTCGCGACCGAAACGGTAAACTGTGCGCCGCATTGGCGACGTCAAATTTATTGCGTGTTTGTTTTTTCGTTTTGCTTTTGAATGCAAGACATAGAAAAATAGAAAGACATGAAATAATTTTTATGTATAAGTATATATTTTATTTATTTTAATTTTCAATAACAGAATGGAGAAACATTATTTGGTTTACTGTATTAGGAATTATTAGCAATAATGCACCTTTTTTCCGAAATTAAATTACTTGCGTATGAAAATGCTCTTTCAGATGCTGAGCTGCTCGCAGGAATACAAAAAATGGTGCAGCTATCTTTATATAATTGGGGAAAAATATTTTTGTTTATGTGCCACCATTCAAGGCAATTGAAATCACCACAGCACGTGGTAGACTAAATATTTTGTTAAAGAAGACAAACACTTCAATTGAGCTAATTATTAATTTGTTATTCTATTTACACATACATATATTATTTTTTTTTTTACAATTAACAATTATTAAAGTACTTACGCTTTCGTTCGAGGTCTGCATTTTTATTATTATAAAATTTTCTGCTCTGCTGCGTCTGCTCTGCAAGCTATGAATGAAGAGAATGCCAAAATTTTATCCGAGTTCTCTAAACATTTACCCTGCATCCACTCATTCTATCCATTCCGCTTTGGTTTGAATTTCAATCATTCCACATACAACAAAAACAACGCTAGCCAATGCGCAATTAACTTTGTTGAAACCGTTTCGGCACGCCGAATTGCGACTTAAGCTTGTGAGTACTCAATTAACCGAAAATTTGAGTGCACTCGTGCAGACGTCTAGTACGTAATGTAACATGAAACTTGAAGCGCATGATTATGAACGCGCATGATTATGATTGTTATATAATTACATTATTCTTTTTGTATGCACCTAAAAGAACAAATTGTGCAAAACTGTTGACTAGACATTTCCGTCTCTCACGACTCACTTCGAGCCGAACATAAACTCTGTACATTTAGTCTTAAGCTGACAGTAAAACAATAAAGTGGTTGTACTTCGAATTCGTTCGTATTTATTTCCATATATTCAACTTACAGCGTTGATCTTAGTCTAAAGACGAATTATTTTTTCGACTCATTAATGGTTTTGTATTTTTTACTGACCCTAAAATATGAATTATTAAATAATAATCATATGTTCACGTACGCATATTTTGAATATTATGAATATGTACACATGCATGTAAATACTTGCGTACATTCATATCGATCTACAATACCACGCTAACTATTAGTTGAGTGTTAGCATATACATACATACGTGTATGCACTAGTTTTTTCGGTAATTGAGATGTGCATGGAAAAGAAGAGTCGAGAAACAATAGCTCGCGCTACGCGCTCGTATCTGTCGTCCTTTTCTTTCTTGCACAAGTAATATAATTATGAAGTCACCGACAAATAACTTCAGTGTTTATTTTCATATCGGGTTGCAATTTGGAGGATAAGTTTATATAGTATTTATCTAAATATTTGCTAAAGCAGAACGTTAAGAAATGAGTACTTCTAATGTAAATCGCAATGTAAATCATAATTGTCGGTTTGCGGGGACGATAGGCGTGTTATTCCAAATTTAAAATAAACTTGATCTGTGTATGGTATACACGAATCTTCATACAAAATTTGGAGTCCGTAGCTTTTGTAATAGCTGAGATCGGCGCGTTCATCCAGACAGACAGACAGACGGACATAGCTCAATCAACTCGGCTAGTGATCCTGAGGAAGAATATATATACTTTGTAGGGTCTACCACGCCTCCTTCTGCCTGTTACATATATTTGCAAAAAGTTAGTATACCCTTATTTGACCATTTTCAATGGTCGTAGGGTATAAGAAGCAGCGTGACCGAATATGGTATTTTAAATACTTTTTGGTATTTTTTCAGCTCTGATTTTGCTCAAAAGTATTTTAATGGTATATAGGTATTTAGTAGCATTTTTCTTAGATTTTATGGTATTTTGGGGTATTTTCGGTTTGGTCACACTTTAACAAATCGAATCGAGTCTTTTTGTGATAATTTATTAAAACAAACAAATAGTGTTCTCATGAGTAATAAGCAAAAATATAGAGAGGAGTGGGAGACTATGCCGGAAAACCAAAAATGGCTGGGCAGGAGCACAAATAAGATGGATGCGCACTGCCAAGCGTGCCAGACGGACATTTTGAGTAGGCTGGCGTCACTTAAGCAGCACGCGGTTATACAAAAACATGAAAATAATATGAAATACTTCTGTGGAAAATCAAAGGTGATTTCTTTATATGCTTTTAAAATATATGTAAATAATAACTATTCTTTTTTCAGATTCAATCGTTTTTTAAAGAGTCGGACAACACTCTAGCTGCCTCTATCAAAAATGCAGAATTAATGTTCGCTGCAGCGATTGCTGAACACGACATATCAATGAGAGCAATGGACCATATTAGCGAGCTGATCAAGCATGCGTTTCCCGATAGTGCAAACGCACCAAAACAGCTTACGTACAATGTACTGGCACCTGTGATGAAGGAGCAACTGATCTCTAGCATAAAACGGTGCGTTTCTGCAGCGGGAAGGCCTGTGTTCTCCATAATCATTGATGAATCGACTGATGTTTCGTGTACAAAGGTCTTGGCGTGTGCTGTTATGTATTTCGACAATGCAGCGCAAACAAAATTTTTGTTCACCATTATAATTTGAATATCCCGGCGATTTATTTGTTATGGTATTTATAGTAGTATTTTGTAAAATATGAAATAGTATTTTATAGTATATTTTTGAGACCAAATTTGCATTTTTCGTTTGGTCCGGCGCGGTCACGCTGATAAGAAGGGAAGAAGTGTTGTAAAAATAGTGTAGAAATGAACAATGTATCGCTGGATTTCTAATTATTTGGTCACCTATCAAATTTCATAACGAACAAATGAGACTTTCAATTTTAGTTGTGCTAACATTTTTAACGCATTCATCTATTTACGTTGTGAATATTATTTATGAATTTATGTTTAATGCAATACAAATTTAATATTATTACTTAAAATAATTGAATTTTCGGTAACTGTCTGTGTGACAGTGTTGACAAATAAAGTTATAAATATATAAAGTGTTGGTAAATTAAGTTATGATGTCATTCCACTACAAAACAACAACCGCAGTGGGGCCAATTGTCTAACTTACAGCTGATTTCTTTGCGACTTTACCTATTTCCTAGAGCTGGAGAAACATCGATGTTTCTCAACATCTTGGCAAAAAAACATCTATGTATCGATACATCGAAGTCATTTTCAAAGAAAATTTTCACAGTTTTTCATAAGTATTTTTGGAAAAAAAACTATATGTTTCTTACGAAAATTATTATTTATTTGGAGATTCATTTCTTAGTCAATTATTTAAAAAAAATAAAAAAAAAATAAAAAATAAAAGTAAATTCAAAATGGAACTTAAAAACTATTTTGAGATATACTCAGTCAATTAAGAAATTAAAATTATAGAAAATTAAAGTAAACAAAAAAAAACTTAAACAATTTGAGTTCAACTCAGTCAACAAAAAAAAATTAAGTTAATTTGAAACATTTGAAATAAAACTTAACTATTTTGTCATCCACTGGTTTTTATTCAAAAATAAAAGCATGTTGACGTTTTTTGGTTTAAGTGAGCATCTCTTTTCGTTTAACAAGGCCCGCTTTACTAAACATCCTCTCATTCTCAGTGGAGGTGGCAGGAACACAAAAGTATTTTTGAACGCATTTTTTAAATCCTGTAGTATGCATACATATTTAATAACTACTGTACACACCGTTAGAATGTTAACAGAAAGAGAGCGGATCGGCGCTCTCACAGAATGTGCACGTGGATGCGTTCTGTTAAATAGCGCTCTAGCTTAAGAGAGCTTAAGAGAGCATGTAACATTTAACATAACATTTAACAGAATGTCTGCATTCTGTTACATAGCGCTCCAGCTTAAGAGAGCATAATTGCACATGTAATATTTAGCATAATTAGCATAACGTTTAGCATAAGCATAACCATCTCTCTCCACGATAAGCTTTAGGCTTACTTAGACACTAAGAATACAATGTCAAAAGAAGATTCAACTGGCTTCACCATTTACATGGCGACCGTGACAGGACAGCCACATATACAAACTAAAAAAAAAAAAGTTACAAAAACAAGGAGCGCATCAGGAGGAAGAAGAGATCCTCCCTCCTGGTAGACAAAGGTAGCAAAGCTGCAACCCGCACTCCTGCACCAGCCACGCCAACATCAGCAATCTTTGGTATACCATTGACCGAAGTAAAGCGTCAGCCTCGTGCACGTCCACAGCAGCAGCACGGCCAGCATCCGCAGCATTCGCAGCATCCACAGAAGCACCACGTGCGCGGGAGATCAGCAGCAACAACAACATAAGAAACAACAAGTGTGAGAGGCAAACCGCAAACACGTGCGGCGGAGATTGGAGACTGGATAAAGCCAAAAAAACACTGAGTGAGTAGAGTGTGGCAATGAGTAAACGCGGAGGCCTTAAAAATAAAATAAATAAAAGAATAGCACATATCAAGTGGCTATTATATACCAACAAAACGCCGCCCCCATGGGCAACGGCACAGAAGTTAACTGCCGAACTTGATTTTCTAAGAGAAAACCTCCAGCAAAGAAAGCTCTGCCCCACAACTCACTCAGCAAATATAAAACACATTAACGAAACTTCGATTCAAAAACCACAATCTCCCAAGCCGTTGCCGAAAAAGCCGGACGTCTGCCCAAACGACTGCGCTGGACCGTTGTACGCAGCAACATGCGTATCCACATGTTTAGGACGAAAGACCAGTGCGAAGACCAGCGCCGGCCCCGCCTAATCCAATAGGCCCCGGACATCAGCAGCAGAAACAACAACAGCGAGAGGGGCACTCCGCCACTTTCGCACACCGCTACGAGGGAAGAAAGTGGCGCAACAATTTTTTTTTATATATAGCACTGCGATGCAAAATTTTTTTTTGATTGCACTGCGATGCATATTTTTTTTTATCTATAAAAAAATTTATAAAATTGTGCGGAACCATCTCCGCTCGATTAGAAGTATAGCCCGTAAAGCTATACAAAACACTAGGCAGAAAAAAAAAAATGTAAAAAAAAAATATAAAAGCAGTAATTAAAAAAAAATTTTACCGAAAATAGTAAAAAAAAAATATATTGTAAAAATATATATGTATATAATATACTAAAAATATATATACACAATAATACATACAATGTTAATAATAATTGCACAAATTGTCCTTAAAAATTATACATAAAAAAAATGAAAAACATAAAAATTTCAAAAAGGAGAGCACAAAAAAAAAAAAAAACATTGAAACAAATAATAACATATTTAGTTTGTTACCTTAAGAAATGAAATAAATTGAATATAATGAATTACAAAAACAAAAAAAATATATTAATTGAAACATTGGCAAAAATTTTAAAATCAACTTAAAGTATGGCTACACTAAAAGCAATTAGAGAAAAACATGATAGAGTTGAGTTTAGCATTATCATAAAGAAAAAGTTCATATCCACAAAAGAATGGAATGGCATGAAATATGCACATTGATTAGAAACATAAAAATTCAATTCGATAAGTCTTATAAGTGCTTATCGCCGAATAGGCCTATACAGGCAGATACAATACAAAAACATGCGTCAATATTAGTCGATTGCTTTAATGAAGCACGAAAACTAATACATGAACATAGGAAAATAATCAATTCAGAAAACTGGTCTGAGCTATCAAGACTATTAATCAAACTTCGATTAAATTTAATAACAGTTAAAAGGAAATTTAGTTTGGAAATATCAATTCCAAAAATACTAAATACCCCTTTAACGATTTATGCAGACGAACAATCGGAATCAACAGAAACAGAAGAAATTGATTTAGAAGACACCAAGCTTGAAGAAAAATATACCGATATCAGGGAAAAAGATCTATTAAACTTAACTATTCCAGCTATATTAACATTAGCTGAACTATCAGGTCAAGAATTGTCCGATAATATAAAAACAGAACATACAATGGCACAAACCAATATTGATTTCCTAAATACAGCATCAAAGCTTATACCTGACTTTGATGGTAAAGCTGAAAACTTGACAAGTTTTATAGATGCTTTAAATATAATAAACATAATTAAAGGAGAATATGAATCTCTAGCTGTTTCGGTTCTAAAAACCAAACTAAAAGGCACAGCGAGAAATCTAATAAGCAGTGAAACTACAATAACACAGGTAATTTCAAGTCTTAGAAGAAACGTTAAAGGTGAATCAGTTGAAGTGATAACAGCAAAGCTGATGAACCTTCAACAAAAGAATAAAACTGCCAACCAATATACAAAAGAGGTTGAACATATGACTAAAGCTCTTGAAAGTGCATATATTAGTGATGGACTTCCACTCGAACTAGCCAATAAATATAGCACACAAATTGCTATCAAGGCTATGACCACAAATTGTTCCATAGAGAAAGTAAAGCTTATAATGCAAGCTGGTACTTTCAACACAATGAACGACGCTATCTCAAAGTTCGTTGGTAGCTGTACCGACGCAACTGGGAAGAGCGACACAGTATTGTTCTGTCGTCATAATAGAGGCAACCGTAATGGCAACTCAAATAGAGGCAGAAACAATAATGGAAATTTTAACAATTATAACAATTACTACAGAAATAGAAACAATAACCGAGGTAACCGAGGAAGCGGTAACCGCGGTAATAACAATCCCAATCGAGGTAGAAGTTATAACAACACAAATAACAATAACAACAATGTCCGAATTACACAAGGCTCTTCGGAAAACCAACAAGGACCTTTAGATACACAAAACTAGTTTATTCGATCAATCTCAATCTAAATATATATGCAAATTTTTCAAATGTAGAAACAAACAAAAACTTGACATTCCTAATAGACACTGGAGCAGACGTTTCACTTTTAAAAGAAAATGTCATAGAATCCACGAACGTTGATAATAATCAACAGATAAATATTCAAGGCATAGGCCAAGGAGTCGAACACTCCATAGGAATGATCAATACAGAAATTCAAACAGGAAAATTCGTAATACCACACAATTTTCACGTTGTTAATTTTAAATTTCCAATACCATGTGATGGTATACTAGGCATTGACTTTATTAAGAAGTACAATTGTCAACTTGACTTCAAAACGAATGAGGACTGGTTAATAATTAGACCCAATAACTTAAAATATCCGATTTATGTACCAATTACATATTATGCTGGAAATAACACAACTCTTCTACCAGCAAGATCCGAAGTAATCCGTAGAATTTCAATAAGTCCGTCTGATATTGATATATTAATACCTAATCAAGAAATTCAACCTGGTATTTTTATAGCGAATATGGTAGCAAAAGCTAACATGGCTATTGTCCGACTACTAAATACAACAGCAAATAACCAAATGGTGAACCTAGATAAAATAGAATATGAATCATTAGAAAATTACAACGTCATTAAATCCGACAAAAGAGAAAGAATGGAAAATGTATTGGCAAAGCTAAAAAAAATTTTCCGCCACTTTTCAAAAACACACTTGAAAAATTATGCATACAATACAGTGATGTATTCGGACTTGAAACCGAATCAATTACAACAAATAATTTTTATAAACAAAAATTAAGATTGAAAGACAATGAACCAGTTTATATAAAAAACTACAGAAACCCTCATAACCACATAGAAGAAATAAAGTCCCAAGTACAAAAACTTATTAGAGACAAAATAGTAGAACCATCTGTATCAGAATACAACAGCCCACTGCTACTTGTTCCGAAAAAAGCTCTACCGGATTCTAATAATAAAAGATGGCGATTAGTAATAGACTATCGTCAAATAAATAAAAAACTACTGTCCGATAAATTTCCGCTCCCTAGAATAGACGATATACTCGATCAATTAGGAAGAGCAAAATATTTCTCATGTCTAGACTTAATGTCTGGTTTTCATCAAATAGAACTTGATGAAAATTGTAGAAATATAACGTCATTTTCAACGAGCAATGGCTCATATCGCTTCACGCGACTGCCATACGGCTTAAAAATAGCGCCCAATTCATTCCAACGAATGATGACTATAGCATTCTCTGGATTAGAACCTTCGCAAGCTTTCCTATACATGGACGACTTGGTTGTAATTGGTTGCTCCGAAAAACATATGGTTAAAAATTTAACAAACGTCTTTGACATATGTAGGAAGTATAACCTGAAATTACACCCAGAAAAATGTTCATTCTTCATGCATGAAGTAACCTTTTTAGGCCATAAATGCACTGATAAAGGAATCTTGCCTGATGACAAGAAATATGACGTCATCCAAAAGTATCCAATTCCCACAGATGCAGATAGCGCTAGACGATTTGTTGCATTCTGCAATTACTATCGACGTTTTATAAAAAACTTCGCCGACTATTCACGGCACATAACGAGATTATGTAAAAAGAATGTTCCTTTTGAATGGACAGAAGAATGCCAGAACGCATTCGATTATTTAAAGCAAGCGTTAATGAATCCAACCTTGCTACAATATCCTGACTTTAGCAAAGAATTTTGCATAATAACAGATGCAAGTAAGCAAGCATGCGGAGCAGTTTTAACTCAAAGCCATAATGGACTCCAACTTCCAGTTGCATACGCATCTAGATCATTCACAAAGGGTGAAAGTAATAAGAGTACAACAGAACAAGAGTTAGCAGCGATACACTGGGCAATAGTACATTTTCGACCATATATCTATGGCAAACACTTCCTAGTAAAAACCGATCACAGACCACTCACATATCTTTTTTCAATGGTTAATCCAAGTTCTAAATTGACACGCATGAGGTTGGAATTAGAAGAATATGATTTCACTGTAGAGTATCTAAAGGGAAAAGACAATTTTGTGGCAGATGCACTGTCACGTATTACAATAAATGAACTGAAGGATATGTCAGCAAACGTCTTAAAAGTCACTACAAGACAACAAAGTAAACAGAAAAATTTCTGCGCAGAAACAAATATAAATAAACGAGAAGAAACCCTTGTTAACGCTTCTAAGCCCAACGTATACGAAGTCATTAATAATGACGAAATACGAAAAGTAGTGACCTTGCGAATAACTGAATCAAAATGTTTATTTAAACGTGGAAATAAAGTTATAGCAAGAATTGGTGTTAGTGATCTGTACACCAATGGAATTCTAGACTTAGGTCAGTTCTTCCAAAGGCTTGAAACACAAGCCGGTATACACGAGATCAGCCAACTCAAAGTGGCACCGAGCGAAAAGATCTTTGAAACGATTTCAATGGACTCTTTTAAAAGAATGGGCAATAAATTATTAAAAGTATTAAGAGTAGCGCTACTCAAGCCGGTGACCCAAATATATGATCAAAAAGATCAAGAAGCGATACTGTTTACATACCATGACGATCCAATTCAAGGAGGTCATACAGGCATAACAAAAACGCTAGCGAAAATTAAAAGATATTATTATTGGAAAAATATGACACGTCATATAAAAGAGTACATAAAAAAATGTCAAAAATGCCTGACGTCTAAAACAACGACACATACAAAAACACCCCTTACACTAACAGAGACACCCACTTACGCTTTTGACAGAGTGATAGTAGACACTATTGGTCCACTACCTAAATCTGAAAATGGTAATGAATATGCAGTCACTCTAATCTGTGATTTAACAAAATATTTAGTTGCCATACCAATTCCCAATAAAAATGCAAATACAGTCGAAAAAGCTATATTTGAATCTTTTATTCTGCAGTACGGTCCAATGAAGACGTTCATTACGGACATGGGAACAGAATATAAAAATAGCATTATAACCGACTTGTGTAAATATTTAAAAATAGACAACATAACGTCTACAGCTCATCACCACCAAACACTAGGTACCGTCGAAAGAAGTCATAGAACCTTCAACGAATACATACGTTCATATATATCAGTAGATAAAACTGACTGGGACATATGGTTACAATATTTTGTTTATTGCTTTAACACTACACCATCCGTAACACATAATTACTGTCCATATGAACTTGTATTTGGTAAAACTAGTAACTTAGCAAAACAACTTAGTAGCATAGATAATATAGACGTAGATGATAACGTAGATGACTACGCTAAAGAAGTTAAATTTAGACTAGAAAACGCGTACAAGAGGGCACGCATATTATTAGAAAGCAACAAAATAAAACAAAAAAACAATTATGATAAGAAAGTTAGCGATTTTAAACTAAAGGTAGGAGATAACGTTTTAGTAAAAAACGAAACAGGTCATAAACTAGAACCAATGTATATAGGACCATTTGAAGTAATTAGAATAGAAAAGAATAACAACATAGTAATTAGAAATAAAAAGAACAAAGAACAGAAAGTACATAAGGACAGGTTAAAAATGTTTATTTCACAATTGTAATTAGTATGGCCATGCTAAGACAAAAATACTTCATCTACGTTTCTATACTTATTTGTAATTCAATATATTAAAAAATAAAAAAAAAAAAAGGAAAACAAACAAAAAGAAAAGAAAATCTTCCTTTGTTAATTAAAAATTAAAATTAAAATTAAAATAACTTCATATATTACGTTATTTTCCAAAAGGAGGGAGATGTAGTATGCATACATATTTAATAACTACTGTACACACCGTTAGAATGTTAACAGAAAGAGAGCGGATCGGCGCTCTCACAGAATGTGCACGTGGATGCGTTCTGTTAAATAGCGCTCTAGCTTAAGAGAGCTTAAGAGAGCATGTAACATTTAACATAACATTTAACAGAATGTCTGCATTCTGTTACATAGCGCTCCAGCTTAAGAGAGCATAATTGCACATGTAATATTTAGCATAATTAGCATAACGTTTAGCATAAGCATAACCATCTCTCTCCACGATAAGCTTTAGGCTTACTTAGACACTAAGAATACAATGTCAAAAGAAGATTCAACTGAACGTTGGAAGCGGCACCTTCGCTGCCTCCAACTTCTAATCAAATAAAATAAAAAGTTAATTTTACCAATTCTCTGGCTTCACCATTTACAATCCTTCGTCAGTTGAAATCTGTAAAAAAAGATTTATGTTTAAGGATTTGTTTATGTCAAAAATTTTATTTTTTTTACCTTCCAAAAATCCAAAGGATATAACCCAGAGTCCAAATTAGTCGAGTTTAAATATTGGCGAAGGGCCAGTTATTAGAATCAACTCGATCGTTTTTGATTTTTTGGTTATTATTTATTTCTAAAAAGCGGAAAAATTGAGGCTTGGATTGGAATTCTGGTGTTGGCGGGTTTGACGACGTTGACGCACTGGAGCACGCAGAATTGATTTGTGTTAAGTTCTCTTCCAGGAACTTCTCTCCATGCAAAGCGTTGAACGGGGAGAAAAACCCTTCTTTTCTGAAGCGCGGATCTAAAATTGTGGTAATCCGCGTAACAGTGCAGGTTTCGTACGGCAGCAACATCTTTTTAACTCCTTCAATTAGAAAATTGCAGCCCTCACGGCCTACCTCAGTCTGCAGATCAGGTTTTACATTTTCTAAGTTATGAAGCAGACTGCAAACAATAGGAATTATTGCCGATACCGTGACTCTCGTGCTGGATGATGTGTGTACTGTAGAATACTCGAAAGGCGAAAGGATTCCTTTAAGGTCTTCTAAAATACTTATCTCGTCAGACGAAAGTGGGGTATATTTTGGGGTATTTAGAAGAACCTTTGCTATGGCGTCTTTTGTCAATAATATACGCTCCACCATATAATACCCACTGTTTCACCTAATGGGGCATTCTTGTTTTAGGCTTTAAGGCTTTTCGCAATCCTGGGCTTAGTTGTGGTAAAACATTTTTTTCTTAGGACCGGTAAATTTCAGAAAACATCGAACTCCGATGTTTTGGAACATCGATGTTTTTACGAAATTGAAAAACATCGATGTATCGATGTATCGTCGATGTTTCTTCCAGCTCTACTATTTCCCGCATTTATTGAAAATGGTAAATATTCCATATTTTTTTTAAATTCAGAATGTTTGTATTTACAGCCACGCAGCCTGGCGCCTAGCAAAAGATTAGGTGTACGTATCAAGGCAAAAGACTCATTTACTCCACTATTACTAAAGAAAAATATACGCGACTGTCAACAAGAACTTGAGAAACGCCAAAGTGCTCTGCAATATGCCACCAACAATGTGGAACTGCCTCTGCGTTTTACATCGCAAAAGCGAATATGAGCATGCAGTAGCCAAGGTATTGGCCCGTAAATTCAAAGTACCCATAGCGAACTATATGCCGCACTACGGTGGAAATCGATCGATTGGCTTGCGGCGTTATTCGTCGCGCTTAGCACGATCTACAAACTTGCAATGCGTTAGTGCTATACACTCCACCCGCCTACACAGGACACGAACGCATGTCGATGGATCTGAGCAAACTGCAGGTGCACGTAGTCGTTGATCCGTTGCAAAGCAATATGCTGCGTCCCTATCAGAAAGAGGGCGTTCTTTTCATGTACGAGTGCGTGGAGGGGAAGCGTAGCAACTTCAATGGCTGTATAATGACCGACACTGGCTAAGACGTTGCAGTATGTGACACTGACATGGGCACTGCTGCGTCAAAGTCACGACTGTAAGCCAAATATCTGTAAGGCGAAGGTGTCTCCTCTTGTCAAGAACTGGGAGAAGGAGTTCACCAAGTGGCTGCATGCATTGCTTGGCCATGGAGGGCGGTTCCAAGGAGGATACAACACGCGCTTTGGAGCAGTTTGCAATGAACACGTCAACGCGTTTTGGTACAACGATGCTGTTGATTAGTTACGATTACTTCCGGCTATATGCGTACATTATATATATTATATATATTATATATATATTATATATAATTATATATTATATGCAAAACAGAAGTGGGCATTGTCATTTGTGACGAGGGATATATTCGAGCAATTGGCACGCAAACCCAGATATACTTATGTGCACCTCGATGGCACCATGACCAGATTAACGACAGATTTAACGATCCCAACAAAGATTGTTTTTTTTTTTACACAGTTTACAGGCTTAATTTGATTGGCGCCGACCGTTTGTTTATGTTCAATTTCTACTAGAATCCACTGGCGCGTGTCTGGCGTGATGGACAGAAGAAACCCTGTTACATCTACTGGCTGGTGGTCGTAAGTTGCTTCTACTCGAGTCTCTACTCAATTACCAATCTTAGTATTTAATTAAAGAGCGGCTATATTTAGGAAAAGATACTGCAGCGACAGACGTATAAGAAAGCGATTTCCAGCACCATCATACACAACAATGAGTCAGCAGGGAAGTATTTTACGCGAGAGGATCTTAAGAATTTGTTTCCCTTCAAGGACAACGTGTTACCCGACACGCACAACAAGTGAGTGTTTCTTTTCGATTGCGAGGCAAAGCCAAGAAATCTAGCACAGGAAAGAATAAAAAGGACAGTAACGCTGAGGATGACTACAATAATGAGCTAGATGACAGCGCAGATGGCGACTTTATGGAAACAAAATTACTTTTTTTTTTACTTTACCCAAGAAGACATGAACATATTTTGTGTGGTTGTTGAAAACTGAATACGAGTATAAAATACAATATAAACATTTTCCAAGTGCCGTTAACAAGTGTATTGCATGTTAATTGAGCGATACAAGCCTATCAGCAAAATATGAGCCATGTAAGTAAGCCTTGAAAAAGTTTTGACAGTGAACGTAGAAAACTGTGCATTTTTTCTATCACTCGAAACAAGGCGATATCAATCAGTTGAGTTCGAGTCGTCGTGTGAGTATTATATTAAAAAATTGTGTTTTATTGAATTTTTACGCCAGTTTTGTGGGTTTGGCTGGTATCCTTCACGAAACAGAGGGTCCCCAAAGAGGTGACTCCTTCCGTTTGGGACTCCCCGTCACTTTATACAGAAATTTAAATGGGCTAACCAAAGAGGGTTTTTTATCCAAAAGTATTAAAATATCATGGAATCACACAGTGTTTCATATTTTTCACGTCAATCGATGACCAAGGATTCTAAGTCGCAGCAAGTTTTAAAATTTCCAAAATCCAATGGATACCCATTTTCATAAATTATGTTTGAAATTGGGAATTTCGATTTGTATTCATTCGATGCTGCATTGAAATTCATGTTTTTCCAGTGAAATTGAAAATTTAGGTTAGGTTATATCGGCAGGCCCCCTAATGGGGGGCCTCACATAGATCAGTATGATCCTTAGTGCGGCCGGATAAGTGATGGAGGCTGTTAATTTCTTAGTTTAATTATCCCAGTCTGGTATGCTGGTTAGTTTGGCAAAAGCCAGGAGTTTTTGGGGTGCCAGGCCCGCTGCTTCTTCTAGTGATGCAAGCAGGGGGCGTCCCAGGTACTTCGCTCTCGAGGTCATGAGAGCGGGGCAGTCGCAGATGAGGTGCTCCAGAGTTTCTCTTACATCTGGTTCCTTGCATTTCCTGCATTCGTCATTGTCGGTGATGCCCAACTTTTTAGCATGAGTTGCGGTCAGGCAGTGACCCGTGAGTATGCCCATCATTGTTCTACAGTCTCTTTTCGGGAGCTGAATGACATAATGGGCTAATTTCGCGTTTGCGTTGTTGCACATAGTGCGGGTTATTTTGCAGTTTTTTGTGTTGTGCCATCTTCTTCCTGCTATTACCGCAGCGCCTTGTTCTAGGCTGTGGCTTATTTATCGCAGCGGTGGCTTCAGATCTTCAACTGTCAGTTGTCTAGATTCGGCACCCTCTTTCGCTAGCCTGTCTGCTATCTCGTTTCCGTCAATGCCCTGGTTGCTGGGAACCCAGTTTGCTGTCCAGTACTATTCCTAGATATTTTACGCTCTTTTTTAGCTCGAGCATGGCACCGTTTATAGATGGCGGAGTCCATTGCGGTATCTTGTATCTCTTGGTAAAGAGAATTAGATCCGTCTTGTCCGCATTGATACTGAGTCCGACCTCCATCGCCCACTTCAGTATTTCTTTGAGTGTATTGTCCATGACAGAGCTGATTGTCATTGGTCATTTGCCCACGATAATTATGGCTATGTCGTCTGCATAGGCGGTTATCTTGGGGGCTTTCCGTTTAAATTTTCTTAGGACGTCGTTTACCACTAAATTCCACAACAGCGGCGACAACACTCCGCCTTGTGGCGTGCCTCTGTACGCTGCTTTAGTTATGGTCGTGGTTCCCCATTCGGCTCTTACTCTTCTGCAGCTCAATAGATTGCATATCCAAGAGTTTACAGCTTCGTGGGTTTCTGCGGCTCTCAGGCTCCGCATGATCGCTTCCGTAGATACATTGTTGAATGCACCTGAGATATCCAGGAACGCTCCTAAGGCAAATTCCTTGTGGTGTAGGGCTTTTTCGATGGTGGCTACTAGGGAGTGTAGCGCTGTTTCCACCGATTTCGCTTTTGTGTATGCGTGTTGGTTGGATTCTACGAGTCGGTCCATGCCTCCTCTTATGTGTAGATCCAGAAGTTTCTCGAAGGTTTTTAGCAGGAAGGAGGTGAGACTTATCGGTCTGCAATCTTTCGACTGCATGTGACTGCATTTTCCTGCTTTTGGCAGGAATACAACACGTGCTGTCCTCCAGGGTACCGGTACATATCCCTGCCTCAGACATGCTTTGAATATCGATTCCAGCCATGGAGTGACCTTTTCTTTGGTCTTCTGTAGCATGGCTGGTATTACGCCATCTAGGCCAGGGGATTTGTAACTCTCAAACGAGTCTATGGCCCACTGGATTTTATGTGGTGTGATTATGTTCCCAGGTACGTCGGACGCTGGGTTTGTGTGCATTGGTTGTTGCGGATCGAGTACATCTGTGCATCCGGGGAAGTGCTCGCTTAGAAGGGCATTAGTCGCTTCCCTGCTGCTACTCGTCCATTGGCCATCGCTGGTTCTTAGTTGGCTCTGGATTGCCGGTTGGCTCGACAGAAGCTTCCTAAGCCTGGCGGTTTCTGTGACCTTCTCTATGCCGGAGCAGAAGGATCTCCAGGAGTTCCTTTTGGCTGTCTGGACCTTTTTCTTAAAGTCGCGGAGTCTTATTCTGTATTCGTCCCATACAAGATCTTCATTCGCTTGTTTGGCCAGTTTGAAGATTTCTGGTAGGTCTGTGCGTTGTGCCTTCAATTCTGGATTCCACCAGGGTGGCCTGTGCTTCCTTCTTACAATTGAGGTTTTGTACGCTGCGTTGAAGGCCGAGGTTAGGTGGTGACAGTCTTCACGGACTTCTCAGTGTCCGCCGTTGATATGATCGGTGATGTTGCTGGGAGTGTCCTTGTCACTTTGGTCTTATACATATCCCAGTTGGTATTCTGGGGATTCTTGTAAAGACTTTTTGTCACTTTGCACTCGAGTTGAACTTTGAACTGGATATACCTGTGATCAGAGAAGGAGGGTTTGCTGAGAACCCTCCACTCAGTGACTTCGGTATTTGTTCCAGACGCGAGTGTTAAATCTATAACGCTTGATGAGGAGGGACCCACGTAGGTGGGTCCTATCACCAGGGGTTGCCATTTTCTGGCTCACCTCCTGTATCAGACACTCCGTCTCCTCCGTCGGTGATTCTGCAACCCTCTAGCGCTATCACCGTGATGTCGTCAGTGCTGTAATTGGACATAAGATAAGCGTAGATGCCTTTTCTTACAAGAATTGCAGTTCTAGCTCTACTTACGGTGGTCGGGTAGAAGATGGAATAGTTGCTAGACCCTAGCCCAGCGATCTTGTTGCCCGACGCGATCCAGGGCTCCTGGACTAGGGCCACGTCGACGGACTCCTCCTCCAGGGTTAGAAGGAGCTCCGCCGACCGCAACTTGCTCTTATGGAGATTTAGCTGAAGGATCTGTAGCTTCATGGCTATTTTCAGATTCCTTCTGCTTGGATGGGTTGGCTATGATAGTCAGGTCACCATCCTCCTCCGTTTCGTCGTCAATATCGAGGCTGTTGGCCGCGTCGGTCAAGGCTTCGAGGTCCTTTTCCACCTCGCCGGCCTCCAGCGTGTTGGCGTTGGCATCGTTCGGGTGGCGCATCTTGAGTCGTAGGTATACATTACCTACTCCCCACGCCATCTTCCCGAACCTTGGGTACAGCAGATCCTCGGCCTCCTTATTGATCTGGAGGACCATCTGTTGGCCGTTGCCTTCCGGCTTGCCAACGTGTAGTACCGTCCAGTCAGCGGTAGGCACGTCCGGATTCTGCCATCGGAGCAGTTTGAGCGCCTGTTCCTTAGGTACGACCCTTGGGAAGAGTACCTTCGCTTTTGGTACTGACGGAATACAGGTTCTGTCAACTACCTCCAGCTTAGCACCTTCCCAGGGAGCGTCCATCTTGGATACAGTCTCGGTGACCCACTTCAGGGTGAGGTCATCCTTACAGCTCAGTATCTTTACCCCGTTGAGCCACCCCGGTCCGTCAAAGGTGGTAGGCTGAGACTCTGGCTCCTCCATTCTTTCCAACAGCCTCAGCTCTACCATCTTCCACTTCTCGGGTGTCATTTTGCCGTTGGGGTTACTGCGGTCGATGAGCGCGACGACTAGGTGCCGTCGCGTCACATCGCTAGCTGTCTCATTTTTCGGCAGTGGCTTTCTGGGGGCTTTCTCCTCCTTTTGGCGCGGCCGCTTGCTCGCGGGCACATCCGCCTTGTCTTGGTCTTCAGACCGCTGCCTTGAAAATTTTTATCGATTACGAAATCTTATTTTGTCATGTGCAAAGTTTTCTCGTCCCCAAATCCATGGATTTTTCGCCAATTTTCATGGATTTCCAGCACGCCAAAAAGCATTTTACTAAGTGTTAGGCCTATTTTGCTTTAATCTAAATTGTGCTTCATAGCCAAAAAAGTGCATTACAGCTCCCAATCCTCGTATTTTAATGAAATATTTTGGTATTTCTGTCATGTAAAATGTGTTTTATCACGGTGGTGCGCCTGCGTACCGTTTGGATAAATTGTCTCAGCAGCCATCTGGACAGGTATAGGTCACAGCTTAGCGAGACTATAACATGTAACTCCTGTTTATGTTCATCACCGTCGACGTGGATTCTTAAATAACTACAATGCACGCCTAACCAAAATTTAAATGCAGTTTCAATACAACCATAAGATTTTTGTAAGGATTACTGAATCCTAACGTATGTATGTAAAACCTGTAATAATAAGCTGTACTCACGATGAGTTGGGCTACTGTTCATTAAGATTCAATAATAAGCGGCTTATAAGAAAATTATTAAAAAGAGAGTATTTTGTTAAAGAACGCTGCTTTTTTGAATTCCGTTAAGAAATTGTTAAATTTTTTTTCCGCATAGGAATAGATATTCCTCTTTAATAAAAGAAAATTAAAACAATGTTTGCAGCGGATATACATAGATGCAATATATAAATAAAAATGCCAAAATATGGTTCCTATTATAATATTTTGGTCTTAGAATGGCATAAGAATTATAAGCTCTTCTTACTTGACGTTCTTGTTCAGTCCTTTTACATAGACATTCAATGATTCGTCGCATAGTATGGGATCAGACGAACAAGATGACATACGAGGCCAGTTGTAATGCAGTTGGCTCCTCCGGCTCCTCCTACCTAAAAAGTGGCTTAGAAATGAACAGATACCATCGTAGTGGTTGGGGACACACATACGCTTAAAGCCAAATTAGGCGACAAATGAATATAAGCCGAGTCCTTTGTAGAAATTTCCTTGCATCAACGGCTTACCACATATCTGATTCTTCTCGAGCGGACTACTTGGACAGCAGACATAGGGCATCTCCTCGACGGCGCAATAGAGCGACTTGTCGCCGTAATAACAGTTCTTTGCCACCTTGTAGATTATTGCGATACAGTCGAGCAGCAGTGTGCACTCCACGTCGAAAGAGCACACCGTGCCACCCACGGCACACTGTCATAGCTGGGCGGTAATATCAATTTCTCTAAAGAAACACAAAGTATTGATGAAAATTATACAATATGATAAATGTTCTATATCATTTAACTTTTCAAATACAATATTTTTAAGATAGTATTTATAATTTACTCTCAGTATGTAAATTTGTAACAACGTTCGTGTATATTGCAGTGCCTCGTAGTTTTTTTTTTAAATTGTGAAACGCCTCTTCCCGCCTCTGTAAATCAGTATTAACTGTTTAGAAGCAACAAGATAAACTCAACAACCAAAGTTGAATGTTACACATGACAAATACCTTGGACTATAAATAAGTAGGATATGATACGTTTTGAACGTATATATGTACTTAATCACACAGCCACATAGCAATAAAAGTTTTTATTTGCTATCAGTCTCTGGTAACAGAAATGGTTCACCATGCAACCGTGCCGACTAATGAAGAGATGGTACAATAGCTGAGTGGTTAGAGTGGCGGACTGGAATTTTAATGGATTGTGTGTGTTGTAGCACGCGTTCTCATTCTCATGTGCAACGGTGTTGCATCTTTTCATTTTATTTATTATTAATCTTATTTATTTCTTTTATTGTAAGATACTGAAACGAAAACAGCAGCCGAGGGCGCTGTGATATACAAATCCACTACTTTTCATGTTAAATTAAATTTAAATTTTTTCCTCAATTTGATTTCATTTATTTTGATTTATTCGTTATGCAATATTAAAGACCAAGAAATTATAATTTAATATAAATTGTGTTTTTTAATAAATTTCATACAACTCGATAGGAGGATGAAGAGGATGATTACAAACCTAAGCGATCTACGCGACACCCGCGCAAAACGGCTCCAACTACTGCTGACAAGTCAAAGCCATCCCAATTAGTCAAGAAGAAGAAGAAGAAGAAACAAACGTAAGTACAAGTAGTATTAGCATTAGAATTATTATTAGTAGTATTATTAAATTGTTTTCGTATTTAATTAATTAATTATAAATTTATTGTCTTATTAAATTTAAATTATTAGTATGATGGACGGACTCAACTGGTTCCTACACTCATGCTGCAAAAAAAATTCAGTAATACTGGCAGATGAGTTGGGTCTGGGCAAGACAATACAAACGATATGCTTTCTCTATGCGCTGTTCAAGCTACTTCATTTATATGGACCCTTCCTTTGTGTCGTCCCATTCAGCACAATGACCGCCTGGCAGCTAGAATTTGATTTGTGGGCACCGGAGTGCATTTGGGTGATGTAAGGCAACCATCTCGAAGGCGATTGGGCTGTCTTCGATAGAAGGACAGAAGACAGTGTTAAAATTTTCTATACTATAAGGGTATGGATGTAAAGGGGAACTATAAGGTTCTGTTAAATAAGTTGATTGAAAAAAGTCTGCAAACAAATCGGCAGCTGCCTGATCATTAGTTGCTTCCTTATTTTCGTATGATAGAGAGGGAGGAAATCTACTTGATTTACGTTTTAAGTTAACAAAGTTATAAAACTGCTTTGGGTCCTGAGCAAACTGCAAACGGCAGCGACGAATACTCAGAATGATTTACATGCGCAGGCGCGTGCCCATCGAATTGGTCAAACGAATCAGGAATCCGAATTTATCGTGACACTAACATGGACGCTGCTGCGTCAAAGACCCGACTGTAAGGCAACCATCTCGAAGGCGATTGGGCTGTCTTCCTCAAGACCAAACGGCGGGCTCTACTCCGGAACGCCAATACCGAACGATGTGACGAAATATATGAGATATATGAGAAATTCCTGATGTCGAATCTGGTGGCAGGCGGCAGTCTGGCAGGTGAGCATTCCTTAACTGTCACATTCCGCTTTTCACTTATTATAGATTGCAATGAGAAAACCTCGCAGACGTCGTTATCTAACATAGCCACGCTCAAGAATCTGTGAATCATCCGGATTTCATTTACGACTAATTGGCTGGGCGCGGAATATTCCCAGAATATTCTGCCCGCCAACTGCAAAGAAACCCTGTAATATCTACCGCCTGGTGGTCGTAAGTCGCTTCTACTCGAGTCTCTACTCAATTACAAATCTTAATGTTTAGTTATAAAGAGGCTCCATCTAGGAAAAAAATGCGGCGATAGACGTAGTAGAAAGCGCTGTCCAGCACCATTATAGGACAACAATGAGAGAAATATTTTACGCGAGAGGATCTTAAGGATTTGTTTCGCTTCGAGGCCAACGTGTTACCCGATATATTCTGAATATTTTTAGGCTTAAGTGCAAGCATTGCTTGCAGGATATGCAGGAAAACAAATGCACCTCGCATTTGTCGCAATGGTTTCACTGCTCCAATAATCTTTGTGCTGCCCGACAGTGTGCTCCTCGGCAGTGTGCTCTCTGAACGTGGACAGCGAGTAATGTGTTTCTTTTCTGTTCCCTCATCGATCACAAGGCGAAGCTAAGAAGTCCAGTGCATCCATTCCAGATGAAGAGGAATTCAGCATAGAAAATCTACAGCCAACTTCAAAGAAACGAAAGAACAAAGGACAATGGGGGTGAGGATGACTCCGATAATCAGCTAGATGACAGCGCAGATGGCAATTTAATAAGCTTTTAATTTAAATATAATTGTTTTTTTTTTTTTGAGTACCTAAAGCTATAATTCATTCGATTAGTCGTTAACAATTAGGCTATCATATTAAGTATCAGTAGGTTAACATTAAAAAAATAGGGAACCCTTTGGCGCACTAATCTTCTCCTCCTGCTTATGTAAAGAGAACAAGCGCCTATAAACAGCTTATTCTAGTGCTCAATTCAGATTTCATATGCAAATACGCAGAGTTAACACAGTCAATAGAACTATTTTTTTTTTAATTGGCTAACGGAGGAAAATAAAATCTTCAAAAGATACCATCTACCGTCCGTAGATGGCATGCATGATTCATAACCCTACAAGTACTAAACAAAAACCTCCATACGCTCTCCAGTCCTTGTCACGCTCATCGGAACTGCCAGTCAAGGTATGACTTCGGTGAGTAGGATGTGATGCCATATCGCAGTCCCTTTCTAGCTGGCAGAGTTGTCACCTCCTTCCGCTCATTAGTCGCCTTTTACGACAAGTCGAGCTGGTTAAGGTAGTATTCACATGCCACCACCACACAGGAATACGCCTCCTCATTCAGCCTTCTATTCTGTTGGCCATCTCATCGGCGCGAACCCCCTTCATAATGTCGATTATGACGCGATGCTCTAGCTCCCAAGCCTCCTTGTCGCCATTATTACTGCCAAAAGACCTCTTGGGCTGAGAGGGACTCCGGACAGCGCCACTATCTGATCCCTTTCCGCCTGAAACCTGGCACAGTGCAGAAGAACGTGTTCTGCTGTTTCTAATGCGTCGGTGCAGAAGAGTCACTTGGGTGATTCTACAGGAACGCTCGGAAACAACCATGGTGCGTGAGGAACTGGGTCAGGTGATAGTCAAGGACTTTGTGCTGGCATTGTGCCCATACCGACAGTTCAATGATGAGCTGGTAGGTCCATCTCCCACGATTGCCATCTGGCCTGTCATTCTCCAAGCAGCTACCCCTGGACCTCCTCCCGAGTAACGCCATGACGTGTTAGGCGAAGCGCTTTTATCTCCTGGTCAATTGTAGGTATGTTTGTAAGAGCTAGAGCTGCGTCCTCGGATATTGTCCTGAACCCTCTAATGAGCTTAAGGGCCCTAGTCCGTACTACAGATAGTGCACCTTTGGTGTTCGAACGTTGGTTGTTTTATAGCCAAAAAAATGCATTAGAACTCCCAATCCTCGTATTTGAATGAAATATTTTGGTATTTCTGGCCAGGATCGTGTAAAATGTGTTTTATCACGGTGGTGCGCCTGCGTACCGTTTGCAGACAGCCTATCAAAGTATACAACTTTGATTAAATCCAGCAGTATTCTCTTTGAAGCATTGACATCTATTTGTGGAGTGCATTGGCTGCATATCGCTGAATAGTCGCATCGCAGAGTGTTCCAGATAATTATATTTGGAACTCAATCGCGGAAGCTTTATGTATTTGAATCGTAGAAAGTTTCTTCTAGCAATTTTGTTAAGGTTCATCCATTGTTGGCCAGGATTAGTCGTGTTCCTTGGTGCTTTTGTTGTTTAAAAAAAAACGGGTTATTTATTGAAAACTGATATAGGTTGATCTGAAACCAAATTTTACAAAGACAAATTTTGGATTGGTTATAAATTGTCTCAGCAGCCATCTGGACAGGTTTAGGTCACTATTTATCTTCCTCACCGTCGACGTGGATTCTTAAATAACTACAATGCACGCCTAACCAAAATTTAAATGCAGTTTCAATACAACCATAAGAATCTGGCCAGGATTACCCAATCCTAATGTATTTAAAATCTGTAATAATAAGCTGTACTCACGATGAGTTGGGCTACTGTTCATTAAGATTCAATAATAAACGGCTTATAAGAAAATTATTCAAATGGGAGTATTTTCTTATAGAATGAAAGAATGAAGCTGCTTTTTTGCATTCCGTTAAGAAATTCTTTAAAAATATTTTTCCGTATTCCACTTTAATAAAAGAAAATAAAAAAACAATGTTTGCAGCGGATATACATAGATGCAATATATAAATAAAATGACAAAATATGGTTCAATAAGAATATTCCTATTATAATATTTTGGTTTTAGAAGCGCATAAGAATTATAAGCTCTTGACGTTCTTTTTCACATTTCTCGATTGTTCTCTTCTGCAGTTATTAATGACTAAACTCCTTTTACATAGACACTCAATGAATCGTTGCATAGTATATGGTAGCCTCAGACGAACATGATAACACACGTGAGGCCAGTTGTAGTGGTAGTGGAATTGGCTCCTCCGATTCCGATTCGTACAGTTGCTCAGCCAATTCTAGCGATGGACGCAGCTCACCGGAGCCTACAACAGTTACCAAATCGGTTTCGCCGGCACAGGCTCCCGCCTTTCCACCAGCAGCCGCTCAAGCGGATACAAAAACAAATGGCTTTATGGATGGGAACGAGGACGATAGCTCTAATAGTTCCAGTGCCAGTGAGTCTGATTGGGAAGCAAAGACTGAAGGTCAACCGGACAGAACAAACAGCAACAACAACAATAACAACAGCAGCAATAAGTTGCACACGTGTAGCAGTAGCAGCTCCTCAGGAAACTTTGCTGCAAAGCAACCAAATACGTTGGAAGGGGGTGGGGATGATTACAATGACGATGATGATGACAATGACGGGGTGCCACAACCACAAAAGCAACAACAAACGCAGGCCACCAGCGATGCCAGCGCCGATGGAGACGACAGTGACAGCTTTGGTAATGCCTCGCCCACATCCTCCAGCAGTTGCAGTAGCAGCAGCGTAAGTCCCTACCATAGCTGACTGATCCAGTTGCATCTTAAAGATTTATACTCTCACATTTCGACAACTCGATAGGAGGATGAAGAGGATGATTACAAACCTAAGCGATCTACGCGACAGCTTCGCAAAACGGCTTCAACTGTTGCTGACAAGTCAAAGCGATCCCAACCAGTCAAGAATAAGAAGAAACAAACGTAAGTTCAACTAGTATTAGCGTTACTAATATTATTAGTAGTATTATTTAATTGTTTTCGTATTTAATTAATTAATTATAAATTTTTTTGTCTTACTGGATTTTAAAAATTAGTATGACTTTGTTTTAGATTAATCCTGTTTAATTGTCTTTATTAATTTTATGCAAACTTGCTTAGTTGGGACTCGGACGAGAGCGATGAAAGCGACGACGCTGACAGCGATGAGCCGAAATTCGGAGGGGCACAACAGAAGCGCAAGAGCAACGTGCGTTCGAATAACAAGTCGCAGCAGCAACAACATCAGCAGCGACGTCGCGTGAATTCATTTAGCTCAGAGGATTGCTATGATGATGATGCCAGCAAACGGCAAAGGCCATTTACTTTATTTTAAGTCTTCCCTCAGCTAAATTTTTCGTTCGTCGCACTGCCGCCGCTGTTAGTTATAAGGAGGCCTCTGAAGATGAAGCCACTGATTCAGAGGATCTACTGGAGCTTGAGTACGACGAAAATCAGGCAGCAAAGGCAGCTGCAGCCGAAGAAGATGAGAAGTGTGAAACGATTGAGCGCATTTTGGCACAACGTGTGGGCAAAAAAGAATGTACTGGAAACCGGACAACGATGTATGCCATTGAGGAGAGCGGCTGTGATCCGAATGTGGACTTCGATGGACTGATGCCACAGATGCAGACTCGTCTTGTTTAGAGGTGCAATATCTTCTCAAATGGAAAGGATGGAGCTACATACACAATACCTGGCAATCGGAGGCGACACTGCGCGATATGAATGCCAAAGGCATGAAGAAGCTTGATAGTTTTATTAAAAAGGAACAGGAGTCGGCATGTTGGCTTCGCTACGCCGGTCCCGAAGACATTGATTACTTTGAACGCCAACTGGAGTTACAGCATGATTTGCTTAAGTCTTATAATAAGGTGGTTAGAATAATTGCATGCGGTACAAAGCCCGATGATGGCAGTGAGGAATATTTGTGCAAATGGCAATCGTTGCCCTATGCAGAATCAACTTGGGAAGATGCTAATTTGGTAATACGCAAATGGAATCGTTGTGTAGAACAATTCAATGAGAGAGAAAATTCTAAGAGTACTCCCTCACAACATTGTCGGCCTATCAAATATCGCCCAAAATTTTCGTGTATCAAAATACAACCAGAATTTCTTGTTGAGGGTCTCACGTTGCGTGACTATCAAATGGACGGACTCAACTGGTTCCTACACTCATGGTGCAAAAAAAATTCAGTAATACTGGCAGATGAGATGGGTCTGAGGCAGATAATACAAGCGATATGCTTTCTTCTTTTGTGTCGTCCCACTCGGCACAATGACCGCCTGGCAGCGAGAATTTGATTTGTGGGACATGAATGGGGTTACATATTTGGGTGATGTAAGGTCCCGTGAGCTTATACAGCAATATTTTTTTTTTTTTTTTTTCATTTCTTCTTATTTATTGAATCTTCTCAGTTTATGAGACTAACAAAAAGTTTACAAATCTTAATCTATTTTAGAATACAATTTTTTTTATTTAATTTGAATTGTTGTTTAGCGGCTCCGAGAAGTTACAGCTGGGCAGATTGGGCAAATCGCTGCAGTCTAGATGAGCTGCAAGCTCGCAATAATTGCTTGGCAAGGGGGTTAGGGTGAGCGTCGAGCTTGTTCAAGTATTTGATCCTTTTGTTAAGTATTTCATCTACGACTAGGTTGATTTGCAGGTCTCTATGTATGTTCTCGTTACGGAGGTACCATGGGGCTCCAGTTATAGTGCGCAGGATTTTTGTTTGTGCTCGCTGTACTACGTTTAAGCTGCTTTTTGACGCGCATCCCCATAGCTCGGAGCCGTATGTCCAGATGGGCTTGATCACCGAGTTGTAGATGAGTACCTTGTGCTCTAGTTTAAGGGGGGAGTGGGCGTTGATTAGCCAGTGGAGACTAGCTGCCTTGAACTTCATATTTGTAGTTTTTGCTTCAATATGCCTACGCCATGTGAGCCGCCTGTCTAGGTGAACTCCCAGGTACGTCACCTCGCTAACTTGTGGAACTGGTGTGTTGTGTAGAAGTATAGTAGGGCATGTTTGTCGGTTGAGCGTGAATGTTACGTGTTTGCTCTTGTCCTTGTTGATATAGATGCGCCAGTCTGCAAACCATGTTTCCACGAGTAGTAGGTGTCGAGCTAGTTGCGCAGTTGCTTCCATTGGAGATCTGGATCGGCTGAGGATCGCAGTATCGTCGGCGAACGTGTGGGTAGTTAGTTGGGAGTTTGTAGGTATGTCCGATGACATGGCCCAGGACGCTACCTTGGGGGACGCCAGCGTTGATGTTATGGTCGTAAGACATACTGTTGTTGCATCTAACTGCGAAGGTGCGTTTGTAGAGGTATGTCTCCAACAGCTTGTGGGTGTTTTGAGGCAGCAATTTCTGGATTTTGAACATAAGACCGTCAAGCCAGACTCTATCAAAAGCTTGAGCTACATCCAAGAATAATGCAGAGCAGTATTCACGGTTTTCAAAGCGCGTATTTCCGTTGTGATTCGGTTCACCTGCTCAATGGTTCCATGCTTCTTTTGGAATCCGAATTGATGCGCAGGAATGATGTCATGGAGATTTATGTAAGGCATAAGACGTAGCAGAAGCACCTTTTCAAAAAGTTTGGAAAGGGTGGTTAGCAAACTTATTGGCCTGTAGGATGCTGGTGACGTTTTATTTTTTCCTGGCTTGGGAACCAATATTACCACTGACTTTTTCCATTGAGTAGGAATATATCCTAGCTTAGCAATACCGTTGAAGAGTTTGCAAATCAGGTTCAGCGCACATCGGGGCAAATGGCTGATCATCATGGAAGTTATCATGTCGTGTCCAGGTGATTTTCCAGGGCTTAATTCCTTAACCGTCTTCGCTATTTCATCTGGCCGGAAGACCATTGGCTCCAGCGGTGCGCAATTGCTACGTGACAAGGGGAGGATGCAGGTGTTTGTAGGCGGATTAGGCTGAAACACTTTTTGCAGGTGGTCAGCAAAAGTGTGAGCTCTTTGTTCATCGCTTCGGGACCAGTTTCCATGGGCATCTCGCAGTGGTGTGACAGTCTCTGTTGGTGCCTGGTGGTGTCGGTGGGCTTTCCATAAGGAGTGTTTTGTGCTGGTTGGTGAGAGCTGCTCGATGTACTCGTAATGTGTCTTTTCTTCCTCTAGCTTGAGTGTTCTGGAGAGCAAATGCGTAACTGCTTTCAGTTTTTGCTTCAAGGTCGGCGATCGGTGCTTTTGCCACTCTCTGCGCAAGCGTCGTTTTTCAAGCACCAGTTTCTCGATATCTCTGTTTGTTTGGTTGTATCTCATAGGAGCAGGTGGGTCTGGTGGAGTAGAGACTTGTGCTGCTGCAACTAGGGTCGATACAAGCGAGCCGTTCAGGTTATCGATGTCTGTTTCGGTGTTTGGCAATCCTGAGTCGTCGATATGAGAACAGACATATCTTGAATATTTGGCCCAGTTAGTATGGTTATTTGTAAGCCTATAGGGCTTCTCAATTAACCGGAGCTGCTGTAGAAAGCTAAAGATGACAGGAGAGTGATCTGAGGACAAGTCTGGAAGTGACTCTGCTGTTATGAGGTGCTGGGGAATTCCTTTGGTTATAGCGAAGTCAATGAGGTCAGGAAGCTTCTTTGGGTCTGCAGGCCAGTATGTAGGTCTACCCGGAGAAACGTAGTTTAGCTTTCGGTTTGGTTTGATGATTGCATTGTAAAGCGGCTTCCCTTTGGGCGTGACCAGGCGAGATCCCCAGTGTGTGTGTTTTGCATTGTAGTCCCCTGCTGCGACAAAGCGCTCTCCTAGCGTTTTAAAATATACAGCAATATGAGTGACAGCTTGAGGACTCAAAAATATTGAAATTGAATTGCATATTAACTACCCATGAGATTGTATTAAAAGATAAACAATTTAAATCTCTCAAGGAATTCGAAACTAATCGTCGAATACTCATAACGGGCACACCATTGCAGAATTCCGTAAAGACATTTCGGGTTCTACTGCACTTTATCATGCTAGAGAAACAACAATGCCGAGGATAAAGGATACAGCCGATTGCATCAACAGCTAAAGACATATATATTGCGCCGCGTTAAAATGGATGTAGAAAAATCGCTGCCCGCCAAAATTGAAAAAATCTTTCGCGTCGAGATGAGTTCAGTCCAGAAGCAATATTACAAATAAGTAAGAGTAAGCGTGGAGCCACGCCGACATTTCTTAAGCTTGTCATTGAACTGAAGAAGTGTTGTAATCATGCCGCCCAGATACGACCCTCGGAGTTTGAGCTTTTCAGTCTACAGGAAGATGAGGCACTACAGATCCTGCTTAAAGGTTCCGGCAAGTTGGTGCTCTTGCATTAACTATTATGTGTACTCAAAGAAACCGGACATCGTGTGCTCATCTTATCGCGAATGGTGCGGATGTTCGACGTCCTTGCAGACTACTCGTATCTAAAGAAGCGACATTTCTTGTTTCAACCATTGGATGGAAACATCAAGGGTCAGTTACGTTGTCAGGCATTGGATCATTTCAATGCCGAGAGAAGTCAGAATTTCTGTTTTCTGCTGTCGACACGCGCAGGCGGTTTGGGTATTAATCTACAGCGGATACGGATATCATATTCGATTCAGATTGGAATACTCAGAATGATTTACATGCGCAGGCTCGTGCCCATTGAATTGGTCAAACGAATCAGGAATCCGAATTTATCGTCTGGTCACAGCACGTTCCGTTGAGGTGCAAAATGTGGAACGGGCCAAACAAAATTGTTCAATATTCGTCATGATCTACACGATCCACTCGACCCGCTTACACAAAACACGAACACATGTCGAGGGATCACAGCTAACTGCAGGTGAAGGCAGTCGTTTAAGCAACGTCCACATCAGAGTGAAGGAGTTTGTTTCAAGTAAAAATGCGTGGAAAAGAGATGGGACTGGGTAAGACGATGCAGTGTGTGACACTAACATGGACGCTGCTGCGTCAAAGACCCGACTGTAAGGCAACCATCTCGAAGGCGATTGGGCTGTCTTCCTCAAGACCAAACGGCGGGCTCCACTCTCCGGAACGCCAATACCGAACGATGTGACGAAATATTTCAGTCTAGTGAACTTTGTCAGATATATGAGAAATTCCTGATGTCGAATCTGGTGGCAGGCGGCAGTCTGGCAGGTGAGCATTCCTTAACTGTCACATTCCGCTTTTCACTTATTGTAGATTGCAATGAGAAAACCTCGCAGACGTCGTTATCTAACATAGCCACGCTCAAGAATCTGTGAATCATCCGGATTTCATTTACGACTAATTGGCTGCGCGCGGAATATTCCCAGAATATTCTGCCCGCCAACTGCAAAGAAACCCTGTAATATCTACCGCCTGGTGGTCGTAAGTCGCTTCTACTCGAGTCTCTACTCAATTACAAATCTTATTGTTTCATTATAAAGAGGCTCCATCTAGGAAAAAAATGCGGCGACAGACGTAGTAGAAAGCGCTGTCCAGCACCATCATAGGACAGCAATGAGAGAAATATTTTACGCGAGAGGATCTTAAGGATTTGTTTCGCTTCGAGGCCAACGTGTTACCCGACACGCACAACAAGTGAGCGCAGTTCATGAACTCGTTATTTAGTATCTCTAAATAATTCTGAATATTTTTATTTTTGCTTGCAGGATATGCAGGCAAACAAATGCACCTCGCATTTGTCGCAATGGTTTCACTGCTCCAATAATCTTTGTGCTGCCCGACAGTGTGCTCCTCGGCAGTGTGCTCTCTGAACGTGGACAGCGAGTAATGTGTTTCTTTTCTGTTCCCTCATCGATCACAAGGCGAAGCTAAGAAGTCCAGTGCATCCATTCCAGATGAAGAGGAATTCAGCATAGAAAATCTACAGCCAACTACAAAGAAACGAAAGAACAAAGGACAATGGGGGTGAGGATGACTCCGATAATCAGCTAGATGACAGCGCAGATGGCAATTTAATAAGCTTTTAATTTAAATATAATTGTTTTTTTTTTTTTTTGAGTACCTAAAGCTATAATTCATTCGATTAGTCGTTAACAATTAGGCTATCATATTAAGTATCAGTAGTTTAACATTAAAAAAATAGGGAACCCTTTGGCGCACTAATCTTCTCCTCCTGCTTATGTAAAGAGAACAAGCGCCTATAAACAGCTTATTCTAGTGCTCAATTCAGATTTCATATGCAAATGCGCAGAGTTAACACAGTCAATAGAACTATTTTTTTTTAATTTGCTAACGGAGGAAAATAAAATCTTCAAAAGATACCATCTACCGTCCGTAGATGGCATGCATGATTCATAACCCTACAAGTACTAAACAAAAACCTCCATACGCTCTCCAGTCCTTGTCACGCTCATCGGAACTGCCAGTCAATGTATGACTTCGGTGAGTAGGATGTGATGCCATATCGCAGTCCCTTTCTAGCTGGCAGAGTTGTCACCTCCTTCCGCTCATTAGTCGCCTTTTACGACAAGTCGAGCTGGTTAAGGTAGTATTCACATGCCACCACCACACAGGAATACGCCTCCTCATTCAGCCTTCTATTCTGTTGGCCATCTCATCGGCGCGAACCCCCTTCATAATGTCGATTATGGCGCGATGCTCTAGCTCCCAAGCCTCCTTGTCGCCATTATTACTGCCAAAAGACCTCTTGGGCTGAGAGGGACTCCGGACAGCGCCACTAGCTGATCCCTTTCCGCCTGAAACCTGGCACAGTGCAGAAGAACGTGTTCTGCTGTTTCTAATGCGTCGGTGCAGAAGAGTCACTAGGGTGACTCTACGTGGCGGAACCGAAACAGGAACGCTCGGAAACAACCATGGTGCGTGAGGAACTGGGTCAGGTGATAGTCAAGGACTTTGTGCTGGCATTGTGCCCATACCGACAGTTCAATGATGAGCTGGTAGGTCCATCTCCCACGATTGCCATCTGGCCTGTCATTCTCTAAGCAGCTACCCTTGGACCTCCTCCCGAGTAACGCCATGACGTGTTAGGCGAAGCGCTTTTATCTCCTGGTCAATTGTAGGTATGTTTGTAAGAGCTAGAGCTGCGTCCTCGGATATTGTCCTGAACCCTCTAATGAGCTTAAGGTCCCTAGTCCGTACTACAGATAGTGCACCTTTGGTGTTCGAACGTTTGTTGTTTTATAGCCAAAAAAAGTGCATTAGAACTCCCAATCCTCGTATTTTAATGAAATATTTTGGTAGTCCTGGCCAGGATCGTGTAAAATGTGTTTTATCACGGTGGTGCGCCTGGGTACCGTTTGCAGACAGCCTATCAAAGTATACAACTTTGATTAAATCCAGCAGAATTCTCATTGAAGCATTGACATCTATTTGTGGAGTGCATTGGCTGCATATCGCTGAATAGTCGCATCGCAGAGTGTTCCAGATAATTATATTTGGAACTCAATCGCGGAAGCTTTATGTATTTGAATCGTAGAAAGTTTCTTCTAGCAATTTTGTTAAGGTTCATCCATTGTTGGCCAGGATTAGTCGTGTTCCTTGGTGCTTTTGTTGTTTAAAAAAAAACGGGTTATTTATTGAAAACTGATATAGGTTGATCTGAAACCAAATTTTACAAAGACAAATTTTGGATTGGTTATAAATTGTCTCAGCAGCCATCTGGACAGGTTTAGGTCACTATTTATCTTCCTCACCGTCGACGTGGATTCTTAAATAACTACAATGCACGCCTAAACAAAATTTAAATGCAGTTTCAATACAACCATAAGAATCTGGCCAGGATTACCCAATCCTAATGTATTTAAAATCTGTAATAATAAGCTGTACTCACGATGAGTTGGGCTACTGTTCATTAAGATTCAATAATAAACGGCTTATAAGAAAATTATTCAAATGGGAGTATTTTCTTATAGAATGAAAGAATGAAGCTGCTTTTTTGCATTCCGTTAAGAAATTCTTTAAAAATATTTTTCCGTATTCCACTTTAATAAAAGAAAATAAAAAAACAATGTTTGCAGCGGATATACATAGATGCAATATATAAATAAAATGACAAAATATGGTTCAATAAGAATATTCCTATTATAATATTTTGGTTTTAGAAGCGCATAAGAATTATAAGCTCTTGACGTTCTTTTTCACATTTCTCGATTGTTCTCTTCTGCAGTTATTAATGACTAAACTCCTTTTACATAGACACTCAATGAATCGTCGCATAGTATATGGTAGGCTCAGACGAACAAGATGACACACGTGAGGCCAATTGTAGTGGTCATGGAATTGGCTCCTCCGATTCCGATTCGTACAGTTGCTCAGCCAATTCTAGCGATGGACGCAGCTCACCGGAGCCTACAACAGTTACCAAATCGGTTTCGCCGGCACAGGCTCCCGGCTTTCCACCAGCAGCCGCTCAAGCGGATACAAAAACAAATGGCTTTATGGATGGGAACGAGGACGATAGCTCTAATGGTTCCAGTGCCAATGAGTCTGATTGGGAAGCAAAAACTGAAGGTCAACCGAACAGAACAAACAGCAACAACAACAATAACAACAGCAGCAATAAGTTGCACTCGTGTAGCAGTAGCAGCTCCTCAGGAAACTTTGCTGCAAAGCAACCAAATACGTTGGAAGGGGGTGGGGATGATAACAATGACGATGATGATGACAATGACGGGGTGCCACAACCACAAAAGCAACAACAAACGCAGGCCACCAGCGATGCCAGCGCCGATGGAGACGACAGTGACAGCTTTGGTAATGCCTCGCCCACATCCTCCAGCAGTTGCAGTAGCAGCAGCGTAAGTCCCTACCATAGCTGACTGATCCAGTTGCATCTTAAAGATTTATACTCTCACATTTCGACAACTCGATAGGAGGATGAAGAGGATGATTACAAACCTAAGCGATCTACGCGACAGCTTCGAAAAACGGCTTCAACTGTTGCTGACAAGTCAAAGCGATCCCAACCAGTCAAGAATAAGAAGAAACAAACGTAAGTTCAACTAGTATTAGCGTTACTAATATTATTAGTAGTATTATTTAATTGTTTTCGTATTTAATTAATTAATTATTAATTTATTGTCTTACTGGATTTTAAAAATTAGTATGACTTTGTTTTAGATTAATCCTGTTTAATTGTCTTTATTAATTTTATGCAAACTTGCTTAGTTGGGACTCGGACGAGAGCGATGAAAGCGACGACGCTGACAGCGATGAGCCGAAATTCGGAGGGGCACAACAGAAGCGCAAGAGCAACGTGCGTTCGAATAACAAGTCGCAGCAGCAACAACATCAGCAGCGACGTCGCGTGAATTCATTTAGCTCAGAGGATTGCTATGATGATGATGCCAGCAAACGGCAAAGGCCATTTACTTTATTTTAAGTCTTCCCTCAGCTAAATTTTTCGTTCGTCGCACTGCCGCCGCTGTTAGTTATAAGGAGGCCTCTGAAGATGAAGCCACTGATTCAGAGGATCTACTGGAGCTTGAGTACGACGAAAGTCAGGCAGCAAAGGCAGCTGCAGCCGAAGAAGATGAGAAGTGTGAAACGATTGAGCGCATTTTGGCACAACGTGTGGGCAAAAAAGAATGTACTGGAAACCGGACAACGATGTATGCCATTGAGGAGAGCGGCTGTGATCCGAATGTGGACTTCGATGATGCCACAGATGCAGACTCGTCTTGTTCAGAGGTGCAATATCTTCTCAAATGGAAAGGATGGAGCTACATACACAATACCTGGGAATCGGAGGCGACACTGCGCGATATGAATGCCAAAGGCATGAAGAAGCTTGATAATTTTATTAAAAAGGAACAGGAGTCGGCATGTTGGCTTCGCTACGCCGGTCCCGAATACATTGATTACTTTGAATGCCAACTGGAGTTACAGCATGATTTGCTTAAGTCTTATAATAAGGTGGATAGAATAATTGCATGCGGTACAAAGCCCGATGATGGCAGTGAGGAATATTTGTGCAAATGGCAATCGTTGCCCTATGCAGAATCAACTTGGGAAGATGCTAATTTGGTAATACGCAAATGGAATCGTTGTGTAGAACAATTCAATGAGAGAGAAAACTCTAAGAGTACTCCCTCACAACATTGTCGGCCTATCAAATATCGCCCAAAATTCAGTAATACTGGCAGATGAGATGGGTCTGAGGCAGATAATACAAGCGATATGCTTTCTTCTTTTGTGTCGTCCCACTCGGCACAATGACCGCCTGGCAGCGAGAAGTTGATTTGTGGGACATGAATGGGGTTACATATTTGGGTGATGTAAGGTCCCGTGAGCTTATACAGCAATATGAGTGACAGCTTGAGGACTCAAAAATATTGAAATTGAATTGCATATTAACTACCCATGAGATTGTATTAAAAGATAAACAATTTAAATCTCTCAAGGAATTCGAAACTAATCGTCGAATACTCATAACGGGCACACCATTGCAGAATTCCGTAAAGACATTTCGGGTTCTACTGCACTTTATCATGCTAGAGAAACAACAATGCCGAGGATAAAGGATACAGCCGATTGCATCAACAGCTAAAGCCATATATATTGCGCCGCGTTAAAATGGATGTAGAAAGATCGCTGCCCGCCAAAATTGAAAAAATCTTTCGCGTCGAGGTGAGTTCAGTCCAGAAGCAATATTACAAATAAGTAAGAGTAAGCGTGGAGCCACGCCGACATTTCTTAAGCTTGTCATTGAACTGAAGAAGTGTTGTAATCATGCCGCCCAGATACGACCCTCGGAGTTTGAGCTTTTCGGTCTACAGGAAGATGAGGCACTACAGATCCTGCTTAAAGGTTCCGGCAAGTTGGTGCTCTTGCATTAACTATTATGTGTACTCAAAGAAACCGGACATCGTGTGCTTATCTTATCGCGAATGGTTCGGATGTTCGACGTCCTTGCCGACTATCTGCAGAAGCGACATTTCTCGTTTCAACCATTGGATGGAAACAACAAGGGTCAGTTACGTTGTCAGGCATTGGATCATTTCAATGCCGAAAGAAGTCAGAATTTCTGTTTTCTGCTGTCGACACGCGCAGGCGGTTTGGGTATTAATCTACAGCGGATACGGTTATCATATTCGATTCAGATTGGAATCCTCAGAATGGTTTACATGCGCAGCCGCGTGCTCATCGAATTGGTCAAACGAATCAGGAATCAGAATTTATGGTCTGGTCACAGCACGTTCCGTTGAGGTGCAAATTGTGGAACGGGCCAAGCAAAATAGTTTATTATTCGTCTTGATCTGCACGATCCACAGGTCTGCAGAGCGCTTGTTCTATACACTCCATCCGCTTACACAAGACACGAACACATCTTGATGGATCACAGCAAACTGCAGGTGTACGCAGTCGTTTAAGCAATATGCTTATTTCATGTATAAATGCGTGGAAAATCAATGGCTGGCGAGATAGGACTGGGTAAGACGATGCAGTGTGTGACACTAACATGGACGCTGCTGCGTCAAAGACCCGACTGTAAGCCAACCATCTTGAAGGCGATTGGGCTGTCTTCCTCAAGACCAAAGGGCGGGTTCTACTCTCCGGAACGCCAATACCGAACGATCTGACGAAATACTTCAGTCTAGTGAACTTCATCAGATATATGAGAAATTCCTGATGTCGAATCTGGTGGCAGGCGCCAGTCTGGCAGGCGAGCATTCCTTAACTGTCACATTCCGCTTTTCACTTATTGTAGATTGCTTCTACTCGAGTCTCTACTCAATTACAAATCTAATTGTTTAATTATAAAGAGGCTCCATCTAGGAAAAAATACTGCAGCGGCAGACGTAGTAGAAAGCGCTGTCCAGCACCATCATAGATAACAATGAGAGAAATATTTTACGCGAGAGGATCTTAAGGATTTGTTTCGCTTCGATGCCAACGTGTTACCCGATATATTCTGAATATTTTTAGACTTAAGTGCAAGCATTGCTTGCAGGATATGCAGGAAAACAAATGCACCTCGCATTTGTCGCAATGGTTTCACTGCTCCAATAATCTTTGTGCTGCCCGACAGTGTGCTCCTCGGCAGTGTGCTCTCTGAACGTGGACAGCGAGTAATGTGTTTCTTTTCTGTTCCCTCATCGATCACAAGGCGAAGCTAAGAAGTCCAGTGCATCCATTCCAGATGAAGAGGAATTCAGCATAGAAAATCTACAGCCAACTTCAAAGAAACGAAAGAACAAAGGACAATGGGGGTGAGGATGACTCCGATAATCAGCTAGATGACAGCGCAGATGGCAATTTAATAAGCTTCTACAATAATTTAAATATAATTGTTTATTTTTTTTTGAGTACCCAAAGCTATAATTAATTCGATTAGTCGTTAACAATTAGGCTATCATATTAAGTATCAGTAGCTTAACATTAAAAAAATAGGGAACCCTTTGGCGCACTCCTCCTGCTTATGTAAAGAGAACATCAAGCGCCTATAAACAGCTTATTCTAGTGCTCAATTCAGATTCCATATACAAAGACGCAGAGTTAACACAGTCAACAGAACTATTTTTTTTTAATTTGTTAACGGAGGAAAATAAAATCTTCAAAAGATACCATCTACTGTCCGTAGATGGCATGCATGATTCATAACCCTACAAGTAGGGATATGTCTACGTACTAAACAAAAACCTCCATACGCTCTCCAGTCCTTGTCCCGCTCACCGGAACTGCCAGTCAAGGTATAATTTCGGTGAGCAGGATGTGATGCTATATCGCAGTCCCTTTCTAGCTGGCAGAGTTGTCACCTCCTTCCGCTCATTAGTCGCCTTTTACGACAAGCCGAGCTGGTTGAGGTAGTATTCTCATGCCACCACCACATTCTGTTGGCCATCTCATCAGCGCGAACCCCCTTCATAATGTCGATTATAGCGCGATGCTCTGGCTCCCAAGCCTCCTTGTCGCCATTATTACTGCCAAAAGACCTCTTGGGCTGAGAGGGACTCCGGACAGCGCCACTAGCTGATCCCTTTCCGCCTGAAACCTGGCACAGTGCAGAAGAACGTGTTCTGCTGTTTCTAATGCGTCTGTGCAGAAGAGTCACTAGGGTGACTCTACGTCGCGGAACCGAAACAGGGACGCTCGGAAACAAACATGGTGCGTGAGGAACTGGGTCAGGTGATAGTCAAAGACTTTGTGCTGGCATTGTACCCATACCGACAGTTCAATGATGAGCTGGTAGGTCCATCTCCCACGATTGCCATCTGGCCTGTCATTCTCCAAGCAGCTACCCCTGGACCTCCTCTCGAGTAACGCCATGACGTGTTAGGCGAAGCGCTTTTATCTCCTGGTCAATTGTAGGTATGTTTGTAAGAGCTAGAGCTGCGTCCTCGGATATTGTCCTGAACCCTCTAATGAGCTTAAGGGCCCTAGTCCGTACTACAGATAGTGCACCTTTGGTGTACGAACGTTTGTTGTTTTATAGCCAAAAAAGTGCATTAGAACTCCCAATCCTCGTATTTGAATGAAATATTTTGGTATTTCTGGCCAGGATCGTGTAAAATGTGTTTTATCACGGTGGTGCGCCGGCGTACCGTTTGCAGACAGCCTATCAAAGTATACAACTTTGATTAAGTCCAGCAGAATTCTCTTTGAAGCATTGACATCTATTTGTGGAGTGCATTGGCTGCATATCGCTGAATAGTCGCATCGCAGAGTGTTCCAGATAATTATATTTGGAACTCAATCGCGGAAGCTTTATGTATTTGAATCGTAGAAAGTTTCTTCTAGCAATTTTGTTAAGGTTCATCCATTGTTGGCCAGGATTAGTCGTGTTCCTTGGTGCTTTTGTTGTTTAAAAAAAAACGGGTTATTTATTGAAAACTGATATAGGTTGATCTGAAACCAAATTTTACAAAGACAAATTTTGGATTGGTTATAAATTGTCTCAGCAGCCATCTGGACAGGTTTAGGTCACTATTTATCTTCCTCACCGTCGACGTGGATTCTTAAATAACTACAATGCACGCCTAACCAAAATTTAAATGCAGTTTCAATACAACCATAAGAATCTGGCCAGGATTACCCAATCCTAATGTATTTAAAATCTGTAATAATAAGCTGTACTCACGATGAGTTGGGCTACTGTTCATTAAGATTCAATAATAAACGGCTTATAAGAAAATTATTCAAATGGGAGTATTTTCTTATAGAATTAAAGAATGAAGCTGCTTTTTTGCATTCCGTTAAGAAATTCTTTAAAAATATTTTTCCGTATTCCACTTTAATAAAAGAAAATAAAAAAACAATGTTTGCAGCGGATATACATAGATGCAATATATCGCAATGACAAAATATGGTTCAATAAGAATATTCCTATTATAATATTTTGGTTTTAGAAGCGCATAACAATTATAAGCTCTTGACGTTCTTTTTCACATTTCTCGATTGTTCTCTTCTGCAGTTATTAATGACTAAACTCCTTTTACATAGACACTCAATGAATCGTCGCATAGAACATGGTAGGCTCAGACGAACAAGATGACACACGTGAGGCCAGTTGTAGTGGTAGTGGAATTGGCTCCTCCGATTCCGATTCGTACAGTTGCTCAGCCAATTCTAGCGATGGACGCAGCTCACCGGAGCCTACAACAGTTACCAAATCGGTTTCGCCGGCACAGGCTCCCGGCTTTCCACCAGCAGCCGCTCAAGCGGATACAAAAACAAATGGCTTTATGGATGGGAACGAGGACGATAGCTCTAATAGCTCCAGTGCCAGTGAGTCTGATTGGGAAGCAAAGACTGAAGGTCAACCGGACAGAACAAACAGCAACAACAACAATAACAACAGCAGCAATAAATTGCACACGTGTAGCAGTAGCAGCTCCTCAGGAAACTTTGCTGCAAAGAAACCAAATACGTTGGAAGGGGGTGGGGATGATAACAATGACGATGATGATGACAATGACGGGGTGCCACAACCACAAAAGCAACAACAAACGCAGGCCACCAGCGATGCCAGCGCCGATGGAGACGACAGAGACAGCTTTGGTAATGCCTCGCCCACATCCTCCAGCAGTTGCAGTAGCAGCAGCGTAAGTCCCTACCATAGCTGACTGATCCAGTTGCATCTTAAAGATTTATACTCTCACATTTCGACAACTCGATAGGAGGATGAAGAGGATGATTACAAACCTAAGCGATCTACGCGACAGCTTCGCAAAACGGCTTCAACTGTTGCTGACAAGTCAAAGCGATCCCAACCAGTCAAGAATAAGAAGAAACAAACGTAAGTTTAACTAGTATTAGCGTTACTAATATTATTAGTAGTATTATTTAATTGTTTTCGTATTTAATTAATTAATTATAAATTTATTGTCTTACTGGATTTTAAAAATTAGTATGACTTTGTTTTAGATTAATCCTGTTTAATTGTCTTTATTAATTTTATGCAAACTTGCTTAGTTGGGACTCGGACGAGAGCGATGAAAGCGATGACGCTGACAGCGATGAGCCGAAATTCGGAGGGGCACAACAAAAGCGCAAGAGCAACGTGCGTTCGAATAACAAGTCGCAGCAGCAACAACATCAGCAGCGACGTCGCGTGAATTCATTTAGCTCAGAGGATTGCTATGATGATGATGCCAGCAAACGGCAAAGGCCATTTACTTTATTTTAAGTCTTCCCTCAGCTAAATTTTTCGTTCGTTTTAGTTGCGTTACACGTCGCACTGCCGCCGTTGTTAGTTATAAGGAGGCCTCTGAAGATGAAGCCACTGATTCAGAGGATCTACTGGAGCTTGAGTACGACGAAAGTCAGGCAGCAAAGGCAGCTGCAGCCGAAGAAGATGAGAAGTGTGAAACGATTGAGCGCATTTTGGCACAACGTGTGGGCAAAAAAGAATGTACTGGAAACCAGACAACGATGTATGCCATTGAGGAGAACGGCTGTGATCCGAATGTGGACTTCGATGATGCCACAGATGCAGACTCGTCTTGTTCAGAGGTGCAATATCTTCTCAAATGGAAAGGATGGAGCTACATACACAATACCTGGGAATCGGAGGCGACACTGCGCGATATGAATGCCAAAGGCATGAAGAAGCTTGATAATTTTATTAAAAAGGAACAGGAGTCGGCATGTTGGCTTCGCTACGCCGGTCCCGAAGACATTGATTACTTTGAATGCCAACTGGAGTTACAGCATGATTTGCTTAAGTCTTATAATAAGGTGGTTAGAATAATTGCATGCGGTACAAAGCCCGATGATGGCAGTGAGGAATATTTGTGCAAATGGCAATCGTTGCCCTATGCAGAATCAACTTGGGAAGATGCTAATTTGGTAATACGCAAATGGAATCGTTGTGTAGAACAATTCAATGAGAGAGAAAACTCTAAGAGTACTCTCTCACAACATTGTCGACCTATCAAATATCGCCCAAAATTGTCGTGTATCAAAATACAACCAGAATTTCTTGTTGAGGGTCTCACGTTGCGTGACTATCAAATGGACGGACTCAACTGGTTGCAAAGAAAATTCAGTAAAACTGGCAGATGAGTTGGGTCTGGTTTGGACAATACAAACGATATGCTTTCTCTATGCGCTGTTCAAGCTACATCATTTATATGGACCCTTCCTTTGTGTCGTCCCATTCAGCACAATGACCGCCTGGCAGCTAGAATTTGATTTGTGGGCACCGGAGTGCATTTGGGTGATGTAAAGTCCCGTGAGCTTATACAGCAATATGAGTGACGGCTTGAAGGCTCAAAAATACTAAAATTGAATTGCATCCTAACCACCCATGAGATTGTATTAAAGGATAAGCAATTTCTGGGCACATTACAATGGGTAGCACTAGATTGAAAAACGATGATTCGTTAGTATTGTATATAAATATCTCAAGGAATTCGAAACTAATCATCGAATACTCATAACGGGCACACCATTGCAGAATTCCCTAAAGACATTTCGGACTCTACTGCACTTTATCATGCTGGAGAAACAACAATGCCGAGGATAAAGGATACAGCCGACTGCATCAACAGCTAGTGCCATATATATTGCGCCGCGTTAAAATGGAGAGATGAGTTCAGTCCAGAAGCAATATTACAAATAGATCTTAACGAAGAACTTTGATGCGTTGCGCAAGAGTAAGCAAGAGTAAGTAAGAAGTGTTGTAATCATTCCGCCCAGATACGACCCTCGGAGTTTGAGCTTTTCGGTCTACAGGAAGATGAGGCACTACAGATCCTGCTTAAAGGTTCCGGCAAGTTGGTGCTCTTGCATTAACTATTATGTGTACTCAAAGAAACCGGACATCGTGTGCTTATCTTATCGCGAATGGTGCGGTCGTCCTTGCCGACTATCTGCAGAAGCGACATTTCTTGTTTCAACCATTGGATGGAAACATCAAAGGTCAGTTAAGTTGTCAGGCATTGGATCATTTCAATGCCGAGAGAAGTCAGAATTTCTGTTTTCTGCTGTCGACACGCGCAGGCGGTTTGGGTATTAATCTACAGCGGATACGGTTATCATATTCGATTCAGATTGGAATACTCAGAATGATTTACATGCGCAGGCGCGTGCCCATTGAATTGATCAAACGAATCAGGAATCCGAATTTATCGTCTGGTCACAGCACGTTCCGTTGAGGTGCAAACTGTGGAACGGGCCAAACAAAATTGTTCATTATTCGTCGTGATCTGCACGATCCACAGGTCTGCGCTTGTTCTATACACTCGACCCGCTTACACAAAACACGAACACATGTCGAGGGATCACAGCTAACTGCAGGTGAAGGCAGTCGTTTAAGCAACGTCCACATCAGAGAGAAGGATTTTGTTTCAAGTAAAAATGCGTGGAAAATCAATGGCTGGCGAGATGGGACTGGGTAAGACGATGCAGTGTGTGACACTAACATGGACGCTGCTGCGTCAAAGACCCGACTGTAAGGCAACCATCTCGAAGGCGATTGGGCTGTCTTCCTCAAGACCAAACGGCGGCCAATACCGAACGATGTGACGAAATATTTCAGTCTAGTGAACTTTGTCAGATATATGAGAAATTCCTGATGTCGAATCTGGTGGCAGGCGGCAGTCTGGCAGGTGAGCATTCCTTAACTGTCACATTCCGCTTTTCACTTATTATAGATTGCAATGAGATGACCTCGCAGACGTCTTTATCTGACATAACCACGCTCAAGAATCTGTGCAATCATCCGGATCTCATTTACGACTAATTGGCTGCGCGTGGAAAAGTCTTCGAAATGTCCCAGAATATTCTGCCCGCCAACTGCAAAGAAACCCTGTAATATCTACCGCCTGGTGGTCGTAAGTCGCTTCTACTCGAGTCTCTACTCAATTACAAATCTTATTGTTTAGTTATAAAGAGGCTCCATCTAGGAAAAAAATGCGGCGATAGACGTAGTAGAAAGCGCTGTCCAGCACCATCATAGGACAACAATGAGAGAAATATTTTACGCGAGAGGATCTTAAGGATTTGTTTCGCTTCGAGGCCAACGTGTTACCCGATATATTCTGAATATTTTTAGGCTTAAGTGCAAGCATTGCTTGCAGGATATGCAGGAAAACAAATGCACCTCGCATTTGTCGCAATGGTTTCACTGCTCCAATAATCTTTGTGCTGCCCTACAGTGTGCTCCTCGGCAGTGTGCTCTCTGAACGTGGACAGCGAGTAATGTGTTTCTTTTCTGTTCCCTCATCGATCACAAGGCGAAGCTAAGAAGTCCAGTGCATCCATTCCAGATGAAGAGGAATTCAGCATAGAAAATCTACAGCCAACTTCAAAGAAACGAAAGAACAAAGGACAATGGGGATGAGGATGACTCCGATAATCAGCTAGATGACAGCGCAGATGGCAATTTAATAAGCTTCTACAATAATTTAAATATAATTGTTTATTTTTTTTTGAGTACCTAAAGCTATAATTAATTCGATTAGTCGTTAACAATTAGGCTAACATATTAAGTATCAGTAGCTTAACATTAAAAAAATAGGGAACCCTTTGGCGCACTAATCTTCTCCCCCTGCTTATGTAAAGAGAACATCAAGCGCCTATAAACAGCTTATTCTAGTGCTCAATTCAGATTTCATATACAAAAACGCAGAGTTAACACAGTCAACAGAACTATTTTTTTTTAATTTGTTAACGGATGAAAATAAAATCTTCAAAAGATACCATCTACTGTCCGTAGATGGCATGCATGATTCATAACCCTACAAGTAGGGATATGTCTACGTACTAAACAAAAACCTCCATACGCTCTCCAGTCCTTGTCCCGCTCACCGGAACTGCCAGTCAAGGTATAATTTCGGTGAGCAGGATGTGATGCCATATCGCAGTCCCTTTCTAGCTGGCAGAGTTGTCACCTCCTTCCGCTCATTAGTCGCCTTTTACGACAAGCCGAGCTGGTTGAGGTAGTATTCTCATGCCACCACCACATTCTGTTCGCCATCTCATCAGCGCGAGCCCCCTTCATAATGTCGATTATAGCGCGATGCTCTAGCTCCCAAGCCTCCTTGTCGCCATTATTACTGCCAAAAGACCTCTTGGGCTGAGAGGGACTCCGGACAGCGCCACTAGCTGATCCCTTTCCGCCTGAAACCTGGCACAGTGCAGAAGAACGTGTTCTGCTGTTTCTAATGCGTCTGTGCAGAAGAGTCACTAGGGTGACTCTACGTGGCGGAACCGAAACAGGAACGCTCGGAAACAAACATGGTGCGTGAGGAACTGGGTCAGGTGATAGTCAAGGACTTTGTGCTGGCATTGTGCCCATACCGACAGTTCAATGATGAGCTGGTAGGTCCATCTCCCACGATTGCCATCTGGCCTGTCATTCTCCAAGCAGCTACCCCTGGACCTCCTCTCGAGTAACGCCATGACATGTTAGGCGAAGCGCTTATATCTCCTGGTCAATTGTAGGTATGTTTGTAAGAGCTAGAGCTGCGTCCTCGGATATTGTCCTGAACCCTCTAATGAGCTTAAGGGCCCTAGTCCGTACTACAGATAGTGCACCTTTGGTGTACGAACGATTGTTGTTTTATAGCCAAAAAAGTGCATTAGAACTCCCAATCCTCGTATTTGAATGAAATATTTTGGTATTTCTGGCCAGGATCGGGTAAAATGTGTTTTATCACGGTGGTGCGCCTGCGTACCGTACCGTACAGCCTATCAAAGTATACAACTTTGATTAAGTCCAGCAGAATTCTCTTTGAAGCATTGACAACTATTTGTGGAGTGCATTGGCTGCATATCGCTGAATATAATAATTATATTTGGAACTCAATCGCGGAAGCTTTATGTATTTGAATCGTAGAAAGTTTCTTCTAGCAATTTTGTTAAGGTTCATCCATTGTTGGCCAGGATTAGTCGTGTTCCTTGGTGCTTTTGTTGTTTAAAAAAAAACGGGTTATTTATTGAAAACTGATATAGGTTGATCTGAAACCAAATTTTACAAAGACAAATTTTGGATTGGTTATAAATTGTCTCAGCAGCCATCTGGACAGGTTTAGGTCACTATTTATCTTCCTCACCGTCGACGTAGATTCTTAAATAACTACAATGCACGCCTAACCAAAATTTAAATGCAGTTTCAATACAACCATAAGAATCTGGCCAGGATTACCCAATCCTAATGTATTTAAAATCTGTAATAATAAGCTGTACTCACGATGAGTTGGGCTACTGTTCATTAAGATTCAATAATAAACAGCTTATAAGAAAATTATTCAAATGGGAGTATTTTCTTATAGAATGAAAGAATGAAGCTGCTTTTTTGCATTCCGTTAAGAAATTCTTTAAAAATATTTTTCCGTATTCCACTTTAATAAAAGAAAATAAAAAAACAATGTTTGCAGCGGATATACATAGATGCAATATATAAATAAAATGACAAAATATGGTTCAATAAGAATATTCCTATTATAATATTTTGGTTTTAGAAGCGCATAAGAATTATAAGCTCTTGACGTTCTTTTTCACATTTCTCGATTGTTCTCTTCTGCAGTTATTAATGACTAAACTCCTTTTACATAGACACTCAATGAATCGTCGCATAGTATATGGTAGGCTCAGACGAACAAGATGACACACGTGAGGCCAGTTGTAGTGGTAGTGGAATTGGCTCCTCCGATTCCGATTCGTACAGTTGCTCAGCCAATTCTAGCGATGGACGCAGCTCACCGGAGCCTACAACAGTTACCAAATCGGTTTCGCCGGCACAGGCTCCCGGCTTTCCACCAGCAGCCGCTCAAGCGGATACAAAAACAAATGGCTTTATGGATGGGAACGAGGACGATAGCTCTAATAGCTCCAGTGCCAGTGAGTCTGATTGGGAAGCAAAGACTGAAGGTCAACCGGACAGAACAAACAGCAACAACAACAATAACAACAGCAGCAATAAATTGTACACGTGGAAGGGGGTGGGGATGATAACAATGACGATGATGATGACAATGACGGGGTGCCACAACCACAAAAGCAACAACAAACGCAGGCCACCAGCGATGCCAGCGCCGATGGAGACGACAGTGACAGCTTTGGTAATGCCTCGGCCACATCCTCCAGCAGTTGCAGTAGCAGCAGCGTAAGTCCCTACCATAGCTGACTGATCCAGTTGCATCTTAAAGATTTATACTCTCACATTTCGACAACTCGATAGGAGGATGAAGAGGATGATTACAAACCTAAGCGATCTACGCGACAGCTTCGCAAAACGGCTTCAACTGTTGCTGACAAGTCAAAGCGATCCCAACCAGTCAAGAATAAGAAGAAACAAACGTAAGTTCAACTAGTATTAGCGTTACTAATATTATTAGTAGTATTATTTAATTGTTTTCGTATTTAATTAATTAATTATAAATTTATTGTCTTACTGGATTTTAAAAATTAGTATGACTTTGTTTTAGATTAATCCTGTTTAATTGTCTTTATTAATTTTATGCAAACTTGCATAGTTGGGACTCGGACGAGAGCGATGAAAGCGACGACGCTGACAGCGATGAGCCGAAATTCGGAGGGGCACAACAGAAGCGCAAGAGCAACGTGCGTTCGAATAACAAGTCGCAGCAGCAACAACATCAGCAGCGACGTCGCGTGAATTCATTTAGCTCAGAGGATTGCTATGATGATGATGCCAGCAAACGGCAAAGGCCATTTACTTTATTTTAAGTCTTCCCTCAGCTAAATTTTTCGTTCGTTTTAGTTGCGTTACACGTCGCACTGCCGCCGTTGTTAGTTATAAGGAGGCCTCTGAAGATGAAGCCACTGATTCAGAGGATCTACTGGAGCTTGAGTACGACGAAAGTCAGGCAGCAAAGGCAGCTGCAGCCGAAGAAGATGAGAAGTGTGAAACGATTGAGCGCATTTTGGCACAACGTGTGGGCAAAAAAGAATGTACTGGAAACCAGACAACGATGTATGCCATTGAGGAGAACGGCTGTGATCCGAATGTGGACTTCGATGATGCCACAGATGCAGACTCGTCTTGTTCAGAGGTGCAATATCTTCTCAAATGGAAAGGATGGAGCTACATACACAATACCTGGGAATCGGAGGCGACACTGCGCGATATGAATGCCAAAGGCATGAAGAAGCTTGATAATTTTATTAAAAAGGAACAGGAGTCGGTATGTTGGCTTCGCTACGCCGGTCCCGAAGACATTGATTACTTTGAATGCCAACTGGAGTTACAGCATGATTTGCTTAAGTCTTATAATAAGGTGGATAGAATAATTGCATGCGGTACAAAGCCCGATGATGGCAGTGAGGAATATTTGTGCAAATGGCAATCGTTGCCCTATGCAGAATCAACTTGGGAAGATGCTAATTTGGTAATACGCAAATGGAATCGTTGTGTAGAACAATTCAATGAGAGAGAAAACTCTAAGAGTACTCTCTCACAACATTGTCGACCTATCAAATATCGCCCAAAATTGTCGTGTATCAAAATACAACCAGAATTTCTTGTTGAGGGTCTCACGTTGCGTGACTATCAAATGGACGGACTCAACTGGTTGCAAAGAAAATTCAGTAAAACTGGCAGATGAGTTGGGTCTGGGCAAGACAATACAAACGATATGCTTTCTCTATGCGCTGTTCAAGCTACATCATTTATATGGACCCTTCCTTTGTGTCGTCCCACTCAGCACAATGACCGCCTGGCAGCTAGAATTTGATTTGTGGGCACCGGAGTGCATTTGGGTGATGTAAAGTCCCGTGAGCTTATACAGCAATATGAGTGACAGCTTGAGGGCTCAAAAATACTAAAATTGAATTGCATCCTAACCACCCATGAGATTGTATTAAAGGATAAGCAATTTCTGGGCACATTACAGTGGGTAGCACTAGCTTAAAAAACGATGATTCGTTAGTATTGTATATAAATATCTCAAGGAATTCGAAACTAATCATCGAATACTCATAACGGGCACACCATTGCAGAATTCCCTAAAGACATTTCGGAATCTACTGCACTTTATCATGCTGGAGAAACAACAATGCCGAGGATAAAGGATACATCCGACTGCATCAACAGCTAGTGCCATATATATTGCGCCGCGTTAAAATGGAGAGATGAGTTCAGTCCAGAAGCAATATTACAAATAGATCTTAACGAAGAACTTTGATGCGTTGCGCAAGAGTAAGCAAGAGTAAGTAAGAAGTGTTGTAATCATTTCGCCCAGATACGACCCTCGGAGTTTGAGCTTTTCGGTCTACAGGAAGATGAGGCACTAGAGATCCTGCTTAAAGGTTCCGGCAAGTTGGTGCTCTTGCATTAACTATTATGTGTACTCAAAGAAACCGGACATTGTGTGCTTATCTTATCGCGAATGGTGCGGTCGTCCTTGCCGACTTTCTGCAGAAGCGACATTTCTTGTTTCAACCATTGGATGGAAACATCAAAGGTCAGTTAAGTTGTCAGGCATTGGATCATTTCAATGCCGAGAGAAGTCAGAATTTCTGTTTTCTGCTGTCGACACGCGCAGGCGGTTTGGGTATTAATCTACAGCGGATACGGTTATCATATTCGATTCAGATTGGAATACTCAGAATGATTTACATGCGCAGGCGCGTGCCCATTGAATTGATCAAACGAATCAGGAATCCGAATTTATCGTCTGGTCACAGCACGTTCCGTTGAGGTGCAAACTGTGGAACGGGCCAAACAAAATTGTTCATTACTCGTCGTGATCTGCACGATCCACAGGTCTGCGCTTGTTCTATACACTCGACCCGCTTACACAAAACACGAACACATGTCGAGGGATCACAGCTAACTGCAGGTGAAGGCAGTCGTTTAAGCAACGTCCACATCAGAGAGAAGGAGTTTGTTTCAAGTAAAAATGCGTGGAAAATCAATGGCTGGCGAGATGGGACTGGGTAAGACGATGCAGTGTGTGACACTAACATGGACGCTGCTGCGTCAAAGACCCGACTGTAAGGCAACCATCTCGAAGGCGATTGGGCTGTCTTCCTCAAGACCAAACGGCGGGTTCTACTCTCGAACGCCAATACCGAACGATGTGACGAAATATTTCAGTCTAGTGAACTTTGTCAGATATATGAGAAATTCCTGATGTCGAATCTGGTGGCAGGCGGCAGTCAGGCAGGTGAGCATTCCTTAACTGTCACATTCCGCTTTTCACTTATTATAGATTGCAATGAGATGACCTCGCAGACGTCTTTATCTGACATAACCACGCTCAAGAATCTGTGCAATCATCCGGATCTCATTTACGACTAATTGGCTGCGCGTGGAAAAGTCTTCGAAATGTCCCAGAATATTCTGCCCGCCAACTGCAAAGAAACCTTGTAATATCTACCGCCTGGTGGTCGTAAATCGCTTCTACTCGAGTCTCTACTCAATTACAAATCTAATTGATTAATTATAGAGAGGCTCCATCTAGAAAAAAATACTGCAACGACAGACGTAGTAGAAAGCGCTGTCCAGCACCATCATAGACAACAATGAGAGAAATATTTTACGCGAGAGGATCTTAAGGATTTGTTTCGCTTCGAGGCCAACGTGTTACCCGATATATTCTGAATATTTTTAGGCTTAAGTGCAAGCATTGCTTGCAGGATATGCAGGAAAACAAATGCACTTCGCATTTGTCGCAATGGTTTCACTGCTCCAATAATCTTTGTGCTGCCCGACAGTGTGCTCCTCGGCAGTGTGCTCTCTGAACGTGGACAGCGAGTAATGTGTTTCTTTTCTGTTCCCTCATCGATCACAAGGCGAAGCTAAGAAGTCCAGTGCATCCATTCCAGATGAAGAGGAATTCAGCATAGAAAATCTACAGCCAACTTCAAAGAAACGAAAGAACAAAGGACAATGGGGGTGAGGATGACTCCGATAATCAGCTAGATGACAGCGCAGATGACAATTTAATAAGCTTCTACAATAATTTAAATATAATTGTTTATTTTTTTTTGAGTACCTAAAGCTATAATTAATTCGATTAGTCGTTAACAATTAGGCTAACATATTAAGTATCAGTAGCTTAACATTAAAAAAATAGGGAACCCTTTGGCGCACTAATCTTCTCCCCCTGCTTATGTAAAGAGAACATCAAGCGCCTATAAACAGCTTATTCTAGTGCTCAATTCAGATTTCATATACAAAAACGCAGAGTTAACACAGTCAACAGAACTATTTTTTTTAATTTGTTAACGGATGAAAATAAAATCTTCAAAAGATACCATCTACTGTCCGTAGATGGCATGCATGATTCATAACCCTACAAGTAGGGATATGTCTACGTACTAAACAAAAACCTCCATACGCTCTCCAGTCCTTGTCCCGCTCACCGGAACTGCCAGTCAAGGTATAATTTCGGTGAGCAGGATGTGATGCCATATCGCAGTCCCTTTCTAGCTGGCAGAGTTGTCACCTCCTTCCGCTCATTAGTCGCCTTTTACGACAAGCCGAGCTGGTTGAGGTAGTATTCTCATGCCACCACCACATTCTGTTCGCCATCTCATCAGCGCGAGCCCCCTTCATAATGTCGATTATAGCGCGATGCTCTAGCTCCCAAGCCTCCTTGTCGCCATTATTACTGTCAAAAGACCTCTTGGGCTGAGAGGGACTCCGGACAGCGCCACTAGCTGATCCCTTTCCGCCTGAAACCTGGCACAGTGCAGAAGAACGTGTTCTGCTGTTTCTAATGCGTCTGTGCAGAAGAGTCACTAGGGTGACTCTACGTGGCGGAACCGAAACAGGAACGCTCGGAAACAAACATGGTGCGTGAGGAACTGGGTCAGGTGATAGTCAAAGACTTTGTGCTGGCATTGTACCCATACCGACAGTTCAATGATGAGCTGGTAGGTCCATCTCCCACGATTGCCATCTGGTCTGTCATTTTCCAAGCAGCTACCCCTGGACCTCCTCTCGAGTAACGCCATGACGTGTTAGGCGAAGCGCTTTTATCTCCTGGTCAATTGTAGGTATGTTTGTAAGAGCTAGAGCTGCGTCCTCGGATATTGTCCTGAACCCTCTAATGAGCTTAAGGGCCCTAGTCCGTACTACAGATAGTGCACCTTTGGTGTACGAACGTTTGTTGTTTTATAGCCAAAAAAGTGCATTAGAACTCCCAATCCTCGTATTTGAATGAAATATTTTGGTATTTCTGGCCAGGATCGTGTAAAATGTGTTTTATCACGGTGGTGCGCCTGCGTACCGTTTGCAAACAGCCTATCAAAGTATACAACTTTGATTAAGTCCAGCAGAATTCTCTTTGAAGCATTGACATCTATTTGTGGAGTGCATTGGCTGCATATCGCTGAATAGTCGCATCGCAGAGTGTTCCAGATAATTATATTTGGAACTCAATCGCGGAAGCTTTATGTATTTGAATCGTAGAAAGTTTCTTCTAGCAATTTTGTTAAGGTTCATCCATTGTTGGCCAGGATTAGTCGTGTTCCTTGGTGCTTTTGTTGTTTAAAAAAAAACGGGTTATTTATTGAAAACTGATATAGGTTGATCTGAAACCAAATTTTACAAAGACAAATTTTGGATTGGTTATAAATTGTCTCAGCAGCCATCTGGACAGGTTTAGGTCACTATTTATCTTCCTCACCGTCGACGTGGATTCTTAAATAACTACAATGCACGCCTAACTAAAATTTAAATGCAGTTTCAATACAACCATAAGAATCTGGCCAGGATTACCCAATCCTAATGTATTTAAAATCTGTAATAATAAGCTGTACTCACGATGAGTTGGGCTACTGTTCATTAAGATTCAATAATAAACGGCTTATAAGAAAATTATTCAAATTGGAGTATTTTCTTATAGAATGAAAGAATGAAGCTGCTTTTTTGCATTCCGTTAAGAAATTCTTTAAAAATATTTTTCCGTATTCCACTTTAATAAAAGAAAATAAAAAAACAATGTTTGCAGCGGATATACATAGATGCAATATATAAATAAAATGACAAAATATGGTTCAATAAGAATATTCCTATTATAATATTCCTATTATATATACTCGATACTTACTCGTGGTGCTTGGACGTGTTTTGCTTTTGCTCCCTGTGTTTCTTAATAATTCTGTTTAATTGATCTGCTTATGTGCTTTCATTAATACTGCTGTATCTTACTAGTGCTAACCCTGTGAGTAAAAGCTTAAAGTAGCATACTAATCCTGCCTTATTAGTGAATTCGCTTACAAAAATTTTAATTCTTTTCACTTGCGCGTCTTGGTGTCAAGTTGGTGTAGTGCTTTTGTTGTAGACGTAACAGCTGCTGTTGTTTTGTTTACCTCGAGTGCTCGCTATATTTGTTTTTTTATTTTCGTTCTCGCTTGCTTGCCTGTTTTCGGCGCTGTAACTGTTTCTTGCTCTCTCAAGAAATTTGTCTTAATATTCTATTGCTCTCTTCGTTGTCCCCTACTATTCGAAGGCATATCTATTTTATTAACATGGTGTCGTGCTCTGCAGCAAATTGCAAATGCTCTTCAGATGCTAATGCGGACTACATTGGATGCTGGCTCTGTGACAATTTTAGTCACTTAAAATGCTGTGGCCTAACTGTGCGGGTTAGAGATGCCGTCAACGCCAATGTAGGCCTTAAATGGTCGTGCGAAGCGTGCCGTGTGGGTGAATCCGATCTACGGAAAATCCACAATAAAACCAAACTCGGGTTTTGTCGGATACGCACAGCTTTCTCTAATCTCCAATCTGAATTTTTGGAGATGGAGACCCAATTCAACGCCTTTACGGCTCTTAGTAAGCCACCTGCTCCTCTTAATATTCCTTTAGATTCAGTTACTACGAATCTAAAGACCACCAATCTACCTTCTTCCAAGGCTTCTTCTTCTGATCTTCTAAGTCTAATTTCCCCTATACCGTCTTGCTCTTCTAGTTGCACAAAAAAAAAAAAAACTAGCAGCAATGTTACCGCACCGAAACCTCTTGCTGCCCCTCTTGTGACTACTCCCATTACGAGCAATGATAACAACGTAACGGGTAATGTTTCCGCAATCATGCCTGCTAGTCAGGCACCGAGTATAAAACCTCTGATTGCGATTAAACCCAAAAAATTGGTGTTTATCTCTCGCTTGGCTCCAGACACAACCATAGAAGATGTACAATCGTACATTCTCGAAAGGATGCCTGTAAATGATTTGATAGTTAAAAAATTCAACTTCAAATTAAAGCGCGACATTTCTTCTTTCAAAATCATTCTCCCTGCAGAACAGTTTAAAGACGTTTGCGCAGCTTCTTTCTGGCCGCCCGACCTTATTGTTAAGGAGTTCACTCCAAAACAAAAAAGCCGAACGACCGTCACTCTTCCCACATTGGCCGTTACATCGCCAAGTGGACCTACAACAAGTGCAAAGTCCTCAAAAAACTGAAGTTCTCTTCTCTTCATGCCTTTGAAAATGCTAGGGGACACACAAATATTCTTTCTTCCTTAATTCTTTCCTATCAAAATGTTAGAGGCCTCTGTAGTAAAATCTCTAGTCTTTATCTTCATAGTCTTGCCTTTACTTCCCAAATTATTGCCTTTACCGAAACCTGGTTAAAACCAGAGATTCTAAGCTCTGAAGTCTTTCCAGATAGGTATACAACTTACAGGATTGATCGACCTGACCGACGGGGTGGTGGAGTACTGATTGCAGTAGACTCCTGCATTATGTCGGACCTCTTACAGCCGGAGTTTCAATTCGACATCGATTCGTACAGTTGCTCAGCCAATTCTAGCGATGGACGCAGCTCACCGGAGCCTACAACAGTTACCAAATCGGTTTCGCCGGCACAGGCTCCCGGCTTTCCACCAGCAGCCGCTCAAGCGGATACAAAAACAAATGGCTTTATGGATGGGAACGAGGACGATAGCTCTAATAGCTCCAGTGCCAGTGAGTCTGATTGGGAAGCAAAGACTGAAGGTCAACCGGACAGAACAAACAGCAACAACAACAATAACAACAGCAGCAATAAATTGTACACGTGTAGCAGTAGCAGCTCCTCAGGAAACTTTGCTGCAAAGCAACCAAATACGTTGGAAGGGGGTGGGGATGATAACAATGACGATGATGATGACAATGACGGGGTGCCACAACCACAAAAGCAACAACAAACGCAGGCCACCAGCGATGCCAGCGCCGATGGAGACGACAGTGACAGCTTTGGTAATGCCTCGCCCACATCCTCCAGCAGTTGCAGTAGCAGCAGCGTAAGTCCCTACCATAGCTGACTGATCCAGTTGCATCTTAAAGATTTATACTCTCACATTTCGACAACTCGATAAGAGGATGAAGAGGATGATTACAAACCTAAGCGATCTACGCGACAGCTTCGCAAAACGGCTTCAACTGTTGCTGACAAGTCAAAGCGATCCCAACCAGTCAAGAATAAGAAGAAACAAACGTAAGTTCAACTAGTATTAGCGTTACTAATATTATTAGTAGTATTATTTAATTGTTTTCGTATTTAATTAATTAATTATAAATTTATTGTCTTACTGGATTTTAAAAATTAGTATGACTTTGTTTTAGATTAATCCTGTTTAATTGTCTTTATTAATTTTATGCAAACTTGCTTAGTTGGGACTCAGACGAGAGCGATGAAAGCGACGACGCTGACAGCGATGAGCCGAAATTCGGAGGGGCACAACAGAAGCGCAAGAGCAACGTGCGTTCGAATAACAAGTCGCAGCAGCAACAACTTCAGCAGCGACGTCGCGTGAATTCATTTAGCTCAGAGGATTGCTATGATGATGATGCCAGCAAACGGCAAAGGCCATTTACTTTATTTTAAGTCTTCCCTCAGCTAAATTTTTCGTTCGTTTTAGTTGCGTTACACGTCGCACTGCCGCCGTTGTTAGTTATAAGGAGGCCTCTGAAGATGAAGCCACTGATTCAGAGGATCTACTGGAGCTTGAGTACGACGAAAGTCAGGCAGCAAAGGCAGCTGCAGCCGAAGAAGATGAGAAGTGTGAAACGATTGAGCGCATTTTGGCACAACGTGTGGGCAAAAAAGAATGTACTGGAAACCAGACAACGATGTATGCCATTGAGGAGAACGGCTGTGATCCGAATGTGGACTTCGATGATGCCACAGATGCAGACTCGTCTTGTTCAGAGGTGCAATATCTTCTCAAATGGAAAGGATGGAGCTACATACACAATACCTGGGAATCGGAGGCGACACTGCGCGATATGAATGCCAAAGGCATGAAGAAGCTTGATAATTTTATTAAAAAGGAACAGGAGTCGGCATGTTGGCTTCGCTACGCCGGTCCCGAAGACATTGATTACTTTGAATGCCAACTGGAGTTACAGCATGATTTGCTTAAGTCTTATAATAAGGTGGATAGAATAATTGCATGCGGTATAAAGCCCGATGATGGCAGTGAGGAATATTTGTGCAAATGGCAATCGTTGCCCTATGCAGAATCAACTTGGGAAGATGCTAATTTGGTAATACGCAAATGGAATCGTTGTGTAGAACAATCCAATGAGAGAAAAAACTCTAAGAGCCAGAATTTCTTGTTGAGGGTCTCAAGTTGCGTGACTATCAAATGGACGGACTCAACTGGTTGCTACACTGATGGTGCAAAGAAAATTCAGTAAAACTGGCAGATGAGTTGGGTCTGGGCAAGACAATACAAACGATATGCTTTCTCTATGCGCTGTTCAAGCTACATCATTTATATGGACCCTTCCTTTGTGTCGTCCCACTCAGCACAATGACCGCCTGGCAGCTAGAATTTGATTTGTGGGCACCGGAGTGCATTTGGGTGATGTAAAGTCCCGTGAGCTTATACAGCAATATGAGTGACAGCTTGAGGGCTCAAAAATACTAAAATTGAATTGCATCCTAACCACCCATGAGATTGTATTAAAGGATAAGCAATTTCTGGGCACATTACAATGGGTAGCACTAGATTGAAAAACGATGATTCGTTAGTATTGTATATAAATATCTCAAGGAATTCGAAACTAATCATCGAATACTCATAACGGGCACACCATTGCAGAATTCCCTAAAGACATTTCGGACTCTACTGCACTTTATCATGCTGGAGAAACAACAATGCCGAGGATAAAGGATACAGCCGACTGCATCAACAGCTAGTGCCATATATATTGCGCCGCGTTAAAATGGAGAGATGAGTTCAGTCCAGAAGCAATATTACAAATAGATCTTAACGAAGAACTTTGATGCGTTGCGCAAGAGTAAGCGTGGGGCCACGCCGACATTTCTAAGATTGTCATTGAACTGAAGAAGTGTTGTAATCATTCCGCCCAGATACGACCCTCGGAGTTTGAGCTTTTCGGTCTACAGGAAGATGAGGCACTACAGATCCTGCTTAAAGGTTCCGGCAAGTTGGTGCTCTTGCATTAACTATTATGTGTACTCAAAGAAACCGGACATTGTGTGCTTATCTTATCGCGAATGGTGCGGTCGTCCTTGCCGACTATCTGCAGAAGCGACATTTCTTGTTTCAACCATTGGATGGAAACATCAAAGGTCAGTTAAGTTGTCAGGCATTGGATCATTTCAATGCCGAGAGAAGTCAGAATTTCTGTTTTCTGCTGTCGACACGCGCAGGCGGTTTGGGTATTAATCTACAGCGGATACGGTTATCATATTCGATTCAGATTGGAATACTCAGAATGATTTACATGCGCAGGCGCGTGCCCATTGAATTGATCAACCGAATCAGGAATCCGAATTTATCGTCTGGTCACAGCACGTTCCGTTGAGGTGCAAACTGTGGAACGGGCCAAACAAAATTGTTCATTATTCGTCGTGATCTGCACGATCCACAGGTCTGCGCTTGTTCTATACACTCGACCCGCTTACACAAAACACGAACACATGTCGAGGGATCACAGCTAACTGCAGGTGAAGGCAGTCGTTTAAGCAACGTCCACATCAGAGAGAAGGAGTTTGTTTCAAGTAAAAATGCGTGGAAAATCAATGGCTGGCGAGATGGGACTGGGTAAGACGATGCAGTGTGTGACACTAACATGGACGCTGCTGCGTCAAAGACCCGACTGTAAGGCAACCATCTCGAAGGCGATTGGGCTGTCTTCCTCAAGACCAAACGGCGGGTTCTACTCTCGAACGCCAATACCGAACGATGTGACGAAATATTTCAGTCTAGTGAACTTTGTCAGATATATGAGAAATTCCTGATGTCGAATCTGGTGGCAGGCGGCAGTCTGGCAGGTGAGCATTCCTTAACTGTCACATTCCGCTTTTCACTTATTATAGATTGCAATGAGATGACCTCGCAGACGTCTTTATCTGACATAACCACGCTCAAGAATCTGTGCAATCATCCGGATCTCATTTACGACTAATTGGCTGCGCGTGGAAAAGTCTTCGAAATGTCCCAGAATATTCTGCCCGCCAACTGCAAAGAAACCTTGTAATATCTACCGCCTGGTGGTCGTAAATCGCTTCTACTCGAGTCTCTACTCAATTACAAATCTAATTGATTAATTATAGAGAGGCTCCATCTAGAAAAAAATACTGCAACGACAGACGTAGTAGAAAGCGCTGTCCAGCACCATCATAGACAACAATGAGAGAAATATTTTACGCGAGAGGATCTTAAGGATTTGTTTCGCTTCGAGGCCAACGTGTTACCCGACACGCACAACAAGTGAGCGCAGTTCATGAACTCGTTATTTAGTATCTCTAAATAATTCTGAATATTTTTAGGCTTAAGTGCAAGCATTGCTTGCAGGATATGCAGGAAAACAAATGCACCTCGCATTTGTCGCAATGGTTTCACTGTTCCAATAATCTTTGTGCTGCCCGACAGTGTGCTCCTCGGCAGTGTGCTCTCTGAACGTGGACAGCGAGTAATGTGTTTCTTTTCTGTTCCCTCATCGATCACAAGGCGAAGCTAAAAAGTCCAGTGCATCCATTCCAGATGAAGAGGAATTCAGCATAGAAAATCTACAGCCAACTTCAAAGAAACGAAAGAACAAAGGACAATGGGGGTGAGGATGACTCCGATAATCAGCTAGATGACAGCGCAGATGACAATTTAATAAGCTTCTACAATAAATTAAATATAATTGTTTTTTTTTTTTGAGTACCTAAAGCTATAATTAATTCGATTAGTCGTTAACAATTAGGCTATCATATTAAGTATCAGTAGCTTAACATTAAAAAAATAGGGAACCCTTTGGCGCACTAATCTTCTCCTCCTGCTTATGAAAAGAGAACATCAAGCGCCTATAAACAGCTTATTCTAGTGCTCAATTCAGATTTCATATACAAAAACGCAGAGTTAACACAGTCAACAGAACTATTTTTTTTTAATTTGTTAACGGATGAAAATAAAATCTTCAAAAGATACCATCTACTGTCCGTAGATGACATGCATGATTCATAACCCTACAAGTAGGGATATGTCTACGTACTAAACAAAAACCTCCATACGCTCTCCAGTCCTTGTCACGCTCACCGGAACTGCCAGTCAAGGTATAACTTCGGTGAGCAGGATGTGATGCCATATCGCAGTCCCTTTCTAGCTGGCAGAGTTATCACCTCCTTCCGCTCATTAGTCGCCTTTTACGACAAGCCGAGCAGGTTGAGGTAGTATTCTCATGCCACCACCACATTCTGTTCGCCATCTCATCAGCGCGAGCCCCCTTCATAATGTCGATTATAGCGCGATGCTCTAGCTCCCAAGCCTCCTTGTCGCCATTATTACTTGGGCTGAGAGGGACTCCGGACAGCGCCACTAGCTGATCCCTTTCCGCCTGAAACCTGGCACAGTGCAGAACGTGTTCTGCTGTTTCTAATGCGTCTGTGCAGAAGGGTCACTAGGGAACCGAAACAGGAACGCTCGGAAACAACCATGGTGCGTGAGGAACTGGGTCAGGTGATAGTCAAGGACTTTGTGCTGGCATTGTGCCCATACCGACAGTTCAATGATGAGCTGGTAGGTCCATCTCCCACGATTGCCATCTGGCCTGTCATTCTCCAAGCAGCTACCCCTGGACCTCCTCTCGAGTAACGCCATTACGTGTTAGGCGAAGCGCTTTTATCTCCTGGTCAATTGTAGGTATGTTTGTAAGAGCTAGAGCTGCGTCCTCGGATATTGTCCTGAACCCTCTAATGAGCTTAAGGGCCCTAGTCCGTACTACAGATAGTGCACCTTTGGTGTACGAACGTTTGTTGTTTTATAGCCAAAATAGTGCATTAGAACTCCCAATCCTCGTATTTGAATGAAATATTTTGGTATTTCTGGCCAGGATCGTGTAAAATGTGTTTTATCACGTTGGTGCGCCTGCGTACCGTTTGCAGACAGCCTATCAAAGTATACAACTTTGATTAAATCCAGCAGAATTCTCTTTGAAGCATTGACATCTATTTGTGGAGTGCATTGGCTGCATATCGCTGAATAGTCGCATCGCAGAGTGTTCCAGATAATTATATTTGGAACTCAATCGCGGAAGCTTTATGTATTTGAATCGTAGAAAGTTTCTTCTAGCAATTTTGTTAAGGTTCATCCATTGTTGGCCAGGATTAGTCGTGTTCCTTGGTGCTTTTGTTGTTTAAAAAAAAAAACGGGTTATTTATTGAAAACTGATATAGGTTGATCTGAAACCAAATTTTACAAAGACAAAGTTTGGATTGGTTATAAATTGTCTCAGTTATAATTTGCCATCTGGACAGGTTTAGGTCACTATTTATCTTCCTCACCGTCGACGTGGATTCTTAAATAACTACAATGCACGCCTAGACAAAATTTAAATGCAGTTTCAATACAACCATAAGAATCTGGCCAGGATTACCCAATCCTAATGTATTTAAAATCTGTAATAATAAGCTGTACTCACGATGAGTTGGGCTACTGTTCATTAAGATTCAATAATAAACGGCTTATAAGAAAATTATTCAAATGGGAGTATTTTCTTATAGAATGAAAGAATGAAGCTGCTTTTTTGCATTCCGTTAAGAAATTCTTTAAAAATATTTTTCCGTATTCCACTTTAATAAAAGAAAATAAAAAAACAATGTTTGCAGCGGATATACATAGATGCAATATATCGCAATGACAAAATATGGTTCAATAAGAATATTCCTATTATAATATTTTGGTTTTAGAAGCGCATAACAATTATAAGCTCTTGACGTTCTTTTTCACATTTCTCGATTGTTCTCTTCTGCAGTTATTAATGACTAAACTCCTTTTACATAGACACTCAATGAATCGTCGCATAGTATATGGTAGGCTCAGACGAACAAGATGACACACGTGAGGCAGCTCACCGGAGCCTACAACAGTTACCAAATCGGTTTCGCCGGCACAGGCTCCCGGCTTTCCACCAGCAGCCGCTCAAGCGGATACAAAAACAAATGGCTTTATGGATGGGGACGAGGACGATAGCTCTAATGGTTCCAGTCCCAATGAGTCTGATTGGGAAGCAAAGACTGAAGGTCAACCGGACAGAACAAACAGCAACAACAACAATAACAACAGCAGCAATAAGTTGCACACGTGTAGCAGTAGCAGCTCCTCAGGAAACTTTGCTGCAAAGCAACCAAATACGTTGGAAGGGGGTGGGGATGATAACAATGACGATGATGATGACAATGACGGGGTGCCACAACCACAAAAGCAACAACAAACGCAGGCCACCAGCGATGCCAGCGCCGATGGAGACGACAGTGACAGCTTTGGTAATGCCTCGCCCACATCCTCCAGCAGTTGCAGTAGCAGCAGCGTAAGTCCCTACCATAGCTGACTGATCCAGTTGCATCTTAAAGATTTATACTCTCACATTTCGACAACTCGATAGGAGGATGAAGAGGATGATTACAAACCTAAGCGATCTACGCGACAGCTTCGCAAAACGGCTTCAACTGTTGCTGACAAGTCAAAGCGATCCCAACCAGTCAAGAATAAGAAGAAACAAACGTAAGTTAAACTAGTATTAGCGTTACTAATATTATTAGTAGTATTATTTAATTGTTTTCGTATTTAATTAATTAATTATAAATTTATTGTCTTACTGGATTTTAAAAATTAGTATGACTTTGTTTTAGATTAATCCTGTTTAATTGTCTTTATTAATTTTATGCAAACTTGCTTAGTTGGGACTCGGACGAGAGCGATGAAAGCGACGACGCTGACAGCGATGAGCCGAAATTCGGAGGGGCACAACAGAAGCGCAAGAGCAACGTGCGTTCGAATAACAAGTCGCAGCAGCAACAACATCAGCAGCGACGTCGCGTGAATTCATTTAGCTCAGAGGATTGCTATGATGTTGATGCCAGCAAACGGCAAAGGCCATTTACTTTATTTTAAGTCTTCCCTCAGCTAAATTTTTCGTTCGTTTTAGTTGCGTTACACGTCGCACTGCCGCCGTTGTTAGTTATAAGGAGGCCTCTGAAGATGAAGCCACTGATTCACTGATACGACCCTCGGAGTTTGAGCTTTTCGGTCTACAGGAAGATGAGGCACTACAGATCCTGCTTAAAGGTTCCGGCAAGTTGGTGCTCTTGCATTAACTATTATGTGTACTCAAAGAAACCGGACATCGTGTGCTTATCTTATCGCGAATGGTGCGGTCGTCCTTGCCGACTATCTGCAGAAGCGACTTTTCTTGTTTCAACCATTAGATGGAAACATCAAAGGTCAGTTAAGTTGTCAGGCATTGGATCATTTCAATGCCGAGAGAAGTCAGAATTTCTGTTTTCTGCTGTCGACACGCGCAGGCGGTTTGGGTATTAATCTACAGCGGATACGGTTATCATATTCGATTCAGATTGGAATACTCAGAATGATTTACATGCGCAGGCGCGTGCCCATTGAATTGATCAAACGAATCAGGAATCCGAATTTATCGTCTGGTCACAGCACGATCCGTTGAGGTGCAAACTGTGGAACGGGCCAAACAAAATTGTTCATTATTCGTCGTGATCTGCACGATCCACAGGTCTGCGCTTGTTCTATACACTCGACCCGCTTACACAAAACACGAACACATGTCGAGGGATCACAGCAAACTGCAGGTGAAGGCAGTCGTTTAAGCAACGTCCACATCAGAGAGAAGGAGTTTGTTTCAAGTAAAAATGCGTGGAAAATCAATGGCTGGCGAGATGGGACTGGGTAAGACGATGCAGTGTGTGACTGCTGCGTCAAAGACCCGACTGTAAGGCAACCATCTCGAAGGCGATTGGGCTGTCTTCCTCAAGACCAAACGGCGGGTTCTACTCTCGAACGCCAATACCGAACGATGTGACGAAATATTTCAGTCTAGTGAACTTTGTCAGATATATGAAAAATTCCTGATGTCGAATCTGGTGGCAGGCGCCAGTCTCGCAGGTGAGCATTCCTTAACTGTCACATTCCGCTTTTCACTTATTGTAGATTGCAATGAGAAAACCTCGCAGACGTCGTTATCTAACATAGCCACGCTCAAGAATCTGTGAATCATCCGGATTACATTTACGACTAATTGGCTGCGCGCGGAATATTCCCAGAATATTCTGCCCGCCAACTGCAAAGAAACCCTGTAATATCTACCGCCTGGTGGTCGTAAGTCGCTTCTACTCGAGTCTCTACTCAATTACAAATCTTATTGTTTAATTATAAAGAGGCTCCATCTAGGAAAAAATACTGCAGCGACAGACGTAGTAGAAAGCGCTGTCCAGCACCATCATAGGACAACAATGAGAGAAGCATTTTACGCGAGAGGATCTTAAGGATTTGTTTCGCCTCGAAGCTTCTGTTCCCTCATCGATCGCAAGACGAAGCTAAGAAGTCTAGTGCATCCATTCCAGATAAAGAGGAATTCAGCACAGAAAATCTACAGCTAACTTCAAAGAAACGAAAGAACAAAAAGGACAATGAGGGTGGGGATGACACCGATAATCAGCTAGATGACAACGCAGATGGCAATTTAATAAGCTTTTAATTTAAATATAATTGTTTTTTTTTTTTTTTGAGTACCTAAAGCTATAATTCATTCGATTAGTCGTTAACAATTAGGCTATCATATTAAGTATCAGTAGTTTAACATTAAAAAAATAGGGAACCCTTTGGCGCACTAATCTTCTCCTCCTGCTTATGTAAAGAGAACAAGCGCCTATAAACAGCTTATTCTAGTGCTCAATTCAGATTTCATATGCAAATACGCAGAGTTAACACAGTCAATAGAACTATTTTTTTTTAATTTGCTAACGGAGGAAAATAAAATCTTCAAAAGATACCATCTACCGTCCGTAGATGGCATGCATGATTCATAACCCTACAAGTACAATACAACGTAACGGGTAATGTTCCCGCAATCATGCCTGCTAGTCAGGCACCGAGCATAAAACCTCTGATTGCGATTAAACCCAAATTGGTGTCTATCTCTCGCTTGGCTCCAGACACAACCATAGAAGATGTACAATCGTACATTCTCGAAAGGACGCCTGTAAATGATTTGATAGTTAAAAAATTCAACTTCAAATTAAAGCGCGACATTTCTTCTTTCAAAATTATTCTCCCTGCAGAACAGTTTAAAGACGTTTGCGCAGCTTCTTTCTGGCCGCCCGACCTTATTGTTAAGGAGTTCACTCCAAAACAAAAAAGCCGAACGACCGTCACTCTTCCCACATTGGCCGTTACATCGCCAAGTGGACATACAACAAGTGCAAAGTCCTCAAAAAACTGAAGTTCTCTTCTCTTCATGCCTTTGAAAATGCTAGGGGACACACAAATATTCTTTCTTCCTTAATTCTTTCCTATCAAAATGTTAGAGGCCTCTGTAGTAAAATCTCTAGTCTTTATCTTCATAGTCTTGCCTTTACTTCCCAAATTATTGCCTTTACCGAAACCTGGTTAAAACCAGAGATTCTAAGCTCTGAAGTCTTTCCAGATAGGTATACAACTTACAGGCTTGATCGACCTGACCGACGGGGTGGTGGAGTACTGATTGCAGTAGACTCCTCCATTATGTCGGACCTCTTACAGCCGGAGTCTCAATTCGACATCGAATTAATCTGTGTAAAACTACACTTTCCCGGTTTTTTCTTGTATATAACCTGCTCCTATATTCCGCCGTCATCGGAATTATCAGTCTACTCGCAACATTTGTCTGCAATTAAGACTATTTTTAATCTGTTATCAGACAGAGATCATTTCATAGTCCTGGGTGACTTTAATATCCCGGAATGTAATTGGACATCCATTGCGGAGGTAAACTTCTTTCTGCCCTCTCGGCAACATGATCTGTTTGACGGTTTGTTTGACATGTCTTTGTCGCAGGTTAATCATGTCAAAAACACTTTAAACAGATCGCTTGATCTACGTTTCGTCTTAGATCCGTCCAGAGTGATTTTAGACAGGGCACAACCTCTTTCCCTACCTGAAGATCCTTATCATCCCACTTTCGAAGTGAATCTCGACTTGGCTATTAGCTTTGTGGATAAAAGTGTAAAGCCGTGCAATCGCGTGTGCTGCTTTAAGAAAGCAGACTTTGAATACTTAAATTATTTAATTTCATATTGTGATTGGTCTGACTTTTATCTATCAACTGATATTTCAGTGGCTATCAATATATTTTATAAAACCCTTAACTCTGCTTTTGATATCTGTGTTCCGTTTTTCTATCCGACAAGCTCAAGTAGGCCTCCTTGGTTTACAAAAGAGTTGTCTCGCTTAAAAAACTTAAAGAGTAGCTTATTTAAGAAATACAAGCTGAAAAACTCACCGCTTGTCTTTTCCCGCTACCTAACTGCTCGGGCAAATTTTACCGTGCGTAACGCGAAGTGTTATAAAAACTATTTGACAAGATGTAGGATTCAGTTCTTTCAGAATCCTAAACAGTTTTATAGTTTTGTTAACATGAAGCGTAGGTCAGCGGGCTTTCCTTCTAAACTTATGTTCGATAACGCTGAGGCGAACACAGATCAGGCCATTGCCGATATGTTTGCCAAGTTTTTTCAAACAACTTATTCTTCCTCTACGCCAAACATTCACTCCTATCCATATAGCGTACCAAGCTCGAATGGCATCTTCACACCTTTACTGAATGAAAGTTCACTTATTAGGGATCTTCGATTGGTAAAACCAGTCTTCTCACCAGGTCCCGATGGTATCCCCGCCTGTGTACTTCGATACTGTGCCAACACCTTATGTAAGCCATTGCTCAAACTATTTTCGCTGTCCTTAGTAACTGCCTCGTTTCCATCCATATGGAAGGAATCCTTTATCATCCCTTTACATAAAAAGGGCAGCAAGTCTGATGCAAGCAATTATAGAGGTATCTCTAAATTGTCGGCTATACCGAAATTCTTCGAGAATGTTATTACTCCTCACTTGCAGCATTTTAGTAGATCCGTTATATCCCCTTTTCAACACGGATTTGTGAAGCGTCGTTCTACCACGACAAATCTGCTTGAGCTGACATCCTTTGTGGTAATAGGATTTCAGGAAAATCTTCAAACTGATGTCATTTATACTGATTTCAGTAAGGCATTTGACTCAGTCAACCATTCCCTTCTTGCGCATAAACTAAATCTTCTCGGTTTCTCACCAAAGCTTCTTAGTTGGATTGTGAGCTATTTGGGTGACAGAACCCAACGAGTCCTCTTTAAAAATACTCGTTCCTATCCCGTTCATGCCACATCTGGTGTTCCTCAGGGAAGCCACTTAGGTCCCCTGCTTTTTACACTTTTCATCAATGACCTCCCAACGGTCATACTTAACTCACGTACTCTCATGTACGCGGATGATGTCAAGCTATGTTTTCAATTTAGAGACGACTCCTGTCATTCTCGCCTTCAATCTGACCTAGATTGTTTCTTTTCTTGGTGTCGTGCAAATCTCCTTAATCTGAACAGCTCAAAATGCAAGCTGATGACATTCTCACGTGCCTGCCCAAAGTACGTATCATACTCTCTTTGTGGTTGTACCTTGGAAAGAATTTCCCTGGTTGATGATCTAGGTGTCCGTTTGGACCGAAAACTCAAGTTTTCCGAACATATATCATCAATGGTTAATAAAGCTATGGGTGTACTCGGCTTTATTAAGAGATGGTCTAAGGAGTTTGATGATCCTTACTTAACTAAGACTCTCTTCACTTCGCTTGTTCGTCCAATTCTCGAGTACGGATCATGTGTCTGGAACCCTCAGTACACAGTTCATAGAGACCGCATTGAATCCGTACAGAAAAACTTCTTAATGTTTGCCTTGCGAGGCCTTAACTGGGATGTAAATTCAAGACTTCCTTCCTATCCTAGTAGACTTTTGTTACTTAATCTGCCTTCTCTAGCTAATCGTAGAACCATGCTTGGTGTTATATTTATTAACAACCTTATCCAAGGTGACATAGATAGTAGCGACTTACTTAGTAGACTACACTTTTCTGTCCCTGGTAGAATCACCCGTAATTACCTTCCTCTAAAACTTCCCAATTGTAGCTCGAACTATGCCCTGCATGAGCCATTCAGGGTATTATGTTCGGACTATAATAAACTATACTTCATTGTAGCTAACAATAACAACTTGATATCTAGCTTAAAATTACAACTCCTCGCCCACTTATCTAGAATTTAGTCAAATACATAATTGTCTTCTTTGTATTCATAGTAGTACTTTCAACATTCTGCATGCTTTAACACTCCACTCATAATTTTATTTACATTTGGTTACTAACACTAACTCTCCTGATCTGATTGGGTTTTTCTGGGTTGTCCCCAATCCTCTGCAACAAATGTTGGATCGGCTTTTCTTTATCCCAGTTTGCACATTTGCACAATTTTTAATTTTTTCTTTTTTTTTTACATTTAAGGTTTTACCCTTAATTTAAAATTACCTCTAGTTTAAAATTACAACTTAAATAATTTAAATCTAATTTTAATTGTTTCTTTACTTTTAAAAAAAGTCGACTGATCATAGTTCGACTATAAACAAAACTAAATAAATAAAAAGTACTAAACAAAAACCTCCATACGCTCTCCAGTCCTTGTCACGCTCATCGGAACTGCCAGTTAAGGTATGACTTCGGTGAGTAGGATGTGATGCCATATCGCAGTCCCTTTCTAGCCTGCAGAGTTGTCACCTCCTTCCGCTCATTAGTCGCCTTTTACGACAAGTCGAGCTGGTTAAGGTAGTAGGTTCACATGCCACCACCTCCTCATTCAGCCTTCTATTCTGTTGGCCATCTCATCGGCGCGAACCCCCTTCATAATGTCGATTATGGCGCGATGCTCTAGCTCCCAAGCCTCCTTGCCAAAAAACCTCTTGGTGGAACCGAAACAGGAACGCTCGGAAACAACCATGGTGCGTGAGGAACTGGGTCAGGTGATAGTCAAGGACTTTGTGCTGGCATTGTGCCCATACCGACAGTTCAATGATGAGCTGGTAGGTCTATCTCCCACGATTGCCATCTGGCCTGTCATTCTCCAAGCAGCTACCCCTGGACCTCCTCCCGAGTAACGCCATTACGTGTTAGGCGAAGCGCTTTTATCTCCTGGTCAATTGTAGGTATGTTTGTAAGAGCTAGAGCTGCGTCCTTGGATATTGTCCTGAACCCTCTAGTGAGCTTAAGGGCTATAGTCCGTACTACAGATAGTGCACATTTGGTGTACAAACGTTTGTTGGTGCGGATGCTCCAGATTGGCGCGGCTTAGACTTCGCCACTGCCACCAGCAGCTTCCTTGCAGGCATTCTGGGTCCTCCCACGTTGAGCAAAAGTCTTGTCAACGCAGCAGAGGTGAGTACTGTCTTTCGACTTTCATAGGTTGCGTGATCCTTGAACGTGAGCCTGCGGTCTATCAGGACACCCAGGTACTTCAGTGATTCAGCTGAGACCACTTGTATCCCGTTAACAGAGACCTGCATGTTCTCGACGGCTTTTATACTGCCTTAGTCTTGTGCGCCGCGATTTTAAGCCCGACCTTATCGATCCAGTCGATGGTCGATCTGATCGTGGCATTGCACTTCTTCTGGAGTTTAGCCAATGTTTTTGCGACCGCTGTAATGCAGTGCAAAACAGTGTAGCTCAGCTCCTTTAGGTTTGCTAATGCCCAAGGTCCCATTGTACATTATGTTCCACAGGATCGGACCAAGCACCGATCCTTGTGGGACACCTGACGAGACTCCATAATATTTCGGACCATTTACCGTATCGTAGCAAAGGATATGGTCCCTGAAGCTGCCAACGACAATCCTTAGGTACTTCGGAGTACGTGTGACAGTGTCACGTTTGCGCAGTACTGCTTCCTGCCGCCATCTGTCGCCGTTGAGAGCGTCCCTCGCTATGTTCTCCACCGCAGAGAGCGCATCTAGAGTGCTTTTTCCCACGGATTTCTCCTTGGCGTTTTACCGGTGGAGGTTTGTTCCGCCTCTAATCGGACATCAGAGCCTCTGCTTAGGCGCCAGAATAATGAGGGGATGATTAATAGTCTGTCCGCAACCTTTGTGCCTTTTCCCTTTCTAAAAGGAATCAGAAACAAATATATTTTGAATTTAAATGTTATGCCCAAAGGTCGCAACGCAAAAATGATCGCACCGTTGATCTGGCAACGCCACACGAACGAGATCGCCCACTGCGATAAGTTGGCAGCGCTATCAGCTGTTTTATCTGCTGCAGAAAAAATTGCCAAAATTATATTTGCATATCTTGAATCTCTCTTAAAATTTTAACACCATTTAATGACGCGCAAAAGTACGGCGCAGATCCGCCGCTAATTCTGGCTGACCGGACTCCGTAAGTATATCGAATTTCGCGCAGCGCAGCAACAAGACGTCGGTATTACGCGGGAATTCATCTCCGTTTTTCGAACTCTTGTGTATGTATGCATGTGTGTGGATTAGAGCTCCAAAACCATCGATGGTACCATCGATATTATCGATGGTTGAGAATTTGTGAAACCATCGATGGTTTTTTTCATTATCGATAGATTACCCAAAAAAGTTGTGTGCTGTGACGCTCTTACTTTTTTGGCGGTTTCTAAATAGTATGGACAAGTTTTTGCAAAGTAAGTCTCCGCAATCGCAAAAAAGTATTTGTGTGTTCCGGCCACATCCACTGAGTCAGAGCGCTGCTTCAGTAAAGCTGGTCAGATCATAAGTGAGAGACGGTCAGCCCTGATGCCGAACTGTCAACATTTTGCTATTTTTGGAAAAAAACCAATGGATAAACGAATGATCTCCAATTTAAAATAAGAAAATGTGTTATTTTACTCTTAAGAAATGAAATTTATAATTGTTTTAGTTACTAAGAAATGAAATGAATTTATATTTTTGTTATTAATTTAGCTTTTGTATTAATTTAATGAAATGAATTTATATTTTTGTTATTAATTTAGCTTGTTTTATTTATTTAACCACTTTAAAAAATTTACCATCGATATATCGCACTATCGATGGATTGAACCATCGAAAATTTAACCATCGATGGTTTAAACCATCGAAAATTTAACCATCGATGGTTCGACCATCGATGGTTTTGCAGCTCTAGTGTGGATATATGTATAAGGAATGCGAACTAAACAACTATATTTAATGTTCCAGTTCTATCCAAACGTTGCTCTTTTCTCGCGGAGTGGTGATGGCTGCTGATGCAGCTCGAATAAAATTTTTTTGTTGATTTGGTAATAACTGCCTATAGATTGAGGAATAATATATATTTTTTATATGTGCTTAAAGTAAATTTACCCATCCACTATCCAGGTATCGTTGTCATCCTCCCGGAAATTCAACAATACGGAAATTCTTACCACGGATGCAACTGGTAGGTACGCATCATGCGCGGTGGCACTAGGCTATGAGCTGAAAGCACACTTGTGGATAGTCAATTGCCGCAATATTCGGCCATCAGAATATTATAGTGCAGATGATTATAAAAACCCCAAACCTTGAAAGAAACATGCAAAAGATCGGGTGGATTAGAACATAAAACATGGCAATGAACGGGTTAGTTTCTACATACATTCTGCATGCGATGGCCCATATTTCCAGCATTGCCATGAAAGTAGAGCAATGTGGGCACTGTTTTGCAACGTACTCCGGGCTGGCTTATCTAAAAGGCTTGTAACGTCACGTAACAAATGTTAGTAAAACAGAGCGTAGACGTAGTTATTGTAAATGACGGGGAACTGACAATTTGATAAAAAATGGAATACACCAATCTAGAGATGGCTCAAAATCAGCTGATAGCTTTCAGATTAAGATGTGTAGGGCACGGCATGGATGAATCTATACATTTATTTGTTTGTTTACCAAAGTAAATAATATTGTTGAAATATGTTATAATTTTTTTTTGATTACTATGACTGCAGATAACTATATAAAAACTTTTTCATTAATGCAATGTACAAGGGAAATGCATTAAATAACTAATTACCCTTATTTTAACTATTATCAATATTTTTAGGAAGAAATTTTACATGTGAATAACCAAGTCTAATTATAATAACGAATTATTCAATTTGATAATAACTAGTTATGCTATTCACTTGCAATCCAATTAAGAGCTAAATCTTAGAAAAAGCTAAGTATACTAGACTAAAAGTAGATTACAAACAACCGCCAATCGAAATTGCAACTCTATATTTATCGATTTGCTCCAATACAACATTGTTTAAAACAAAATGGCGTATATTTTTTACTACAGACCCAAGACTACGTGAATTTTTTTTGGGTGGTTGGTTAAAAACTGCATTTAAAAACAAGTGCTTCGCATATAAAACACTGAAAACATTTGCCAACTGCCGTTAACAAGTGTATTGCATATTTAATGAGCGCTACAAGGCTATCAGAAAAATACAATGAGCCAGGTTAGTAAGCTTTGAAAAAGCTGTGACAGTGAACGTCGTTTATGAGAGAACATAAAAATAACAAGAAAATTATGAATTTTTTTCTATCACTCGAAAGAAGGCGATATCAATCAGTTGAGTTCGAGCCGTCGTGTGAGTATTTTTCTAAAGAATTGTGTTTTATTGAATTTCTATTCTATTGAATTTCACAAAACAGAGGGTCCCCACAGGGTTGACTCCTCCCGTTTGAGACTCCCCGTCACTTTATACAGAAATTTAATGGGCTAACCAAAGCGGCTTTTTTGCCAAAAAGTATCAAAAAATCATGTAATCAAACAGTCAAAAAAGTGCATTAGAACTCCCAATCCTCGTATTTTAATGAAATATTTTGGTATTTCTGGCCAGGATCGTGTAAAATGTGTTTTATCACGGTGGTGCGCCTGCGAACCGTTTGCAGACAGCCTATCAAAGTATACAACTTTGATTAAATCCAGCAGAATTCTCTTTGAAGCATTGACATCTATTTGTGGAGTGCATTGGCTGCATATCGCTGAATAGTCGCATCGCAGAGTGTTCCAGATAATTATATTTGGAACTCAATCGCGGAAGCTTTATGTATTTGAATCGTAGAAAGTTTCTTCTAGCAATTTTGTTAAGGTTCATCCATTGTTGGCCAGGATTAGTCGTGTTCCTTGGTGCTTTTGTTGTTTAAAAAAAAAACGGGTTATTTATTGAAAACTGATATAGGTTGATCTGAAACCAAATTTTACAAAGACAAATTTTGGATTGGTTATAAATTGACTCAGCAGCCATCTGGACAGATTTAGGTCACTATTTATCTTCCTCACCGTCGACGTGGATTCTTAAATAACTACAATGCACGCCTACCCAAAAGTTAAATGCAGTTTCAATACAACCATAAGAATCTTGCCAGGATTACCCAATCCTAATGTATTTAAAATCTGTAATAATAAGCTGTACTCACGATGAGTTGGGCTACTGTTCATTAAGATTCAATAATAAACAGCTTATAAGAAAATTATTCAAATGGGAGTATTTTCTTATAGAATGAAAGAATGAAGCTGCTTTTTTGCATTCCGTTAAGAAATTCTTTAAAAATATTTTTCCGTATTTCACTTTAATAAAAGAAAATAAAAAAACAATGTTTGCAGCGGATATACATAGATGCAATATATAAATAAAATAAAAAAAAATGGTTCAATAAGAATATTCCTATTATAATATTTTGGTTTTAGAAGCGCATAACAATTATAAGCTCTTGACGTTCTTTTTCACATTTCTCGATTGTTCTCTTCTGCAGTTATTAATGACTAAACTCCTTTTACATAGACACTCAATGAATCGTCGCATAGTATATGGTAGGCTCAGACGAACAAGATGACACACGTGAGGCCAGTTGTAGTGGTAGTGGAATTGGCTCCTCCGATTCCGATTCGTACAGTTGCTCAGGCAATTCTAGCGATGGACGCAGCTCACCGGAGCCTACAACAGTTACCAAATCGGTTTCGCCGGCACAGGCTCCCGGCTTTCCACCAGCAGCCGCTCAAGCGGATACAAAAACAAATAGCTTTATGGATGGGAACGAGGACGATAGCTCTAATGGTTCCAGTGCCAGTGAGTCTGATTAGGAAGCAAAGACTGAAGGTCAACCGGACAGAACAAACAGCAACAACAACAATAACAACAGCAGCAATAAATTGCACACGTGTAGCAGTAGCAGCTCCTCAGGAAACTTTGCTGCAAAGCAACCAAATACGTTGGAAGGAGGTGGGGATGATAACAATGACGATGATGATGACAATGACGCGGTGCCACAACCACAAAAGCAACAACAAACGCAGGCCACCAGCGATGCCAGCGCCGATGGAGACGACAGTGACAGCTTTGGTAATGCCTCGCCCACATCCTCCAGCAGTTGCAGTAGCAGCAGCGTAAGTCCCTACCATAGCTGACTGATCCAGTTGCATCTTAAAGATTTATACTGTCACATTTCGACAACTCGATAGGAGGATGAAGAGGATGATTACAAACCTAAGCGATCTAAGCGACAGCTTCGCAAAACGGCTTCAACTGTTGCTGACAAGTCAAAGCGATCCCAACCAGTCAAGAATAAGAAGAAACAAACGCAAGTTCAACTAGTATTAGCGTTACTAATATTATTAGTAGTATTATTTAATTGTTTTCGTATTTAATTAATTAGTTATAAATTTATTGTCTTACTGGATTTTAAAAATTAGTATGACTTTGTTTTAGATTAATCCTGTTTAATTGTCTTTACTAATTTTATGCAAACTTGCTTAGTTGGGACTCGGACGAGAGCGATGAAAGCGACGACGCTGACAGCGATGAGCCGAAATTCGGAGGGGCACAACAGAAGCGCAAGAGCAACGTGCGTTCGCAGCAGCAACAACATCAGCAGAGACGTCGCGTGAATTCATTTAGCTCAGAGGATTGCTATGATGATGATGCCAGCAAACGGCAAAGGCTATTTACTTTATTTAAAGTCTTCCCTCAGCTAAATTTTTCGTTCGTTTTAGTTGCGTTACACGTCGCACTGCCGCCGCTGTTGGTTATATGGAGGCCTCTGAAGATGAAGCTACTGATTCAGAGTATCTACTGGAGCTTGAGTACGACGAAAGTCAGGCAGCAAAGGCAGCTGCAGCCGAAGAAGATGAGAAGTGTGAAACGATTGAGCGCATTCTGGCACAACGTGTGGGCAAAAAAGAATGTACTGGAAACCAGACAACGATGTATGCCATTGAGGAGAACGGCTGTGATCCGAATGTGGACTTCGATGATGCCACAGATGCAGACTCGTCTTGTTCAGAGGTGCAATATCTTCTCAAATGGAAAGAATGGAGCTACATACACAATACCTGGGAATCTGAGGCGACACTGCGCGATATGAATGCCAAAGGCATGAAGAAGCTTGATAATTTTATTAAAAAGGAACAGGAGTCGACATGTTGGCTTCGCTACGCCGGTCCCGAAGACATTGATTACTTTGAATGCCAACTGGAGTTACAGCATGATTTTCTTAAGTCTTATAATAAGGTGGATAGAATAATTGCATGCGGTACAAAGCCCGATGATGGCAGTGAGGAATATTTGTGCAAATGGCAATCGTTGCCCTATGCAGAATCAACTTGGGAAGATGCTAATTTGGTAATACGCAAATTTAATCGTTGTGTAGAACAATTCAATGAGAGAGAAAACTCTAAGAGTACTCCCTCACAACATTGTCGGCCTATCAAATATCGCCCAAAATTGTCGTGTATCAAAATACAACCAGAATTTCTTGTTGAGGGTCTCACGTTGCGTGACTATCAAATGGACGATGCTACACTGATGGTGCAAAGAAAATTCAGTTATACTGGCAGATGAGTTGGGTCTGGGCAAGACAATACAAACGATATGCTTTCTCTATGCGCTGTTCAAGCTACATCATTTATATGGACCCTTCCTTTGTGTCGTCATTTGGGTGATGTAAAGTCCCGTGAGCTTATACAGCAATATGAGTGACAGCTTGAGGGCTCAAAAATACTAAAATTGAATTGCATCCTAACCACCCATGAGATTGTATTAAAGGATAAGCAATTTCTGGGCACATTACAATGGGTAGCACTAGATTGAAAAACGATGATTCGTTAGTATTGTATATAAATATCTCAAGGAATTCGAAACTAATCATCGAATACTCATAACGGGCACACCATTGCAGAATTCCCTAAAGACATTTCGGACTCTACTGCACTTTATCATGCTGGAGAAACAACAATGCCGAGGATAAAGGATACAGCCGACTGCATCAACAGCTAGTGCCATATATATTGCGCCGCGTTAAAATGGAGAGATGAGTTCAGTCCAGAAGCAATATTACAAATAGATCTTAACGAAGAACTTTGATGCGTTGCGCAAGAGTAAGCGTGGGGCCACGCCGACATTTCTAAGATTGTCATTGAACTGAAGAAGTGTTGTAATCATTCCGCCCAGATACGACCCTCGGAGTTTGAGCTTTTCGGTCTACAGGAAGATGAGGCACTACAGATCCTGCTTAAAGGTTCCGGCAAGTTGGTGCTCTTGCATTAACTATTATGTGTACTCAAAGAAACCGGACATCGTGTGCTTATCTTATCGCGAATGGTGCGGATGTTCGACGTCCTTGCCGACTATCTGCAGAAGCGACATTTCTTGTTTCAACCATTGGATGGAAACATCAAAGGTCAGTTACGTTGTCAGGCATTGGATCATTTCAATGCCGAGAGAAGTCAGAATTTCTGTTTTCTGCTGTCGACACGCGCAGGCGGTTTGGGTATTAATCTACAGCGGATACGGTTATCATATTCGATTCAGATTGGAATACTCAGAATGATTTACATGCGCAGGCGCGTGCCCATTGAATTGATCAAACGAATCAGGAATCCGAATTTATCGTCTGGTCACAGCACGTTCCGTTGAGGTGCAAACTGTGGAACGGGCCAAACAAAATTGTTCATTATTCGTCGTGATCTGCACGATCCACAGGTCTGCGCTTGTTCTATACACTCGACCCGCTTACACAAAACACGAACACATGTCGAGGGATCACAGCTAACTGCAGGTGAAGGCAGTCGTTTAAGCAACGTCCACATCAGAGAGAAGGAGTTTGTTTCAAGTAAAAATGCGTGGAAAATCAATGGATGGCGAGATGGGACTGGGTAAGACGATGCAGTGTGTGACACTAACATGGACGCTGCTGCGTCAAAGACCCGACTGTAAGGCAACCATCTCGAAGGCGATTGGGCTGTCTTCCTCAAGACCAAACGGCGGGTTCTACTCTCGAACGCCAATACCGAACGATGTGACGAAATATTTCAGTCTAGTGAACTTTGTCAGATATATGAGAAATTCCTGATTGTCGAATCTGGTGGCAGGCGGCAGTCTGGCAGGTGAGCATTCCTTAACTGTCACATTCCGCTTTTCACTTATTATAGATTGCAATGAGATGACCTCGCAGACGTCTTTATCTGACATAATCACGCTCAAGAATCTGTGCAATCATCCGGATCTCATTTACGACTAATTGGCTGCGCGTGGAAAAGTCTTCGAAATGTCCCAGAATATTCTGCCCGCCAACTGCAAAGAAAGCTTGTAATATCTACCGCCTGGTGGTCGTAAGTCGCTTCTACTCGAGTCTCTACTCAATTACAAATCTAATTGATTAATTATAGAGAGGCTCCATCTAGAAAAAAATACTGCAACGACAGACGTAGTAGAAAGCGCTGTCCAGCACCATCATAGACAACAATGAGAGAAATATTTTACGCGAGAGGATCTTAAGGATTTGTTTCGCTTCGAGGCCAACGTGTTACCCGACACGCACAACAAGTGAACGCAGTTCATGAACTCGTTATTTAGTATCTCTAAATAATTCTGAATATTTTTAGGCTTAAGTGCAAGCATTGCTTGCAGGATATGCAGGAAAACAAATGCACCTCGCATTTGTCGCAATGGTTTCACTGTTCCAATAATCTTTGTGCTGCCCGACAGTGTGCTCCTCGGCAGTGTGCTCTCTGAACGTGGACAGCGAGTAATGTGTTTCTTTTCTGTTCCCTCATCGATCACAAGGCGAAGCTAAGAAGTCCAGTGCATCCATTCCAGATGAAGAGGAATTCAGCATAGAAAATCTACAGCCAACTTCAAAGAAACGAAAAACAAAGGACAATGGGGGTGACGATGACTCCGATAATCAGCTAGATGACAGATGGCAATTTAATAAGCTTCTACAATAAATTAAATATAATTGTTTTTTTTTTTTTGAGTACCTAAAGCTATAATTAATTCGATTAGTCGTTAACAATTAGGCTATCATATTAAGTATCAGTAGCTTAACATTAAAAAAATAGGGAACCCTTTGGCGCACTAATCTTCTCCTCCTGCTTATGTAAAGAGAACATCAAGCGCCTATAAACAGCTTATTCTAGTGCTCAATTCAGATTTCATATACAAAAACGCAGAGTTAACACAGTCAACAGAACTATTTTTTTTAAATTTGTTAACGGAGGAAAATAAAATCTTCAAAAGATACCATCTACTGTCCGTAGATGGCATGCATGATTCATAACCCTACAAGTAGGGATATGTCTACGTACTAAACAAAAAACTCCATACGCTCTCCAGTCCTTGTCACGCTCACCGGAACTGCCAGTCAAGGTATAACTTCGGTGAGCAGGATGTGATGTCATATCGCAGTCCCTTTCTAGCTGGCAGAGTTATCACCTCCTTCCGCTCATTAGTCGCCTTTTACGACAAGCCGAGCTGGTTGAGGTAGTATTCTCATGCCACCACCACATTCTGTTGGCCATCTCATCAGCGCGAACCCCCTTCATAATGTCGATTATAGCGCGATGCTCTAGCTCCCAAGCCTCCTTGTCGCCATTATTACTGCCAAAAGACCTCTTGGGCTGAGAGGGACTCCGGACAGCGCCACTAGCTGATCCCTTTCCGCCTGAAACCTGGCACAGTGCAGAAGAACGTGTTCTGCTGTTTCTAATGCGTCTGTGCAGAAGAGTCACTAGGGTGACTCTACGTGGCGGAACCGAAACAGGAACGCTCGGAAACAACCATGGTGCGTGAGGAACTGGGTCAGGCGATAGTCAAGGACTTTGTGCTGGCATTGTGCCTATACCGACAGTTCAATGATGAGCTGGTAGGTCCATCTCCCACGATTGCCATCTGGCCTGTCATTCTCCAAGCAGCTACCCCTGGACCTCCTCCCAAATAACGCCATGACGTGTTAGGCGAAGCGCTTTTATCTCCTGGTCAATTGTAGGTATGTTTGTAAGAGCTAGAGCTGCGTCCTCGGATATTGTCCTGAACCCTCTAATGAGCTTAAGGGCCCTAGTCCGTACTACAGATAGTGAACCTTTGGTGTTCGAACGTTTGTTGTTTTATAGCCAAAAAAGTGCATTAGAACTTCCAATCCTCGTATTTTAATGAAATATTTTGGTATTTCTGGCCAGGATCGTTTAAAATGTGTTTTATCACGGTGGTGCGCCTGTGTACCGTTTGCAGACAGCCTATCAAAGTATACAACTTTGATTAAATCCAGCAGAATTCTCTTTGAAGCATTGACATCTATTTGTGGAGTGCATTGGCTGCATATCGCTGAATAGTCGCATCGCAGAGTATTCCAGATAATTATATTTGGAACTCAATCGCGGAAGCTTTATGTATTTGAATCGTAGAAAGTTTCTTCAAGCAATTTTGTTAAGGTTCATCCATTGTTGGCCAGGATTAGTCGTGTTCCTTGGTGCTTTTGTTGTTTAAAAAAAAACGGGTTATTTATTGAAAACTGATATAGGTTGATCTGAAACCAAATTTTACAAAGACAAATTTTGGATTGCTTATATATTGTCTCAGCAGCCATCTGGACAGGTTTAGGTCACTATTTATCTTCCTCACCGTCGACGTGGATTCTTAAATAACTACAATGCACGACTAACCAAAATTTAAATGCAGTTTCAATACAACCATAAGAATCTGGCCAGGATCCCAATCCTAATGTATTTAAAATCTGTAATAATAAGCTGTACTCACGATGAGTTGGGCTACTGTTCATTAAGATTCAATAATAAACGGCTTATAAGAAAATTATTCAAATTGGAGTATTTTCTTATAGAATGAAAGAATGAAGCTGCTTTTTTGCATTCCGTTAAGAAATTCTTTAAAAATATTTTTCCGTATTCCACTTTAATAAAAGAAAATAAAAAAACAATGTTTGCAGCGGATATACATAGATGCAATATATCGCAATGACAAAATATGGTTCAATAAGAATATTCCTATTATAATATTTTGGTTTTAGAAGCGCATAACAATTATAAGCTCTTGACGTTCTTTTTCACATTTCTCGATTGTTCTCTTCTGCAATTATTAATGACTAAACTCCTTTTACATAGACACTCAATGAATCGTCGCATAGTATATGGTAGGCTCAGACGAACAAGATGACACACGTGAGGCCAGTTGTAGTGGTAGTGGAATTGGCTCCTCCGATTCCGATTCGTACAGTTGCTCAGGCAATTCTAGCGATGGACGCAGCTCACCGGAGCCTACAACAGTTACCAAATCGGTTTCGCCGGCACAGGCTCCCGGCTTTCCACCAGCAGCCGCTCAAGCGGATACAAAAACAAATAGCTTTATGGATGGGAACGAGGACGATAGCTCTAATGGTTCCAGTGCCAGTGAGTCTGATTAGGAAGCAAAGACTGAAGGTCAACCGGACAGAACAAACAGCAACAACAACAATAACAACAGCAGCAATAAATTGCACACGTGTAGCTGTAGCAGCTCCTCAGGAAACTTTGCTGCAAAGCAACCAAATACGTTGGAAGGGGGTGGGGATGATAACAATGACGATGATGATGACAATGACGGGGTGCCACAACCACAAAAGCAACAACAAACGCAGGCCACCAGCGGTGCCAGCGCCGATAGAGACGACAGTGACAGCTTTGGTAATGCCTCGCCCACATCCTCCAGCAGTTGCAGTAGCAGCAGCGTAAGTCCCTACCATAGCTGACTGATCCAGTTGCATCTTAAAGATTTATACTCTCACATTTCGACAACTCGATAGGAGGATGAAGAGGATGATTACAAACCTAAGCGATCTACGCGGCAGCTTCGAAAAACGGCTTCAACTGTTGCTGACAAGTCAAAGCGATCCCAACCAGTCAAGAATAAGAAGAAACAAACGTAAGTTCAACTAGTATTATTAGTAGTATTATTTAATTATTTTCGTATTTAATTAATTAATTATAAATTTATTGTCTTACTGGATTTTAAAAATTAGTATGACTTTGTTTTAGATTAATCCTGTTTAATTGTCTTTATTAATTTTATGCAAACTTGCTTAGTTGGGACTCGGACGAGAGCGATGAAAGCGACGACGCTGACAGCGATGAGCCGAAATTCGGAGGGGCACAACAGAAGCGCAAGAGCAACGTGCGTTCGCAGCAGCAACAACATCAGCAGCGACGTCGCGTGAATTCATTTAGCTCAGAGGATTGCTATGATGATGATGCCAGCAAACGGCAAAGGCTATTTACTTTATTTAAAGTCTTCCCTCAGCTAAATTTTTCGTTCGTTTTAGTTGCGTTACACGTTGCACTGCCGCCGCTGTTCGTTATAAGGAGGCCTCTGAAGATGAAGCCACTGATTCAAAGTCAGGCAGCAAAGGCAGCTGCAGCCGAAGAAGATGAGAAGTGTGAAACGATTGAGCGCATTCTGGCACAACGTGTGGGCAAAAAAGAATGTACTGGAAACCAGACAACGATGTATGCCATTGAGGAGAACGGCTGTGATCCGAATGTGGACTTCGATGATGCCACAGATGCAGACTCGTCTTGTTCAGAGGTGCAATATCTGCTCAAATGGAAAGTATGGAGCTACATACACAATACCTGGGAATCGGAGGCGACACTGCGCGATATGAATGCCAAAGGCATGAAGAAGCTTGATAATTTTATTAAAAAGGAACAGGAGTCGACATGTTGGCTTCGCTACGCCGGTCCCGAAGACATTGATTACTTTGAATGCCAACTGGAGTTACAGCATGATTTTCTTAAGTCTTATAATAAGGTGGATAGAATAATTGCATGCGGTACAAAGCCCGATGATGGCAGTGAGGAATATTTGTGCAAATGGCAATCGTTGCCCTATGCAGAATCAACTTGGGAAGATGCTAATTTGGTAATACGCAAATTTAATCGTTGTGTAGAACAATTCAATGAGAGAGAAAACTCTAAGAGTACTCCCTCACAACATTGTCGGCCTATCAAATATCGCCCAAAATTGTCGTGTATCAAAATACAACCAGAATTTCTTGTTGAGGGTCTCACGTTGCGTGACTATCAAATGGACGATGCTACACTGATGGTGCAAAGAAAATTCAGTTATACTGGCAGATGAGTTGGGTCTGGGCAAGACAATACAAACGATATGCTTTCTCTATGCGCTGTTCAAGCTACATCATTTATATGGACCCTTCCTTTGTGTCGTCATTTGGGTGATGTAAAGTCCCGTGAGCTTATACAGCAATATGAGTGACAGCTTGAGGGCTCAAAAATACTAAAATTGAATTGCATCCTAACCACCCATGAGATTGTATTAAAGGATAAGCAATTTCTGGGCACATTACAATGGGTAGCACTAGATTGAAAAACGATGATTCGTTAGTATTGTATATAAATATCTCAAGGAATTCGAAACTAATCATCGAATACTCATAACGGGCACACCATTGCAGAATTCCCTAAAGACATTTCGGACTCTACTGCACTTTATCATGCTGGAGAAACAACAATGCCGAGGATAAAGGATACAGCCGACTGCATCAACAGCTAGTGCCATATATATTGCGCCGCGTTAAAATGGAGAGATGAGTTCAGTCCAGAAGCAATATTACAAATAGATCTTAACGAAGAACTTTGATGCGTTGCGCAAGAGTAAGCGTGGGGCCACGCCGACATTTCTAAGATTGTCATTGAACTGAAGAAGTGTTGTAATCATTCCGCCCAGATACGACCCTCGGAGTTTGAGCTTTTCGGTCTACAGGAAGATGAGGCACTACAGATCCTGCTTAAAGGTTCCGGCAAGTTGGTGCTCTTGCATTAACTATTATGTGTACTCAAAGAAACCGGACATCGTGTGCTTATCTTATCGCGAATGGTGCGGATGTTCGACGTCCTTGCCGACTATCTGCAGAAGCGACATTTCTTGTTTCAACCATTGGATGGAAACATCAAAGGTCAGTTACGTTGTCAGGCATTGGATCATTTCAATGCCGAGAGAAGTCAGAATTTCTGTTTTCTGCTGTCGACACGCGCAGGCGGTTTGGGTATTAATCTACAGCGGATACGGTTATCATATTCGATTCAGATTGGAATACTCAGAATGATTTACATGCGCAGGCGCGTGCCCATTGAATTGATCAAACGAATCAGGAATCCGAATTTATCGTCTGGTCACAGCACGTTCCGTTGAGGTGCAAACTGTGGAACGGGCCAAACAAAATTGTTCATTATTCGTCGTGATCTGCACGATCCACAGGTCTGCGCTTGTTCTATACACTCGACCCGCTTACACAAAACACGAACACATGTCGAGGGATCACAGCTAACTGCAGGTGAAGGCAGTCGTTTAAGCAACGTCCACATCAGAGAGAAGGAGTTTGTTTCAAGTAAAAATGCGTGGAAAATCAATGGATGGCGAGATGGGACTGGGTAAGACGATGCAGTGTGTGACACTAACATGGACGCTGCTGCGTCAAAGACCCGACTGTAAGGCAACCATCTCGAAGGCGATTGGGCTGTCTTCCTCAAGACCAACGGCGGGTTCTACTCTCGAACGCCAATACCGAACGATGTGACGAAATATTTCAGTCTAGTGAACTTTGTCAGATATATGAGAAATTCCTGATTGTCGAATCTGGTGGCAGGAGGCAGTCTGGCAGGTGAGCATTCCTTAACTGTCACATTCCGCTTTTCACTTATTATAGATTGCAATGAGATGACCTCGCAGACGTCTTTATCTGACATAATCACGCTCAAGAATCTGTGCAATCATCCGGATCTCATTTACGACTAATTGGCTGCGCGTGGAAAAGTCTTCGAAATGTCCCAGAATATTCTGCCCGCCAACTGCAAAGAAAGCTTGTAATATCTACCGCCTGGTGGTCGTAAGTCGCTTCTACTCGAGTCTCTACTCAATTACAAATCTAATTGATTAATTATAGAGAGGCTCCATCTAGAAAAAAATACTGCAACGACAGACGTAGTAGAAAGCGCTGTCCAGCACCATCATAGACAACAATGAGAGAAATATTTTACGCGAGAGGATCTTAAGGATTTGTTTCGCTTCGAGGCCAACGTGTTACCCGACACGCACAACAAGTGAACGCAGTTCATGAACTCGTTATTTAGTATCTCTAAATAATTCTGAATATTTTTAGGCTTAAGTGCAAGCATTGCTTGCAGGATATGCAGGAAAACAAATGCACCTCGCATTTGTCGCAATGGTTTCACTGTTCCAATAATCTTTGTGCTGCCCGACAGTGTGCTCCTCGGCAGTGTGCTCTCTGAACGTGGACAGCGAGTAATGTGTTTCTTTTCTGTTCCCTCATCGATCACAAGGCGAAGCTAAGAAGTCCAGTGCATCCATTCCAGATGAAGAGGAATTCAGCATAGAAAATCTACAGCCAACTTCAAAGAAACGAAAAACAAAGGACAATGGGGGTGACGATGACTCCGATAATCAGCTAGATGACAGATGGCAATTTAATAAGCTTCTACAATAAATTAAATATAATTGTTTTTTTTTTTTTGAGTACCTAAAGCTATAATTAATTCGATTAGTCGTTAACAATTAGGCTATCATATTAAGTATCAGTAGCTTAACATTAAAAAAATAGGGAACCCTTTGGCGCACTAATCTTCTCCTCCTGCTTATGTAAAGAGAACATCAAGCGCCTATAAACAGCTTATTCTAGTGCTCAATTCAGATTTCATATACAAAAACGCAGAGTTAACACAGTCAACAGAACTATTTTTTTTAAATTTGTTAACGGAGGAAAATAAAATCTTCAAAAGATACCATCTACTGTCCGTAGATGGCATGCATGATTCATAACCCTACAAGTAGGGATATGTCTACGTACTAAACAAAAAACTCCATACGCTCTCCAGTCCTTGTCACGCTCACCGGAACTGCCAGTCAAGGTATAACTTCGGTGAGCAGGATGTGATGTCATATCGCAGTCCCTTTCTAGCTGGCAGAGTTATCACCTCCTTCCGCTCATTAGTCGCCTTTTACGACAAGCCGAGCTGGTTGAGGTAGTATTCTCATGCCACCACCACATTCTGTTGGCCATCTCATCAGCGCGAACCCCCTTCATAATGTCGATTATAGCGCGATGCTCTAGCTCCCAAGCCTCCTTGTCGCCATTATTACTGCCAAAAGACCTCTTGGGCTGAGAGGGACTCCGGACAGCGCCACTAGCTGATCCCTTTCCGCCTGAAACCTGGCACAGTGCAGAAGAACGTGTTCTGCTGTTTCTAATGCGTCTGTGCAGAAGAGTCACTAGGGTGACTCTACGTGGCGGAACCGAAACAGGAACGCTCGGAAACAACCATGGTGCGTGAGGAACTGGGTCAGGCGATAGTCAAGGACTTTGTGCTGGCATTGTGCCTATACCGACAGTTCAATGATGAGCTGGTAGGTCCATCTCCCACGATTGCCATCTGGCCTGTCATTCTCCAAGCAGCTACCCCTGGACCTCCTCCCAAATAACGCCATGACGTGTTAGGCGAAGCGCTTTTATCTCCTGGTCAATTGTAGGTATGTTTGTAAGAGCTAGAGCTGCGTCCTCGGATATTGTCCTGAACCCTCTAATGAGCTTAAGGGCCCTAGTCCGTACTACAGATAGTGAACCTTTGGTGTTCGAACGTTTGTTGTTTTATAGCCAAAAAAGTGCATTAGAACTTCCAATCCTCGTATTTTAATGAAATATTTTGGTATTTCTGGCCAGGATCGTTTAAAATGTGTTTTATCACGGTGGTGCGCCTGTGTACCGTTTGCAGACAGCCTATCAAAGTATACAACTTTGATTAAATCCAGCAGAATTCTCTTTGAAGCATTGACATCTATTTGTGGAGTGCATTGGCTGCATATCGCTGAATAGTCGCATCGCAGAGTATTCCAGATAATTATATTTGGAACTCAATCGCGGAAGCTTTATGTATTTGAATCGTAGAAAGTTTCTTCAAGCAATTTTGTTAAGGTTCATCCATTGTTGGCCAGGATTAGTCGTGTTCCTTGGTGCTTTTGTTGTTTAAAAAAAAACGGGTTATTTATTGAAAACTGATATAGGTTGATCTGAAACCAAATTTTACAAAGACAAATTTTGGATTGCTTATATATTGTCTCAGCAGCCATCTGGACAGGTTTAGGTCACTATTTATCTTCCTCACCGTCGACGTGGATTCTTAAATAACTACAATGCACGACTAACCAAAATTTAAATGCAGTTTCAATACAACCATAAGAATCTGGCCAGGATCCCAATCCTAATGTATTTAAAATCTGTAATAATAAGCTGTACTCACGATGAGTTGGGCTACTGTTCATTAAGATTCAATAATAAACGGCTTATAAGAAAATTATTCAAATTGGAGTATTTTCTTATAGAATGAAAGAATGAAGCTGCTTTTTTGCATTCCGTTAAGAAATTCTTTAAAAATATTTTTCCGTATTCCACTTTAATAAAAGAAAATAAAAAAACAATGTTTGCAGCGGATATACATAGATGCAATATATCGCAATGACAAAATATGGTTCAATAAGAATATTCCTATTATAATATTTTGGTTTTAGAAGCGCATAACAATTATAAGCTCTTGACGTTCTTTTTCACATTTCTCGATTGTTCTCTTCTGCAATTATTAATGACTAAACTCCTTTTACATAGACACTCAATGAATCGTCGCATAGTATATGGTAGGCTCAGACGAACAAGATGACACACGTGAGGCCAGTTGTAGTGGTAGTGGAATTGGCTCCTCCGATTCCGATTCGTACAGTTGCTCAGGCAATTCTAGCGATGGACGCAGCTCACCGGAGCCTACAACAGTTACCAAATCGGTTTCGCCGGCACAGGCTCCCGGCTTTCCACCAGCAGCCGCTCAAGCGGATAAAAAACCAAATAGCTTTATGGATGGGAACGAGGACGATAGCTCTAATGGTTCCAGTGCCAGTGAGTCTGATTAGGAAGCAAAGACTGAAGGTCAACCGGACAGAACAAACAGCAACAACAACAATAACAACAGCAGCAATAAATTGCACACGTGTAGCTGTAGCAGCTCCTCAGGAAACTTTGCTGCAAAGCAACCAAATACGTTGGAAGGGGGTGGGGATGATAACAATGACGATGATGATGACAATGACGGGGTGCCACAACCACAAAAGCAACAACAAACGCAGGCCACCAGCGGTGCCAGCGCCGATAGAGACGACAGTGACAGCTTTGGTAATGCCTCGCCCACATCCTCCAGCAGTTGCAGTAGCAGCAGCGTAAGTCCCTACCATAGCTGACTGATCCAGTTGCATCTTAAAGATTTATACTCTCACATTTCGACAACTCGATAGGAGGATGAAGAGGATGATTACAAACCTAAGCGATCTACGCGGCAGCTTCGAAAAACGGCTTCAACTGTTGCTGACAAGTCAAAGCGATCCCAACCAGTCAAGAATAAGAAGAAACAAACGCAAGTTCAACTAGTATTATTAGTAGTATTATTTAATTATTTTCGTATTTAATTAATTAATTATAAATTTATTGTCTTACTGGATTTTAAAAATTAGTATGACTTTGTTTTAGATTAATCCTGTTTAATTGTCTTTATTAATTTTATGCAAACTTGCTTAGTTGGGACTCGGACGAGAGCGATGAAAGCGACGACGCTGACAGCGATGAGCCGAAATTCGGAGGGGCACAACAGAAGCGCAAGAGCAACGTGCGTTCGCAGCAGCAACAACATCAGCAGCGACGTCGCGTGAATTCATTTAGCTCAGAGGATTGCTATGATGATGATGCCAGCAAACGGCAAAGGCTATTTACTTTATTTAAAGTCTTCCCTCAGCTAAATTTTTCGTTCGTTTTAGTTGCGTTACACGTTGCACTGCCGCCGCTGTTCGTTATAAGGAGGCCTCTGAAGATGAAGCCACTGATTCAAAGTCAGGCAGCAAAGGCAGCTGCAGCCGAAGAAGATGAGAAGTGTGAAACGATTGAGCGCATTCTGGCACAACGTGTGGGCAAAAAAGAATGTACTGGAAACCAGACAACGATGTATGCCATTGAGGAGAACGGCTGTGATCCGAATGTGGACTTCGATGATGCCACAGATGCAGACTCGTCTTGTTCAGAGGTGCAATATCTGCTCAAATGGAAAGTATGGAGCTACATACACAATACCTGGGAATCGGAGGCGACACTGCGCGATATGAATGCCAAAGGCATGAAGAAGCTTGATAATTTTATTATAAAGGAACAGGAGTCGGCATGTTGGCTTCGCTACGCCGGTCCCGAAGACATTGATTACTTTGAATGCCAACTGGAGTTACAGCATGATTTGCTTAAGTCTTATAATAAGGTGGATAGAATAATTGCATGCGGTACAAAGCCCGATGATGGCAGTGAGGAATATTTGTGCAAATGGCAATCGTTGCCCTATGCAGAATCAACTTGGGAAGATGCTAATTTGGTAATACGCAAATGGAATCGTTGTGTAGAACAATTCAATGAGAGAGAAAACTCTAAGAGTACTCCCTCACAACATTGTCGGCCTATCAAATATCGCCCAAAATTGTCGTGTATCAAAATACAACCAGAATTTCTTGTTGAGGGTCTCACGTTGCGTGACTATCAAATGGATGAACTCGATGCACCGGAGTGCATTTGGGTGATGTAAAGTCCCGTGAGCTTATACAGCAAAATGAGTGATAGCTTGAGGGCTCAAAAATACTAAAATTGAATTGCATCCTAACCACCCATGAGAGTGTATTAAAGGATAAGCCATTTCTGGGCACATTACAGTGGGTAGCACTAGCTTGAAAAACGTTATTTCGTTAGTATTGTATATAAATATCTCAAGGAATTCGAAACTAATCATCGAATACTTATAACGGGCACACCATTGCAAAATTCCCTAAAGACATTTCGGACTCTACTGCAGTTTATCATGCTGGAGAAACAACAATGCCGATGAAAAAGGATACAGCCGATTGCATCAACAGCTAGTGCCATATATATTGCGCCGCGTTAAAATGGAGAGATGAGTTCAGTCCAGAAGCAATCTTACAAATAGATCTTAACGAAGAACTTTGATGCGTTGCGCAAGAGTAAGCGTGGAGCCACGCCGACATTTCTAAGATTGTCATTGAACTGAAGAAGTGTTGTAATCATTCCGCCCAGATACGACCCTCGGAGTTTGAGCTTTTCGGTCTACAGGAAGATGAGGCACTACAGATCCTGCATAAAGTTTCCGGCAAGTTGGTGCTCTTGCATTTACTATTATGTGTACTCAAAGAAACCGGACATCGTGTGCTTATCTTATCGCGAATGATGCGGATGTTCGACGTCCTTGCCGACTATCTGCAGACATTTCTCGTTTCAACCATTGGATGGAAACATCAAAGGTCAGTTACGTTGTCAGGCATTGGATCATTTCAATGCCGAGAGAAGTCAGAATTTCTGTTTTCTGCTGTCGACACGCGCAGGCGGTTTGGGTATTAATCTACAGCGGAAACGGTTAGCATATTCGATTCAGATTGGAATCCTCAGAATGATTCGCATGCGCAGGCGCGTGCCCATCGAATTGGGAAATCAGAATTTATCGTCTGGTCACAGCAAGTTGGTGCAAATTGTGGAACGGGCCAAACAAAATTATTCATTATTCGTCGTGATCTGCACGATCCACAGGTCTGCGCTTTTTCTATACACTCGACTCGCTTACACAAAACACGAACACATGTCGAAGGATCACAGCAAACTGCAGGTGTACGCAGTCGTTTAAGCAACATCCACATCAGAGAGAAGAAGTTCGTTTCATGTAAAAATGCGTGGAAAATCAAATATTTTACGCGAGAGGATCTTAAGGATTTGTTTCGCTTCGAGGCCAACGTGTTACCCGACACGCACAACAAGTGAGCGCAGTTCATGAACTCGTTATTTAGTATCTCTAAATAATTCTGAATATTTTTGACTTAAGTGCAAGCATTGCTTGCAGGATATGCAGGAAAACAAATGCACCTCGCATTTGTCGCAATGGTTTCACTGCTCCAATAATCTTTGTGCTGCCCGACAGTGTGCTCCTCGGCAGTGTGCTCTCTGAACGTGGACAGTGAGTAATGTGTTTCTTTTCTGTTCCCTCATCGATCACAAGGTGAAGCTAAGAAGTCCAGTGCATCCATTCCAGATGAAGATGAATTCAGCATAGAAAATCTACAGCCAACTTCAAAGAATCGAAAGAACAAAGTAATCAATGGGGGTGACGATGACTCCGATAATCACCTAGATGACAGCGTAGATGGCAATTTAATAAGCTTCTAATTTAAATATAATTGTTTTTTTTTGTGAGTACCTAAAGTTATAATTAATTCGATTAGTCGTTAACAATTAGGCTATCATATTAAGTATCAGTAGCTTAACGTTAAAAAAATAGGGAACCCTTTGGCGCACTAATCTTCTCCTGCTTATGTAAAGATAACATAAAGCGCCTATAAAGAGCTTATTCTAGTGCTCAATTCAGATTTCATATACAAAAACGCAGAGTTAACACAGTCAATAGAACTATTTTTTTTTAATTTGCTAACGGAGGAAAATAAAATCTTCAAAAGATACCATCTACCGTCAGTAGATGGCATGCATGATTCATAACGCTACAAGTACTAAACAAAAACCTCCATACGCTCTCCAGTCCTTGTCACGCTCATCGGAACTGCCAGTCAAGGTATGACTTCGGTGAGTAGGATGTGATGCCATATCGCAGTCCCTTTCTACCTGGCAGAGTTGTCACCTCCTTCCGCTCATTAGTCGCCTTTTACGACAAGTCGAGCTGGTTAAGGTAGTATTCACATGCCACCACCACACAGGAATACGCCTCCTCATTCAGCCTTCTATTCTGTTGGCCATCTCATCGGCGCGAACCCCCTTCATAATGTCGATTATGGCGCGATGCTCTAGCTCCCAAGCCTCCTTGTCCGCCATTATTACTGCCAAAAAACATCTTGGGCTGAGACAGCGCCACTAGCTGAATTTTTTCCGCCTGAAACCTGGCACAGTGCAGAAGAAACGTGTTCTGCTGTTTCTAATGCGTATGTGCAGAAGAGTCATTAGGGTGACTCTACGTGGCGGAACCGAAACAGGAACGGTCGGAAACAACCATGGTGCGTGAGGAACTGGGTCAGGTGATATTCAAGGACTTTGTACTGGCATTGTGCCCATACCGACAGTTCAATGATGAGCTGGTAGGTCCATCTCCCACGATTGCCATCTGGCCTGTCATTCTCCAAGCAGCTACCCCTGGAACTCCTCCCGAGTAACGCCAAAGACGTGTTAGGCGATGCGCTTTTATCTCAAGGTCAATTGGAGGTATGTTTGTAAGAGCTAGAGCTGCGTCCTCGGATATTGTCCTGAACCCTCTAATGAGCTTAAGGGCCATAGCCCGTACTACAGAGAGTGAACCTTTGGTGTACGAACGTTTGTTGGTGAGGCTGCTCTAGATTGGCGCGGCATTGACTTTGCCACTGCCACCAGCAGCTTCCTTGCAGGCATTCTGGGTCCTCCCACGTTGAGCATAAGTCTTGCCAACGCAGCAGAGGTGATTACTGTCTTTCGAATTTCATAGGTTGCATGATCCTTGAACGTGAGCCTGCGGTCTATCAGGACACCCAGGTACTTCAGTGATTCAGCTGAGACCACTTGTATCCCGTTAACAGAAACCTGCATGTTCTCCACGGCTTTTATACTTAGTCATTAGTCTTAGTCTTGTGCGCCGCGATTTTAAGCCCGACCTTATCGATCCAGTCGATGGTCGATCTGATCGTGGCATTGCATTTCTTCTGGAGTTTAGCCAATGCTTTTGCGACCGCTGTAATGCAGTGCAAAACAGTGTAGCTCTGCTCCTTCAGGTTTGCTAATGCCCAAGGTCCCATTGTACATTATGTTCCACAGGATGGAACCAAGCACCGATCCTTGTGGGACACCTGACGAGACTCCATAATATTTCGGACCATTTACCGTATCGTAGCAAAGGATATGGTCCCTGAAGCTGCCAACGACAATCCTTAGGTACTTCGGAGTACGTGTGACAGTGTCACGTTTGCGCAGTACTGCTTCCTGCCGCCATCTGTCGCCGTTGAGAGCGTCCCTCGCTATGTTCTCCACCGCAGAGACCGCATCTAGAGTGCTTCTTCCCACGGGTTTCTCCTTGGCGTTTTACCGGTGAAGGTTTGTTCCGCCTCTAATCGGACACCAGAGCCTCTGCTTAGGCGCCAGAATAATGAGGGGATGATTAATAGTCTGTCCGCAACCTTTGTGCCTTTTCCCTTTCTAAAAGATTGTCCGCTCCGAAGGAATCAGAAACAAATTTATTTTGAATTTAAATTTTATGCCCAACGGTCGCAACGCAAAAATGATCGCACCGTTGATCTGGCAACGCCACACGAACGAGATCGCCCACTGCGATAAGTTGGCAGCGCTATCAGCTGTTTTATCTACTGCAGAAAAAATTGCGAAAATTATATCTGCATATCTTGAATCTCTCTTTAAATTTTAACACGATTTAATGACGCGCAAAAGTACGGCGCAGATCCGCCGCTAATTCTGGCTGACCGGACTCCGTAAGTATATCGAATTTCGCGCAGCGCAGCAACAAGACGTCCGTATTACGCGGGAATTCATCTCCGTTTTTCGAACTCTTGTGTATGTATGCATGTGTGTGGATATATGTATAAAGAATCCGAACTAAACAACTATATTTAATGTTCCAGTTCTATCCAAACGTAGCTCTTTTCTCGCGGAGTGGTGATGGCTGCTGATGCAGCTCGAATAAAATTTTTTTGTTGATTTGGTAATAACTGCCTATAGATTGAGGAATAATATATATTTTTTATATGTGCTTAAAGTAAATTTACCCATCCACTATCCAGGTATCGTTGTCATCCTCCCGGAAATTCAACAATACGGAAATTCTTACCACGGATGCAACTGGTAGGTACGCATCATGCGCGGTGGCACTAGGCTATGAGCTGAAAGCACACTTGTGGATAGTCAATTGCCGCAATATTCGGCCATCAGAATATTATAGTGCAGATGATTATAAAAACCCCAAACCTTGAAAGAAACATGCAAAAGATCGGGTGGATTAGAACATAAAACATGGCAATGGACGGGTTAGTTTCTACATACATTCTGCATGCGATGGCCCATATTTCAGCTGATAGCTTTCAGATTAAGATGTGTAGGGCACGGCATGGATGAATCTACACATTTATTTGTTTTTTTACCAAAGTATAATATTGTTGAAAAATGTTATAATATTTTTTTTAATTACTATGACTGCAGATAACTATATAATAACTTTTTCATTAATGCAATGTACAAGGGAAATGCATTAAATAACTAATTACCCTTATTTTAACTATTATCAATATTTTTAGGAAGAAATTTTACATGTGAATAACCAAGTCTAATTATAATAACGAATTATTCATTTTGATAATTACTAGTTATGCTATTCACTTGCAATCCAATTAAGAGCTAAATCTAGCTTAGAAAAAGCTAAGTATACTAGACTAAAAGTAGATTACAAACAACCGCCAATCGAAATTGCAACTCTATATTTATCGATTTGCTCCAATACAACATTGTTTAAAACAAAATGGCGTATTTTTTTTACTACAGATTCAAGACTACGTGAATATTTTTTGGGTGGTCGGTTAAAAACTGCATTTAAAAACAGGTGCTCCGCATATAAAACACTGAAAACATTTGCCAACTGCCGTTAACAAGTGTATTGCATATTTAATGAGCGCTACAAGGCTATCAGATAAATATAATGAGCCAGGTAAGTAAGCTTTGAAAAAGTTGTGACAGTGAACGTCGTGTATGAGAGAACATAAAAATAACAAGAAGACTATGAATTTTTTCTATCACTCGAAACAAGGCGATATCAATCAGTTGAGTTCGAGTCGTCGTGTGAGTATTATATTAAAAAATTGTGTTTTATTAAATTTCTATTCTATTCAATTTCACGAAACAGGGGGTCTTAAAGGGTTGACCCCTCCCGTTTAAGACTGCACGTCACTTTATGCAGCAATTTGAGTGGGCTAATCAAAGTGGCTTTTTTGTAAAAAAGTATCAAAAAATCATGGAATCAAACAGTGTTTCATATTTTTCACAACGTCAATCGATGCCCGAGGATTCTAAGTGGTAGCAAGTGTTAAAATTTGCAAAATCCATTGGGTACCCATTTTCAAAAATTTTGTTTGAAATTGGGCATTTTGCTTTGTATTCATTCGATGCTGCATTGTCATTCATGAAGTTCATGTCTTTCCACTGATAATTCAAAATTTTCATCGATTACATAGTCTCATTTTGTCAGGTGCAAAGTTTTCCTCCTGCCCAAATCCCTTGCCCGCCAAAAAGCATTTCACTAAGAGTTAGGCCTATTTTCTTTTAATCTAAGTTGTGCTTTATAGCCAAAAAAGTGCATTAGAGCTCCTAATCCTCGTATTTTAAAGAAATATTTTGGTATTTCTGGCCAGGATCGTACCGTTTGCAGACAGCCTATCAAAGTATACAACTTTGATTAAATCCAGCAGAATTCTCTTTGATGCATTGACATCTATTTGTGGAGTGCATTGGCTGCATATCGCTGAATAATCGCATCGCGGAGTGTTCCAGATAATTATTTTTGGAACTCAATCGCGGAAGCTTTATGTATTTGAATCGTAGAAAGTTTCTTCTAGCAATTTTTTTAAGGTTTATCCATTGTTGCCCAGGATTAGTCGTGTTCCTTGGTGCTTTTGTTGTTAAAAAAAAAACGGGTTATTTATTGAAAACTGATATAGGTTGATCTGAAACCAAATTTTACAAAGACAAATTTTGGATTTGTTATAAATTGTCTCAGCAGCCATCTGGACAGGTTTAGGTCGCTGTTTATCTTCCTCACCGTCGACGTGGATTCTTAAATAACTACAATGCACGACTAACCAAAATTTAAATGCAGTTTCAATACAACCATAAGAATCATACCAGGATTACCCAGTCCTAATGTATTTAAAATCTGTAATAATAAGCTGTACTCACGATGAGTTGGGCTACTGTTCATTAAGATTCTATAATAAGCGGCTTATAAGAAAATTATTCAAATGGGAGTATTTTCTTATAGAATGAATGAATGAAACTGCTTTTTTTGCATTCTGTTAAGAAATTCTATAAAAATATTTTTCCGTATTCCACTTTAATAAAAGAAAATAAAAAAACAATGTTTGCAGAGGATATACATAGATGCAATATATAAATAAAATGACAAAATATGGTTCAATAAGAATATTCCTATTATAATATTTTGGTTTTAGAAGCGCATAAGAATTATAAGCTCTTGACGTTCTTTTTCACATTTCTCGATTGTTCTCTTCTGCAGTTATTAATGACTAAACTCCTTTTACATAGACACTCAATGAATCGTCGCATAGTATACGCTCACACGAACAAGATGACACACGCGAGGCCAGTTGTAGTGGTAGTGGAATTGGCTCCTCCGATTCCGATTCGTACAGTTACTCAGGCAATTCTAGCGATGGACGCAGCTCACCGGAGCCTTCAACAGTTACCAAATCGGTTCCGCCGGCACAGGCTCCCGGCTTTCCACCAGCAGCTGCTCAAACGGACACAAAAACAAATGGCTTTATGGAAGGGAACGAGGACGATAGCTCTAATGGTTCCAGTGCCAGTGAGTCTGATTGGGAAGCAAAGACTGAAGGTCAACCGGACAGAACAAACAGCAACTACAACAATAACAACAGCAGCAATAAATTGCACACGTGTAGCAGTAGCAGCTCCTCAGGAAACTTTGCTGCAAAGCAACCAAATACGTTGGAAGGGGGTGGGGATGATAACAATGACGATGATGATGACAATGACGGGGTCCCACAACCACAAAAGCAACAACAAACGCAGGCCACCAGCGATGCCAGCGCCGATGGAGACGATAGTGACAGCTCTGGAAATGCCCCGCCCACATCTTCCAGCAGTTGCAGTAGCAGCAGCGTAAGTCCCTACCATAGCTGACTGATCCAGTTGCATCTTAAAGATTTATACTCTCACATTTCGACAAATCGATAGGAGGATGAAGAGGATGATTACAAACCTAAGCGATCTACGCGACAGCTGCGCAAAACGGCTTCAGCTGTTGCTGACAAGTCAAAGCGATCCCAACCAGTCAAGAATAAGAAGAAACAAACGTAAGTTCAACTAGTATTAGTGTTACTAATATTATTAGTAGTATTAATTGTTTTCGTATTTAATTAATTAATTATAAATTTATTGTCTTACTGGATTTTAAAAATTAGTATGACTTTGTTTTAGATTAATCCTGTTCAATTGTCTTTATTAATTTTATGCAAACTTGCTTAGTTGGGACTCGGACGAGAGCGATGAAACCGACGACGCTGACAGCGATGAGCCGAAATTCGGAGGGGCACAACAGAAACGCAAGAGCAACGTGCGGTCGAATAATAGGTCACAGCAGCAACAACGTCAGCAGCGACGTCGCGTGAATTCATTTAGCTCAGAGGATAGCTATGATGATGATGCCAGCAAACGGTAAAGCCCATTTACTTTATTTTAAGTCTTTCCTCAGCTAAATTTTTCTTTCGTTTTAGTTGCGTTACACGTCGCACTGCCGCCGCAGTTAGTTATAAGGAGGCCTCTGAAGATGAAGCCACTGATTCAGAGGATCTACTGGAGCTTGAGTACGACGAAAGTCAGGCAGTAAAGGCAGCTGCAGCCGAAGAAGATGAGAAGTGTGAAACGATTGAGCGCATTCTGGCACAACGTGTGGGCAAAAAAGGATGTACTGGAAACCAGACAACGATGTATGCCATTGAGGAGAACGGCTGTGATCCGAATGTGGACTTCGATGATGCCACAGATGCAGACTCGTCTTGCTCAGAGGTGCAATATCTTATTAAATGGAAAGGATGGAGCTACATACACAATACCTGGGAATCGGAGACGACACTGCGCGATATGAAAGCCAAAGGCATGAAGAAGCTTGATAATTTTATTAAGAAGGAACAGGAGTCGGCCTGTTGGCTTCGCTACGCCGGTCCCGAAGACATTGATTACTTTGAATGCCAACTGGAGTTACAGCATGATTTGCTTAAGTCTTATAATAAGGTGGATAGAATAATTGCATGCGGTACAAAGCCCGATGATGGCAGTGAGGAATATTTGTGCAAATGGCAATCCTTGCCCTATGCAGAATCAACTTGGGAAGATGCTAATTTGGTAATACGCAAATGGAATCGTTGTGTAGAACAATTCAATGAGAGAGAAAACTCTAAGTGTACTCCCTCACGACATTGTCGGCTTATCAAATATCGCCCAAAATTTTCATCTATCAAAATACAACCAGAATTTCTTGTTGAGGCTCTCACGCTGCGTGACTATCAAATGGACGGACTCAACTGGTTGCTACACTCATGGTGCAAAGAAAATTCAGTGATACTAGCAGATGAGATGGGTCTGGGCAAGACAATACAAACGATATGCTTTCTCTATGCGCTGTTCAAGCTACATCATTTATATGGCCCCTTCCTTTGTGTCGTCCCACTCAGCACAATGACCGCCTGGCAGCGAGAATTTGATTTGTGGGCACCGGACATGAATGTGGTCACATATTTGGGTGATGTAAAGTCCCGTGAGCTTATACAGCAATATGAGTGGCAGTTTGAGGGCTCAAAAAGACTGAAATTCAATTGCATCCTAACCACCTATGAGATTGTATTAAAGGATAAGCAATTTTTGGGCACATTACAGTGGGCAGCACTGCTGGTGGACGAGGCACATCGCTTGAAAAACGATGATTCGTTGCTTTATAAATCTCTCAAGGAATTCGAAACTAATCATCGATTACTCATAACGGGCACACCATTGCAGAATTCTCTAAAAGAATTGTGGGCTCTGCTGCACTTTATCATGCCAGAAAAATTCGATACATGGGAGAATTTCGAATTGCAGCACGGCAATGCCGAAGATAAAGGATACAGCCGATTGCATCAACAGCTAGAGCCATATATATTGCGTCGCGTTAAAAAGGATGTAGAGAAATCGCTACCCGCAAAAGTGGAACAAATCTTGCGCGTCGAGATGACTTCACTCCAGAAGCAATATTACAAATGGATCTTAACCAAGAACTTTGGTGCGTTGCGCAAGGGTAAGCGTGGCTCCTCGTCGACATTTCTTAACATTGTTATCGAGCTGAAGAAGTGTTGTAATCATGCCGCCCTCATACGACCCTCGGAGTTTGAGCTTTTCGGTCTACAGCAAGATGATGCACTACAGATCCTGCTTAAGGGGTCCGGCAAGTTGGTGCTCTTGGATAAACTATTATGTCGACTCAAAGAAACCGGACATCGTGTGCTTATCTTCTCACAAATGGTGCGGATGCTCGACGTCCTTTCCGACTATCTGCAGAAGCGACATTTCTCGTTTCAACGATTGGATGGAAGCATCAAAGGTGAGATGCGTCGTCAGGCATTGGATCATTTCAATGCCGAGAGAAGTCAGGATTTCTGTTTTCTGCTGTCAACACGCGCAGGCGGTTTGGGTATTAATCTGGCTACAGCGGATACGGTTATCATATTCGATTCGGATTGGAATCCTCAGAATGATTTGCAGGCGCAAGCGCGTGCCCATCGCATTGGTCAAAAGAATCAGGTTAACATTTATCGTCTGGTCACAGCACGTTCCGTTGAGGAGCAAATTGTGGAACGGGCTAAGCAAAAGATGGTGCTGGATCATTTGGTCATTCAGCGAATGGATACCACAGGTCGCACAGTGTTAGATAAAAGTGGCAATGGTCATTCCTCCAATTGGAATCCCTTCAACAAAGACGATTTGTCTGCTATACTTAAATTCGGTGCCGAGGAGCTATTCAAGGACGAACAAGAGCACGAGGAGGAGCTTGTTTGCGATATTGATGAAATTTTGCGTCGTGCCGAGACACGAAACGAGGATCCTGAAATGCCTGGCGATGATTTACTATCGGCCTTCAAGGTGGCCAGTATTGCGGCATTTCAGGAGGAGGAGCCAAACGAGCTCGGTAAGGATGAACATGCTAATGATGACGAGGATGACAGTAAAGACTGGGACGACATAATACCTGAAGACTTTAGAAAAGTTATTGAGGATCAGGAGCGTGCCAAAGAAATGGAAGATTTGTACCTGCCGCCACGACGAAAAACCGCCGCGGCAAATAAAAATGAGACTGGGAAACGCGATGGTGGCTCCTCTAAGGGTACAGCACGTAACGCCAAGCATGGCGATGATTCAGCCGATTCCGACTATGAGTTGGGCTCGGATGCCAGTGGCAATGGTGGTGATGATAACGGGCGGCAGCGTAAGCGCGGTCGTCCAGCAATGAAGGAGAAAATTAATGGATTCACCGATGCAGAACTGCGTCGCTTTATTCGCAGCTATAAGAAATTTCCAACACCCTTACAGCGATTGGAGGCAATTGCCTGCGATGCAGAGCTGCAGGAGAAACCACTATCTGAGCTAAAGCGGATTGGTCAGATGCTACACGATCGTTGTGTGCAGTTTCTAGACGAGCACAAGGAGGAAGAGACCAAGACTGTCAAAGAAGAACAACATCAGCAGCAGTATGGCGGAAAGCAGCGTCGCCCACGCGCCACTTACTCGGTTAAGCTGGGTGGTGTTTCGTTCAATGCCAAGACACTGCTGGCCTGTGAAGAGGAACTACAGCCACTTAATGAGCTAATACCAAGCACAGAACAAGCACGCGAGCAGTGGACATTTAATATAAAAACACGTTCACCAAACTTCGATGTAGATTGGCGCAGCGAAGAGGATACTAATTTGTTGCGTGGCATTTATCAATATGGCATTGGCTCGTGGGAGCAAATGAAGCTGGACCCGCGACTTAAGCTCGGTGAGAAAATACTGCTCAACGAAACACGCAAGCCCCAGGCCAAGCATTTACAATCCCGTGCCGAATACCTGCTCAAGATCATTAAAAAGAATGTCGAGCTAACAAAAGGCGATCAGCGACGCCAGTGTCGTTTGCGCAAGCTTAAAACGAGCATTAGCTTGAACACGACTGCTCTGGGTACGCCGGAGCGTTTTGAAGCTGGGGAAGATTGCAACAATTCCACACCAACGGCTGAAAGCAGTGCTGCCAGACTGGCGACAGATGGTGCTGGTCACGTTACTGTTTCGCCTCCGGCCTTGTCCGCTATGGCATCAGCAGAAACAGGTCATGTCAGCTCGGGTCAGAAGTCCAAGTCGACAAGAAGTAAGAAGGCGAGCGTCTCAGATAATAATGGCAACAAACCGATGCACTTTACCGCTCACAATGAGCCATGTGCTCTTGAAGTTCTCGGTGATCTGGATCCCAGTATCTTTAACGAATGCAAGGAGAAGATGCGTCCGGTGAAAAAGGCTCTAAAGGCACTAGATCAACCCGATCTCAGTTTATCCGATCAGGATCAATTGCAGCACACCAGGGATTGTTTGCTACAGATCGGTCGACAGATTGATGTTTGTTTACAGCCCTATGCGGAGTCCGAGAAAAAAGAATGGCGTAGCAATCTCTGGTATTTTGTGTCCAAGTTTACAGAACTGGATGCCAAGCGTCTATTCAAGATCTATAAACATGCGCTTAAGCAGCAGACGCAAGCAGCCAATTCCACAGATTCAAAGAATCCGACAGCATTTGGCGAGGACGGTTCAAAGTCAATGAGATCTCGTCTTAAAAATGAAAAGGATAAGGAGCGGGACAAGAGTGGGAAAAAGAAGAAAAAGGACAAGGATAAGGAGCGTGGGGCACGTTATTCCGGTGGTGCTGCGGCTTCTGAGGATAAATCTACCCGCCGTCAATTTACCAACTATTCGCCATTGAAACGGAAACGTGATGCGAACGATGCTATATTTGGAAGTGCATTGGGCATGCCCAACGCTATCAGTGATAATCTTAAATCCATGTCCTTTAAGCGACTTAACACGGAAAACTCGCGTCACGGGAGTTATGAGGATCAAATGCGCAAGAAACATAATCGACCCGCCGATGATTATTACGCTGGCGGTGCTGTAGGTCCTCCTGGCGGATACGACAGCATCTCTCGCCGTCCCGGTCTCAGTTCACCATCAAAAAGGCGCCTCGAACCGCCCGCATCCTCCGCCTACGCAGCAGAAATGGATCGTTGGCATGCACGTGACCGGTAAGTAAATTATCGTTTATGTATAAATGACATGCTCTATTATAAATATATCTACAGTTGTAACTTTGAATATAAGCGCGATCGTTACGATCCAGTTTATGCACGAAGCGGAGGAGGCGGCGCTGAACCCGCTGGTGGCTATCATCGCGATCATCGCGAACGCGGTCGTGACAGACGGCCTGACAAGCGCAGGTTAGTGTTCCATTTTACATCATATAGGGCCAAGATAGTGATTGCTCATTACTTTGCAGATATTCTTCCGCAATGCCGGCAAATGCCTACTCAAACCCCTACCTGGCGCCCAGTTACTATTTACAAAATGGCATGGTACCTGGACTGTCGCCACCGCCCTCGGGCTATAGGGGCGAACCGAGAAGCTACTCAGTGATGACGCGGGACCATCCGGGTGACTATAGACGCAGCGAGTACGAGCGACGCACCCACACATGAGTGCCGACAGATTCAGTTCTTGTATATACGCTATATAGGCTAGTTTTAAGCATGGCTGTGGTGTCTGCTAATTGATTAGTTGATTAAGTTCCGTAACAATCTTGACACAACACATTAGCAACAATAAACCCACACCCACACACAAATACAGATTAAAGTACCATAAATAGCTAAACATATGTACAACTGATATATAGCAGCTATTTATAAATTGTACTGTAAATTTAAATTATATTTATATTTGTGTATGTATGTATGTATATATATTTGTATATATACATATATGTATATGATAATATAAATAAAAGGCAAATTCGGGTACATGGCGGCGTTTCAGGCTAAATAGAAGCAAAACGAAAAAAAAAATAAGTAGCGTAAATAAGCTAATTTAAAAATTTTTTAGTTCCCTCTTGTATAAAGCATAGGCTTAAAGTTCTATTCAATACCATTTTTATACTGTACAGTAAATACCGGCTCAATGCCAATTTATCAACTCCTTTGAAAGATTTTAATATAACAAATTCTCACTTTACATATATTAACAACTAAAAAAGACAATGAATCATGTGATTATAAAAGAACAAATACAAAACAAAGAAAAGGGACTCCCTTTATTTTTTCGGTTTGCTCAATGTCTGAATGTATTCTAGATATGTATATATTTGACGCTGAGACGCCATTGATTATACACCAAATATATCACAAGCGTTTTAAACGCAAGCTTATTTGTTAAAAAAGTAAATGTTTTGAATTTAATTTGTCACCTTCTATATACCATAGTCACGCGTATGGCCGATTGATTCATCGTGATGATTTTTTGAACCACCTCGCATTAAGGTCAATTGTCAGGAATTTTAAGTCCACGTTCACTGAAGATGCTTTGATGATTTTGTCCACTCAATAGTTGGTTTAATTGGATTAAAAGTGGATATTTATTTTATTTATTGTCTTCAGAGAATTTGAACATGTTTACGTACTCGGAGCATGAGACCCAAGTAGTGCAGTCTGGAAGAAAACAACAAATAGATTTTATGCAGAATACAACAACAATTCGATGAGATTACATAAAATAAAATTACATAGGTTCATACTAAAATTATAAGTTTTACCAGCTAACCGAAAACTACATGGCTTTTCGCTTAGCTGGAAGCCGCTTTGGAAACAAATTTGAAATTGAGTTTGTGTCATGTTCGTGACATCTCTCATTCAATTTCTATAACTAAACGAGTTGAGTTCGGTCAGGTTGTTCTCGTGAGGCTGTTGAAATATAGCAATTGATGTTCCCCTGCAATGCCCTGAAATTCGCTAGGGTCTGGCGTTTGACCATATATAAAAAAATCGGTGAGAAAGTAAAATTGGAAAAAATATTTATAGAGAAATAATAATGATACGATTATAAAATTAAGATTAAACCCAATTCCTAACTTAGTGAAAGGATGTGTGCTTGTCTGAAAGGCGATATCGTGTAATTTAGGTGTAGTTTGCATTATTTGCACTGTATAAAAATTGTGAATGTTGTGTTGTGTTGTTGTGGTATGATTTATGTTGGAATACGATGGATAGTCATGGATAGATCCTAATCAGACTTGACGTCATTCCACTCACCGACAATTATGTTGCTGAAACGGATTGGGATCATCTTCAGCAGAACCTTCGCAGAGCTGAAAATCTATCGACTGTCATCTCATCGAAGTCAAAGATTTCGGCCACCTTGACATTATCCTTGTAATAATACGCATACAAAGCGTCGTTGTGCGTGCTCATCTTGAAGACGTCTTAGAAATTATCAAAATCCTCATTAAGTAAAGTGGCGCCGCTGTAAGAACATTTTCATAGATATTTTAGTATACCATCAAGGAGAAAATGTAACCCAGACTGACCATTCATCAACTAATCGACTCGAGTGCAGCAAGCCCGTCACATCGAAGTGTGGCAGATCATAAAGCAAAAATATTTCTGAATAGAACTAAACAACCAGTTGACGCAAATGTTTGGCCAGCGTAACCATTCTATGCTTTTTTTTTAGGGCTGAGAATGCGCACAAGACGTTTGACATTTTGTCGGGAGATTTCGATGCTTGTACTAGTCCAATCAAAGTGGAAGAGATGTCGCTTTCAGCACAAAACGGCCTCACAGTGATTGTGTTTTTGTCCAGAATAGGTAGATTGTTTAAAAAAGCCACGATCCATATAGCTAACGCCACGAACACGAGGAGGCAAAAGCCCCGAGAAGCCGGGAGTAACATTTTTTTGGTGTTCCCTACAATTATCAAGGCACATGAATTCGCAAAAAAATGCTGTTCTGCTCTGCAACTTCTTGCAAATGCAAGGCCGATTCTAAGCCGCACTTTGTTTGCTGCTGGTTGTGTGATAAATTCTTTCACATAAAATGCATCGGCACAACAGCACGCATCAAAGATTCTATCAACAACAGTGAATCTGGCCTAAAATGGACATGCAAAGTTTGTCGGGTGAAAGAACTAACTTTAAGTAAAATGCTAAGGGAGACTAAATTTAAATTTTAGAAGTTGCGTCCAGCATTTTCAAAACTCCAATCATGATTTTCTGATCTGGAAATTCAATTCAATACATTCGAATTACATACAACTTTTGATCGTCACCTTTCCAGTTACGCCTATGTTCAAAAAGAATCTTAAAAATTCTACCACGGCCGTCAATACTCCGAATGTTGCTTCAAACGTTAAATTGCTTGTCGCGGTTAAGCCCAAGAAACAGGTTTTCGTTTCTCGCCTTGCACCCGATACTTCGATTGAAGATGTGCAATTATTTATTCAATCAAAAATCACTGTACCGAACATTGTTTTAGAAAAGTTTACTCTTAACTACACGCGAGATATTGCATCTTTTAAAATAAGTATTCCTGCAGACAATTTTCAATCTGTTTGCAGCGGAACCTACTGGCTGCCAGACTTATGTAATTGCAAAGGAGTATTCTCCAAAACAAAAAAGTCGAACTGCGGTTCCTCTTCCTACCGCTTCTCGCGCCTCTTCTTCTTCTAGTGGGACACCAAAAAACCAGTAGAAATATCCTAATATCTTTATTTTGCTTATCAAAACGTTAAGAGCCTAAACTCTCAGCTCTTTTGATGTTAAAATAACGATGTGTCAAATATCAATTTACATTATCTGTTCCTATATTCCTCCCTCATCTGATATATTTGTCTACCTGTCTAATTTAAAAATTTTTTAGTTCCCTCTTGTAGGTATTGAATAGAACTTTAAGCCTATGGTTTATACAAGAGGGAACTAAAAAATTTTTAAATTAGACAGGTAGACAAATATATCAGATGAGGGAGGAACTGTACAGTAAATACCGGCTCAATGCCAATTTATCAACTCTTTTGAATGATTTTAATATAACAAATTCTCACTTTACAAACATTCGCATAAAGTTAATTATTTACTTGGGTTAATAAGAATGTAATACAATGCATATAAAAGACTTTATATTTTAATTTAATTCAATTCTTGTTTATTTTTTTCGGTTTGCTCAATGTCTGAATGTATTCTAGATATGTATATATTTGACGCTGAGACGCCATTGATTATACACCAAATATATCACAAGCGTTTTAAACGCAAGCTTATTTCTTAAAAAAGTAAATGTTTTGAATTTCATTTGTCACCTTCTATATATCATAGTCACGCGTATGGCCGATTGATTCATCGTTATGATTTTTTGAACCACCTCGCATTAAGGTCAATTGTCAGGAATTTTAATTGGGGTGTAGCTGCGATTACAACACGAAGTCCACGTTCACTGAAGATGCTTTGATGATTTTGTCCACTCAATAGTTGGTTTAATTGGATTAAAAGTGGATATTTATTTTATTTATTGTCTTCAGAGAATTTCAACATACATGTGTACGTATATAGTCTCGGAGCATGAGACACAAGTAGTGCAGGCTGGAAGAAAACAACAAGTAGATTTTATGCAGAATACAACAACAATTCGATGAGATTACATAAAATAAAATTACTTAGGTTCATACTAAAATTATAAGTTTTACCAGCTAACCGAAAACTACATGGCTTTTCGCTTAGCTGGAAGCCGCTTTGGAAACAAATTTGAAATTGAGTTTGTGTCATGTTCGTGACATCTCTCATTCAATTTCTATAACTAAACGAGTTGAGTTCGGTCAGGTTGTTCTCGTGAGGCTGTTGAAATATAGCAATTGATGTTCCCCTGCAATGCCCTGAAATTCGTTAGGGTCTGGCGTTTGACCATATATAAAAAAATCGGTGAGTAAGTAAAATTGGAAAAAATATTTATAGAGAAATAATAATGATACGATTATAAAATTAAGATTAAACCCAATTCCTAACTTAGTGAAAGGATGTGTGCTTGTCTGAAAGGCGATATCGTGTAATTTAGGTGTAGTTTGCATTATTTGCACTGTATAAAAATTGTGAATGTTGTGTTGTGTTGTTGTGGTATGATTTATGTTGGAATACGATGGATAGTCATGGATAGATCCTAATCAGACTTGACGTCATTCCACTCACTGACAATTATGTTGCTGACACGGATTGGGATGATCCTCAGCAGAACCTTCGCAGAAAATCTATCGACTGTCATCTCATCGAAGTCAAAGATTTCGGCCACCTTAACATTATTTTTATACCCTTGCACCATTGAAAATGGTCAAAAAAGGGTATACTAACTTTGTGCAAATATATGTAACGGGCAGAAGGAGGCGACCATAAAGTATATATATTCTTGCTCAGGATCAATAGCCTAGTCGATTGAGCCATGTCCGTCTGTCCGTCTGTCTGTCTGTCTGGATGAACGCGCCGATCTCAGCTATTACAAAAACTAGGGACACCAAATTTAGCATGAAGATTCCTGTATACCATACGCAGATCAAGTTTATTTTCAATTTGGAATAACACGCCTACCGCCCCCGCAAACCGCCAATTTTGATTTACATTGCGATTTACATTCGAAATACTCATTTCTTAACGTTTTGCTTTAGCATAAATATAGATAAATACTATATGAAATTATCCTTCAAATTGCAATCCGATCGGACAATAAACACTGAAGTTATTAGATAAACCATTTCGACCAGCAAAGAAATTGTCGATGACGTCAGAACTAAATTACTTGTGCAGGAAAGAAAAGGACAAACGATGCGAGCGCGAAACGCGAGCTGTTTCTCGACTCTTCTTTCCCATGCACATGTCAATTACCGAAAATACATGTGCATAAATATATGCTATCACTCAACCAATAGGTGGCGTTATGAATATGAATGTATGCAAGTATTTACATGCATTTGTACATATTCATAATATTCATAATGTACGGATTATGAGCGGAGTCACCCGGTGTTACAGCTGTCATAACAGCGGACTAACATTCTATGTGTCGATGCATAATTGAACTCAGCTGTATTCTTTCTAAAACTCTGTTGTAACTTTGCGGTCATAGCGATAAGACGTAGTTTTATATATACTAAAAACAAATGAATTTAAATGGAGAAATAAACTGAAGATAAATCGTGCATGTATGATTCTTATTTGCGAACCCCATTACAATGATGCCAAAGCAGTGAGGCATCACAACTATTCATTGGTGGCCCATGGGGGGAAACTTGCTTATAAGAATAATATTTAATAATTGCTAAAAGCTGTTTGGCAATTGTATCTTCGTTGTTGGCTTCATCCAGATAAATCAACGTTCACAGTGCCTACGTTTTCTATCGCGCTCGTTCTCATCACGACAGAGCAGTATACGCAAACATTCGCGCTCGCTCTCATCACGACAGAGCGAAGTCCTGTTGCCCTTCGATTCCGTTAGAATTGCCGAAATCTCTTTCAACTTAAAAACAAGACTTCAAAGAAGAACGTAGATAACATACGAGCATTTGTGCACATTACATACAGTGGAGCAAAGTCAGTATAAATCATGTCGAAGTTTGATCAACTGGTGCGAGTTCAAACTGACCGCATTGAGTCTTTGAAGCGCTTGTTCAGTAATGTGAAAAAGCACTCGAGTGTGCGGAAAACGGAAATATATTTCGAAAAAAATCAAATCGACGAGCATAACAAAGCATTTCATCAGACGCATCACACACTTATATGCATGGCAGACTACGAAGAAAGTGTGTATAACCAACAAAATACAATCAGCCAATTCGAAGACCTAGGCATGGAAGTTTACTGTTTTGTGGCAGAAGAAAAGAAACGAATCTATCCAGTTACAGTGATGCACAACGAATCAACTAACTCCACAATAACAACACATGTAGAGGAATTACGGATACCATTGCCAAAATTACCAGTTCCGAAATTCTCTGGCAACTGCGCGGACTGGCCAAGTTTTCATGATGCATTTTTACGCTTGATTCATAATAATGAACGTCTGGATAAGATTCAAAGGTTCCATTTTTTAAAGGAAGCATTACCATTAGGCCTGGACAACGACATTCGCCAAATCGCTTTAACTGAAGCAAACTATGAAGTCGCTTGGACCACACTCCTACAACGGTATAACAACCCACGCATTGTGTTCGCCAGCCACATGAACATGCTCTACAACTTACCGAATCTTTCTAAAGAAAAATCTGCTCACATACGGTCTATGGTTAGTACAGTCAACGTCTGCATTGCCGCTTGCAATACCGTCAAGGCGCCGCTACAGGGAGGAGATTTTTGGCTGACCCATTATTTAACAACCAAACTACCTAAACGACACTCACACAGCGTGGGAGCATCATCTGGGCAGCAAGATTGACGTTCCTTCATACAAAGAACTGCAGCAGTTCCTCAATGATCGACTTGTTACGTTAGTCGCTATTGAAAGTCGTAACGCGTGCAGCGGCATGAAACAGTCAAATGAACCTTCAGACGGTACTAAACGCGAGTGCACAGCGCTCACACCAGGTCGGGTGCTTCCGCGTCCGCTTGCTATCATTGTGGCAATTTACACATCCTTCGAAGATGTCCGCAATTTCTTTCAATGGACTGCTACCAACGGAAAGAAATGGCCAGCAAGGCAAAATTATGTCAAATTGCCTGGGAAAATCGCACACACAAGCAAGCTGCCCCAGAAATAAGAATTGTCTTCATTGTGGTCAACGTCATCACACGATGTTACATTTTCCAGTAACACAGCCAACGTTGACAGCCTCCTCGACATCATGCCAAAGTTCGGCAGCCAGTTCAGAGGCCAAGCCGACTCTACAGTGCATGTCAACTACAACTTCACCTATGACTCATCGAAAGGTACTACTAGCAACAGCTCGGGTTGTACTCAGCAACACACACACAGGATGCCAGGCCACGGTAAACGCGCTTCTTGACCAAGGATCAGGAGCATCTATAATTTCGGAGCATGCTGTGCAGTCTCTCCAGCTCGCCCGAAGCACAACTCGCACTTCAATCACCGGAGTCGGTCAAGATTCAGGCCGACGCTGCAAATTCATCGTAAGTTGTTCGGTGCAAACAGCAACTAACCCAAATTTCTCATTAAAGGTCGACGATGCTTATGTTTTGAACACGTTGACATCACACATGCCAAGTCAAAGTTTTCCAGCAGGAAACTGGAGTCATATCCATGTTCTCATGCTCGCAGACCCCTATTATTTTAGATCCAAGCGAATCGATATAATTTTTGGAGCCGACCTTATGGCACAACTCTTGTTACCTGGAACAAAGATTGGCTTGCCAAACAAACCCATAGCGCAGAATACTCAACTCGGATGGGTTCTGTTAGGCAATGTTGGCAACACGCATATTACACGCCACATTCGTTGTAATCATGCCATAATAAACTCCGAAGAGCTGCTTAAAGTATTCTGCGAGGTGGAATCAGTTCCAGAACGCCCAAAGCTTTCCAAAGAAGATCAATGGTGCGAGTCTTTCTTTAAACCGACCTATTAACGTCAACCAGGCGGCAGTTATCAAGTCCGTTTGCCATACAAGAGGAACTTTGATCCCAGTATGACGCTCGGAAAATCTCATCAGATCGCCCTGAACAGATATCTTCAACTCGAAAGGCGCCTTCAAAGGGACCCAGACAAATGGAGCAGATACTGCAAAGGAATTGAAGAATATTTTCAACTAGGACAAATCACGTTGGCAGAGACGAGCGAAAACTCAACCATAACCACGGATTCCTACGGTCAGCATGTTGCATCATGCGTGCTACCACATCATGCAGTTTTCAAAGAAGAAAGCCTCACCACAAAACAACGTATCGTTTTTTAAGCATCGGCCCGGACCTCAAATGGCAGATCGTTAAACGATGTACTATGTGTCGGTCCCACGCTGCAAAATGATCTGCCAGCCGTTCTCTGAAATTGAGACAATATCAGTTTGTTTTCACTGCCGATATACAACGAATGTATCGCTGTATCAATGTCCACCCTGATGACACGCAGTACCAGAGGATTTTATGGCGGGCGGCGGATGGAGTCATCAAACAGCATTGCTTAATTACCGTCAAGTTTGGAACAGCGTCTACACCTTATACAGCTATAAGAGTCATCCATCAAATAGCTGAAGACACACAGACAAAATATCCTATGGCATCCAACGTTCTCAAAAATGAGATATATGTCGACGACATTCTCTCAGGCGATCATTCACACGAGGCAGCAATACGGAAAAGTTTGCAAACTATGCTAGCTTTAAAATCCTCTGGCATGGAGCTACGAAAATGGGCTAGCAATGACCAGGATCTGATGGCAACGATACCTCTCGAGCATCGATGCAAGCAGACATCCCTCAGTTGGGACAATGCGGACACCATCAAAACACTGGGTATGTACTGATTGCCCAAGCAAGATTGCTTCACTTATAAATTACAAGCAAATACTTCAGCCGGTATAACAAAACGGGAAATCCTATCGACCATAGTACGTTTATTTGATCCTCTTGGATTAATCGCTCCAGTTGTAATTTCAGCAAAGATTATATTGAAAGAAATTACACTAGCGAAGCAATATCACGAGGACGGATCGAGTACATCACTGGATTGGGATGAGCCAGTTCCCAACACCATTGCCGTCAAATGGCAACAATTTCGACAGCAACTAATGAATGTTAACACGATCAAGATACCACGCAGCGTCAAATTTATACCACAATTTAGTAGTGTGATACAACTGCACACCTTTTGCGATGGATCCTCCAGTGCTTACGCAGCAGCAGTGTATGCACGCACCCAACAGTCTGATGCGGCTTTCTATACAACTCTCATCGTTGCGAAATCAAAAATTTCGCCAACCAAGCCGTTAACAATACCGCGCACTGAGCTATGCGGTGCAGTATTAGCTACCAAACTCACCAAATGGGTGCTGGAGAATAACCGATGGACCAATGCACACATATCTACCTTTTACTGGACCGATGCTACCATTGTTCTGCACTGGATTAAAGGAGAGATTACTAGGTGGAAAACGTTTGTAGCCAACCAAGTGTCTTACATTCTCGACCACACCTCAGCGGCTCAGTGGCACCACGTAGACACATCGGAAAACCCAGCAGATTGCGCAACCAGAGGCCTACCACCGAGCCAAATACCTGATATTTGGTGGCATGGCCCATCCTAGCTATGCAAAACCCACAATATTTGGCCAAACACGCAATCACAATTGCTCAATCCAGAAGAAACGGATCTGGAGGCCAAATCCATAAAAATTAGAGCCTTCACTACCTTGTCAGACACAAAGGATTCTATTATTGACCGATTCTCGTCGTATACAAAACTGCTACGTGTCACGGCATACATGTTACGATTCTGCCACAATGCTCATGCTCGAGCGCAACGAAGCCACGGATCACTCTCTCCTGACGAACTGGATGAGGCCCTGTGCTGCATAGCTCGCCTTGCACAATCCGATACATTTCACGCCGACATCCAAGCGCTTAAAAGGAACAAGCCGTTACCACCCCGTAGCACACTTTTAAATCTTACACCGTTTCTTGACAACAATATCTTGAGGATTCGTGGCCGTCTCAAGCATTCAAATCTCTCTTTTTCTCGAAGACATCCAATTATATTACCTCATTGTCACCTACTTACAGATATGGTAATTCAACACTCTCATCAGCTCACTCTACATGGCGGCGCTCAATTAACACTGGCTCACATACGATTATTATTACGAGGGTCGTATGATAATTCCGTGACTTTTTGAATAAAATATATTTTTTTCGTCAAAGAAGCGTTTTATTTCTCAACATAATCTCCTTTTAGCTCTATACATTTAGTCCAGCGTTTTTCCAATTTTTTTATTCCTTCCAAATAATAGGTTTTCTCAAGGCCCTCAAAATAGTCGTTTGTTTCTGTGATGACCTCTTCATTTGACCCGAATCTCTTACCGCCGAGCCATTTCTTCATGTTTGGAAACAAAAAATAGTCACAGGGGGCTAAATCTGGAGAATATGCTGGATGGGGTAGCAGTTCGTAGCCCAATTTATGAAATTTTGCCATGCTGACTACACACGTGTGCACCCGTGCATTGTCCTGATGGAACAGCACTTTTTTTTCGCCAAATGCGGTCGTTTCTGCTTCAAATCAATATCGAATCTGTCCAAAAGCTCTGAATAATATTCGCCGGTGATCGTTTTACCCTTTTCAAGGTAATCGATGTGAATGATACCTTGTGCATCCCAAAAAACTGTGGCCATGACCTTGTTGGCCGACAGACCCACCTTGGCCTTCTTTGGTGCACGTTCACCCGGAGAAACCCACTGTCTTGATTGTTCTTTGGTCTCTGGTGTGGTGTGGTGGATCCATGTTTCGTCTACGGTAACGAAACGGCGCAAAAATTCGTTTGGATTGCGGTTGAACATCGCCAAACACTCCTTTGAAATGGTCACACGGTTGCGCTTATGGTCGTGTGTGAGCAATCGCGGCACCCATCGCGCGGAAAGCTTTTTCATGTCCAAATATTCATGTAAAATGTGATGTACCCGTTCAGTTGAGATGCCTACAGCCTCAGCTACCTCACGCACTTTCATTCTCCGATCATCCAATATCATTCCATGGATTTTGTCGACGATTTCTGGCATGACGACCTCTTTTGGGCGACCTGAACGTTCGGCATCACTTGTACTGGTACGACCACAACGGAACTCAGTAAACCATTTCTTAACCATTGAAATTGATGGTGCAGAGTCCCCATAATATTTATCAAGTCTTTCCTTGGTTTCGGTGATGGATTTTTTACGCAAAAAATAATGCTTAATTAGCACACGAAATTCACTTTTTTCCATTTTCGTTAAAATTCACGAGATCGTCTGCTTTCAATGCCTATAAAACGCAAACTAAGAAACGCAGCTTTCTCAAAATTTTACAGTCAGCTGTTAATCGATAACTGCTGACAGGAGCAGTGTTGTATTTAGAGCAGGTGCGCGGCAAATACAAAAAGTCACGGACTTATCAAACGACCCTCGTATTATTATTATAAAAGAGGGAGTCTCCCAGCGGAGAAGGCGCGAGGCACTGCGACCATGTAGATCTTTTGTACCTAGATTGCTCACCCTATAATGACAAAAGCTGTTCTGCCCCCCTAATGAAGCATAACAGGTCTTTCGTCGAGGAACGGACATAATGCTTGGGACTTGCGAATTCCACGTGCAGATGTTTCCTCCTAGTCCATACCAAGGCCGGACAGTCACATAGAATGTGTTTAGTAGACTCGTTGTCCTCTTTGCAGAGCCTGCACTCCGCATCCGAGGACAGGCGCATTTTGGTAAGGTTATAGTTCACCAGGTGGTGGCCACTAAGGTAGCCAACAAGTAGGTAGAGGTCTCTCCTAGAGAGTAGCTTGGTCCTTCTATCAACTTTAGGATTGGTGAGCTCTTTAGCCTGCCGCATCCCTGGTTGGAAGAACCAGTAGCGTTCGGTCAATCTTCCAGCCCAGGTTTTCACCAGGGAGGAGATAGTTGACCACCCCACGCCACAGAAGGGTTCGGGGCCAAGCAGGGGGGCTGATGACCCAGCCCTCGCTAGTTCGTCCGCCTGCTCGTTGCCCTGGAAACCAGAATGTCCAGGTACCCAAATTCGAGTAACTTTGTTCTTATTTGACACCCGCTGGAGACAGTTCCAGCAGTCAGCCACCATACACGAGCCTACTCTTTTTGTGGAGAGGGCCAGTATGGCCGCTTGGCTGTCCGAGAAGATGTATATGTTCGCTCCTCTAATCCCCTTCTCAAGGATAAGACGGCAGCAGAACTCGATGGCGTGAACCTCTGATTGGAAGACTGTAGGCCAGTTGCCCATAGCAATCGAGGTTTTGGAGTTGGGACCAAATATCCCAGCTCCAACCCCCTGATCAGTCTTTGACCCGTCGGTATACCAATGTATACCATTGGGGTTTCTGATGGGGTTGCCAGCATCCCAGTCCCTACGGTCCGGGATGAGGGTTCTGAATTTTGCAGCAAAATAGAGTTCCTTGGTCATAGAGTCTGATCTGGTGCAGATCTCTAGGCCAGGAATATCTTTGATTAGGCTAGCATGCCCTGATTCGGTAGCTAGAAGCCCAGATTGAAGCTTAATTCTAAGAAGGCTCATAGCAGCAACTTCTTTAATGCGGATGTGCAGCGGAGTCAGATTCAAAATTGATTCCATAGCTGCGGTGAGACAGGTGCGAAGTGCACCCGTCAAGGAGAGGCACAGCAGCCTATGCAGTTTCGTGCATTTGTTGATGGCAGTGACCTGCGTAACCTTAGGCCACCAAACAATAGCAGCGTAGGTTACGATAGGTCTTACCATCATCTCAAATAGCCACCGGATGGTGCAGGATTTGAGACCCCAGATTCTAATGAAGAGTCTTCTGCATGCCCACATGGCATGAGTAGCCTTTGATAGACTGTTATGTAAGTGGGAGTTCCAGTTTAGTCGTTTATCAAGGGTTACCCCTAGATATTTAACTTCATTGGAAAGGTCCACGGGAGAGCCGCCAATGTATAATTGACCAATGTCAACAGAGTAACGCTTAGTGAAGGGAACAATGATTGCCTTTTGTGGGTTGATGCTAAGACCTGCATCTTCACACCACCTACTGACCGTGTTCAGAGCTGATTGCATCAACTCTGTCACGGTGTTGGCAAAGTTCCCGTTCACTACGAGAGCCAGGTCGTCGGCTTAGCCAATCGCTTCCACGCCCTGTTCTGCAAGTATGATTAGTAGTTCGTCGACTACTAGGGACCAGAGCAAAGGGGATAGGACCCCTCCCTGGGGACACCCTTTAACCGCACTAATATGGGCGGTCGTCGTGTCCAGGGTAGAGGAGATAGTCCGGTGTTTGAGCATGGCGTCAATCCACCGGATTATGGGACGGGCAATATTCCTGCGCTCAAGCGCAGCAAAGATAGACCCGTAGCCGGTGTTATCGAAAGCACCCTCTATATCAAGAAAAGAGCACAAAGCAATGTTCTTTGATACGAAGGCTCTTTCAATTTTTCCCACTAATTTGTGGAGAGCGACCTCTGTCGATCTACCGGCTATATACGCGAACTGCGTGGGGTGCAGAGGGTTGTTTTTCTGCAGAGAGCACCGAATGTGCATGTCTAAGAGCCTTTCTGCAGTCTTAAGCAGAAAGGAAGTAAGGCTGATCGGCCGATATGACTTAGGCTGGACGATTTCCCTGTTTGAGAATGAATACCACATTGACTCTCCTCCAAGAGTTGGGTATGTGTCCCCACGTGAGACTAGCTCTAAGTAGGCCGACCAGTGGATCGAGGATATGATCCAGGCTGTTTTGAAGAAGGGCTGGAAAGATTTTATCACCCCCTGGAAGCGAAAGAATCTACAGCCCATTTGACCTTTTCAGGGTCGAAAATGGTTCCAGATAGGCTGGATCCACGTGAGTCAGGTGACAAGGTGGCGTTAACGTGACTGGAAAGATCTGGGTTCGCCACGGAACCTGGGAAGTGAACTTGCAATAAAAGTTCAAGAGCATCCCTGCGATCTTGAGTGAAAGAGCCATCTGCTCTTTTGAGAAGCCCTATACCATTAGACGACCCTTTGGCTAATACTTTGTGGAGTCTCGCTGCCTCTGGCAGCGATTCTATGCTACCACAGTAACTGCGCCACGTATCGTGTTTGGAGCGTCTAATGTTCTTGTTATAGTTTGTGAGAGCGTCGCTATAGACGTCCCAACCTATGCGATTAGATCTGGCCTTGTTGAAGAGGCTTCTAACCTTCCTTCTTTGTGCTGCCAGCTCTTCATTCCACCAAGGAACTTTACGGTTGACCATTAAAGTCTTCCGAACTGAGCTAGCTTCGAAGGACGTAATAAGCACATCTTGGAGCAGGTTGGCAGCAAGTTCTATCTCACTGATAGAGTTAGGATTGCTGATCAACAGTTCTGCTTTCAAAGCCACAGAGGCTTTGAAGAGTTCCCAGTTTGTCTTCTTGGGACAAAAGGAGTTCTGGCGGATATAGACTTGGCCAGGAAGGTCGAACCTGATGTGCTGATGGTCCGACAGGGTGGCTTCGTCAGTAACCCGCCAGTTAACAAGCGAACTCGCAATTGAGTTGCTGACTAGGGTGAGATCTAAAACCTCTTTCCTAATGGAGTTTATAAACGTGGGTTTACACCCTACGTTGGCTATATCTAAATGACAACACATTAGATAATCTAAGAGAGACTCACCACGTTTATTGACATCGCTGCTCTCCCAGATTGTGTGGTGAGCGTTGGCGTCACAGCCGATCACAAGCGGCTTGTTGTGGAGGCGGCAGAAGTCCACAAGCCGCTGAACCTCTGCGGGGGGTGCATCATCCACATCGCCCGGAAAGTAAGCAGAGGCGATCACTATATCTCCTCTATAGCCGTTGCCACCAGGTCTCTGTGAATGAAGTTAGTTAGAGGGAAGTGTCTCACACTTTTATTAACCAATATAGCAGTGCGAGGGGCACCTCCCATACGGTCATATAGTAACTTACATGATCCGCGTGATAGTCCACGGACGAGGCCACCTATTGACCATGGCTCTTGGACGAGAGCCAGGTCAATCTCGTCTTTACAGACGACCCTGTACAGGGTGGCTGACGCTCCTCTGGCGTGGTGCAGGTTCGCCTGGAGCACCTTAGTTGCGCTCCGCATCCTCTCGTAGCGCCTTAGTGACAAGGCCACATGCCTTGCCACCCCGAGAGTCGTTGCCACGGATGCCCTTCGGAACTCTGGTGGAGCTGCTCGGCGGAGGTCGACTAGCGACCCCAGTCGCGGGAGGTACCCTTGCAGGTAGCTTGCGCCCAGCGCTTATTGTGGGTCGGGCAGGGGCCAGGAGGCGCCCGCTGTCAGCCACAGGTCTGGTGCGGCCGGTTGGTGGGTTGGGGGCGGAGACCCGGATGGTCGGGGGTTTGGGGAGGGGGGCTTGCCGCGCAACCGCGGCTGCAGCGCTGGTGGACGCCACCGGGGCGGCAGCTACTGCCGTCGCGTAGGTGGGGGCAACCTTCGTCGCTTCCGGAGGGGCGTCGGTTGGGGGAGGGGGGAATGGTTGGAGAAGGGGAAGAGGGTCGGGCAGGAGAGGGGGAGGCTCTGGGGGCGGAGTTCTTTAGGAGAAGCTTAACTCGTCCAAAGACGAATTTCACCTTCCCGTTGCACTCCGTCAGAGCCTTATACGACTCCTCGTCGACCAACATCGCGAGGTGAGTCGTGGTGCCGTTGAGGCTGTGCTGGACCACTCGCCACTGCTTCGTTGAGAAGCAGTCCGCATTTTGGATGCCAAGGTATCCCAGAATGGCGGCGGGAGTCAGGTCAGCACTACCGGGGAAATATCCTCCGATCAGGTGAGCTTTAGGAAACTCAGTCTCCTCCAGTAGTTTGATGTCAAGGGAGCTGATGGACCTGATGTGTCCAACGGCTCCCCTGACCCAGTCAGCAGTGCGGCTGTCTTCGCACACCAGGAGCAGCCATTCGTTTCGGGGTATGCAACCCTCGAAACCTGGACTGGCGCCCGGTGTGGGATGAAGGAGCAAAGCCTTGGCGATGCTTGCTTTCACCGTAGCCACCAGCTCCGGTGAAAGCGGATTTTTGGGGTCAGCCGACGTGAAGCCCAGTTTCACGCTGCTTGCCACCTGGCTGTGAGGTGGCTTTGTGGACTCCACATGAGTCTTTTTGGGCTTCTTTGAAGACCCTTGGGGTTCGAGGACAGTATCGTCAGCGCGCGTCCGTTTGGCCTTGGTTTCCACGGGGGGCGCGGTGGCGATAGCTAGAGCCTCCGCTCTGCTCGAACCCTTCGCAAGTGCGGCTTTGAATAGCCTCTTCTCGCGTGTCTTCAATTTGACGAAGGCGTTCTCAGATTCCAGTCGCAGCTTCTGGATCTAAGAGCCTGCTTCCGTGAGACCTGACCTCTGAGAGGCCACGGAAGCGTCGTCAGCAAGGCTGATCAGGTCAGCACCAGCTTCCGCGTCGGAGGACATCACCTCGACGAGTTGGTGCCTGCCTGAGCAGCTGTTGGACGAGAAAGCAGCACTAACGAACTCATCGTCCAAGGGAGTCCGTGGCATGTCCGGGTCCCCTAGAGTACCAGGGCCAAGACCCGTGGTATTGGAGGTGGAACCCAGCAGCCCACTGGCTGCAGTGCTGTTGATGGGGTCGGCCGTTAAGGCTTCGCCCTGGGTGGATGCTGTTAAAGTCGCATCAGACTTATCTGGTTTTAAAAAGTTATCCATATGTTTGGACCCACGAGTAGGCGGGAAGGGAAGGTCGCCCACGGCATAGCCCGCATACCGTGGGAAGTCTAGATGAAACTGGAGGGCGACAGGTATCCAGAGTCCGCATACTAACGACCGGGCTACCCCCCGGCCATGCATCCCTTGGCGTATGCTGTTCCGCCTTGGATTGGGGTGATTTATAGAATCACAATCTTCGCCCGACTACAATTAGTCAGCACCCCTAGCAGAGACATGACCGTGCTAGAGGCCTGCTTCCAGCCGCTCTCACGTGGAGAGTATAGCCGCACTTCCGGCAGTAGGAGCAAGGACGGCACGTACCTCAGCCAAAGCTAGGGTTACATGTAGTTCCCCTTGCTGCCTCTGACGGCTGACGGCCAAACATACGATACAAATTCTGGATTCCCAGAGGCAGACAAGCAGTCAGGCGAATCATCCGGAAATGCGTTACATGTTTTAAGGTAGCTCCACTCGTAGCGAAGCAATTAATGGGTGACTTGCCATTACATCGAGTCAACCCCCCAACTCGTCCGTTCATTACAACAGGAGTTGACTACACCGGAGCGATTGAACTTCAAGCCGCGCGTGTACGAGGATCTACTACTTACAAAGGCCATTTTTTTATGCTTAGCAACCAAGGCAGTCCACTTGGAAGCCGTCACTGGACTTTCAACAGAGCACTTTCTGCAAGCATTCACGCGATTCACCGGACGTCGAGGACAAGTTCAACATATGTATAGTGATAACGGCACAAATTTTGTTGGTGCCAGTACAGCGCTTAACCAGCCCATCACTTACAAAGCAGACCTAAATAAATCGACTACTATTTCTTGCACAACAACACATGACGCGACAATTCTGGTCCCAATGGTTTCGTGATTGGTTGTCACACTTGCAAACTCGGTTTAAGTGTTGCCAAATCAAAGAGAATCTTAACATCAACGACTTAGTCATTATAAAGGATGATAATCTATCACCAGCTAAATGGACTGTAGGCCGAGTCGTCGAACTGCACCTTGGATCGGACTCGCTAGTCAGAGTGGTTACATTAAAGACAAAATCTGGCATTCAAAAGAGGTCAATCACAAAGCTTTGTCCACTTCCTATTTCGACATAATTATGATCAACACACGGATCAAGAATAACAAGGAGGCTTTATGCTGGACGATGCATTGGCGGGCGGCATGTACGGATTATGAGCGGAGTCACCCGGTGTTACAGCTGTCATAACAGCGGATTAACATTCTAATTGAACTCAGCTGTATTCTTTCTAAAGCTCTGTTGTAACTTTGCGGTCATAGCGACACGACGTAGTTTTATGTATACTAAAAACAAATGAATTTAAATGGAGAAATAAACTGAAGATAAATCGTGCATATATGATTCGTATTTGCGAACCCCATTACTATGATGCCAAAACAGTGTGGCATCACAACTATTCACATAATATGCTTACGTGCATATATGATTATTATTTAATAATTCATATTTTAGGGTCAGTAAAAAATACAAAACTATAAAATGCAATTAAATAAATATTAATTTTGATTACTCGATATATTGCAAGTTATCGACATTGGCCAATTCAAAATTTATAAAGAAATACCGATATATACTGCTCACACCGCTTTTTGCAGTATTTCGCGCTCTAAGAAAATTTCGGCGATAAATTATTAACAACGTACCGAAATTGATGCAAGGTGGCAGCGCACTGCAGTGTTATGATTAATTTGTAGCTTGCGATTAGTATCATACAATTAGATAGCAACATACGTCCAAGGGTATCCCACTGTCGCGTGCCGCTCGACTGTTGTTCTCGTTGTTGTTATCCTTGTAATAATACGCATACAAAGCGTCGTTGTGCGTGCTCATCTTGAAGACGTCTTAGAAATTATCAAAATCCACATTAAGTGAAGTGGCGCCGCTGTAAGAACATTTTCATAGATATTTTAGTATACCATCAAGGAGAAAATGCAATCCAGACTGACCATTCATCAACTAATCGACTCGATTGCAGCAAGCCCGTCACATCGAAGTGTGGCAGATCATAAAGCAAAAATATTTCTGAATAGAACTTGGTCAGCGTAACCATTGAAAATGGTCAAAAAAGGGTATACTGACTTTGTGCAAATGTATGTAACGGGCAGAAGGAGGCGTCGGAGACCCCATAAAGTATATATATTCTTGTTCAGGATCACTAGCCGAGTCGATTGACCCATGTCCTTCTGTCTATCCGTTTGTCTGTCTGTCTGGATGAACGCGCCGATCTCAGCTATTATAAAAGCTAGGGACACCAAATTTAGCATGAAGATTCCTGTATACCATACGCAGATCAAGTTTATTTTCAATTTGGAATAACACGCCTACCGCCCTCGCAAACCACCAATTTTGATTTACATGGCGTTTTACTCATTTCTTAACGTTCTGCTTTAGTATATATAGATAAATACTATATGAACTTATCCTCCAAATTGCAATAGGATCGGACAATAAACACTGAAGTTATTAGATAAACCATTTCGACCCTTCGACCAGCAAAGAAGTTGTCGATGACGTCAGAACTAAATTACTTGCGTAGGAAAGAAAAGGACAAAAGAGCTGTTTCTCGACTCTTCTTTCCCATGCACATGTCAATTACCGAAAATACATGTGCATAAATATATGTTATTACTCAACCAATAGGTGGCGTGGTAAATGAATATGAATGTATACAAGTATTTACATGCATTTGTACATATTCATAATATGCTTACGTGCACATATGATTATTATTTAATAATTCATATTTTAGGGTCAGTAAAAAATACAAAACTATAAAATGCAATTAAATAAATATTAATTTTGATTACTCAATATATTGCAAGTTATCGATATTGGCCAATTCAAAATTTATAAAGAAATACCGATATATACTGCTCACACCGCTTTTTGCAGTCTTTCCCGCGCTAGGAAAATTGCGGCGATAAATTATTGACAACGTATCGAAATTGATGCATGGTGGCAGCGCACTGCAGTGTTATGATTAATTTGTAGCTTGCGATTAGTATTATACAATTAGATACTTTTTATAGCAACATACGTCCAAGGGTATCCCACTGTCGCGTGGCGCTCGACTGTTGCTTTCGTTTTTTTTAGGGATGAGAATGCGCACAAGACGTTTGACATTTTGTCGGGAAATTTCGATACTTGTACTAGTCCAATCAAAGTGGAAGAGCTGCAAACTCTGATCGCGCGGACAGATGTCGCTTTCAGCACAAAACGCCCTCACAATGATTGTGTTTTTGTCCAGAATAGAATAGATAGCTAACGCTACGAACACGAGGAGGCAAAAGGCCCGAGAAGCCGGGTGTAAAGCATGCATAGAGGTAACCCTTCCTCTTCGAGATTTAAGCTCGGAGATACTGACATTCTGGCGAGGGACTAAACGGTCCTACGAAAAGAAATGTAAAAAGATGTCATGCTACTGAGCAGCAAATCGTAGAGTAGGCAATCTGCCGATGCGCCTCCAATCATCACTAGCAGCACATGCGGAGCATAGTTCTGGATAAATGCCTAGGAAACTGCAGCCAGAGAAGGATAAATTCATAATTTGCTTTCCTTTATTCTGTTTTCACGTAAAAACCAAGGAGGGCTATTTGACTTTACGGGAAAAGTAACAGGAACACATTGATCAAAAAATGAGTTCATAGAGGAATAAAAAAATGAAATGCATTTATTTAGATCAGAACATGAAAAAGAAATGACCAATCATGTTCCAAAACTAAACAATTCAATTTTTGAAAATCGGTCCTACGAAAACAACGTGATTTTACTATAGGGGAAACAGTTGCAGTTTGCATAGAAGTTGGCAGAGTTAGAACCAGGTCCAATGTAGGATGATAGGAATCTTCAGGAAGAACTAAGGGATTCATTCTAGAGATAGTTTTTAGTAAAATGTCAGAAGAGAAAATTAAATCAAGCATTCTACCACTACAATTAGGAACAGTATTTATTTGATAAAGAGATAGCTCCGAAAGGCCATTTAAAAAAGAGTTAAATACAGAGGGCACTAATATATCTGATTGAGATGACCAAGTAACTTCTGGTAAAGTGGAAATCACCAAAAACTAGCAGATAATCTCTATCACATAGTTTAGAGGCAACAGATTGGGTAGATGAAAGATGGTCTAGGTAGACAGATATATCAGAAGAGGGAGGAATATACGAACAGGTAATGTAAATTTAAATTTGACACATCGTCATTTTAACACATAAAAATTCTAAGGAAGAACCATGGTCTAATGGAACAAGTTCGGAAGGAAGATCTGACTTTACAGCTATAAAAACACCACCTCCAATTCGTGATAAACGGTCACATTTGAAGGAGGTGTACTTATTAGGAAAAATTGAGCAGTTTTCTACATCAGGTTTTAACCAGGTTTCAGTAAATATTAAAATTTGATGATCGAACGAAACACTATTCATAAACAATTTAGAGAGCTTAGAGTTTAGGCCTCTAACGTTTTGATAAGCTAAATAAAGATGGGATATCTCTACTGGTTTTTTGATGCTCCACTAGAAGAAGAAGGGCGCGAGAAGTTGAAGGAAGCGGTACCGTAGTTCGATTTTTTGGTTTTGGAGAATACTCTTTTACATATAAGTCAGGCGGCCAGAAGGCTCCGCTGCAAACAGATTGAAAATTGTCTGCAGGTATACTTATTTTGAAAGATGAGATATCTCGCGTGTAGTTAAATTTAAACTTTTCTACTACAATGTTAGGTACAGAAATTTTTGATTGAATAAATGATTTTCGTCTTCAATCGAAGTATCGGGTGCAAGGCGTGAAACGAAAACATGTTTCTTGGGCTTAACCGCGACAAGTGATTTAACGTTTGAAACAACCGTTTGCGTATTGACGGCAGTGTTATCAAAAGAATTTTGAAGATTCTTTTTGGATAAAGGCGCGTCTGGAGAGGTGACGATCAAAATTGGTGGATCGCTCAAAACTGCCAGGGCGGCTGGAGGAGTGTTAGGAGACGTAGACGTAGAGGGGGTTAAGTAGGCAATAACTGGAGATGTTATACCTGAAGGAGTTGCCGGTGGAAGTGCGGAAGGCTCATCGGAACATTCGAAACTAGTAAATTTAGTTTCCATATCTGAAAATTCAGATTGGAGATTTGAAAATGCTGCACGCAGCTTTTCAAATTTCAATTTGGTCTCCCTAAGCATTTTACTCAAAGTTAGTTCTTTCACCCGACAAACTTTGCATGACCATTTCAGGCCAGAATCATTGTTGTTGAGGATGTCTTTGATTCGTGCTGTTAAGCCGATGCATTTACGTGATAGAATTTATCACACAACCAGCAAGAAACAAAGTCTGGCTTTGATTTGCAAGAGGTTGCAGAGCACACCAGCATTTTTATTCCGGACTAATATGCCTACAATAAATATGGTAGGGAACATCAAAAAAACAAACAAAAATGTTAAAGCGAAATACGAAATATTAGTTCCAAAAGGAAAAAGTTAAAAAAGAGCAAGAAAGCAAAGTAATCTTGTTGGAATAAATGTGTATGCCTCGATATGTAATGTTAATTAGCATAAGATTAAATCGGCTGTTATCAAATACTTAACGTAATGTTAAATTAACATAATTACTTCACTTGCTCAAAATATGTACAACGGAATGGAAGTGCACGAAGCACAAACTAAATTAAATAAATAAACATTAAAACTAAAATAAAGAAATCCACTTTATTATTAACATGGTAGCAGAGCAAGGTTGAAAATCCAAAGTCTCTTAACTAAATCCAAGTTCGAGAAAAATAAATGGTGTTCAAGTGAAGCGACAAAAGGAACAAGTGTATAAGACATTGAAAAGAGAAATACAATATTAAAAGTGTGAACAATTAAAAAATACAAATATGCAAACAAGACTATTGAAAAATAATAAACAAATAAACGGAAAAACATTAAAAACATAAACTAAAAGGGTTTGATGGCAACAGATTAAAATCCAAAATCCACGTGCACGCTTTGATAAAAGAAAAGTGTAAAAAAAAAAAGTGTGACTCTATATAAAAATGAGCAAAAAATGAACGAAACAGAAAGAGACATAAAAGAAGTGTACAAACAGATTAATAGTGAAGCGGGAAAAATGAGTGCAAACGCAAAAATTGAAGACATTGTTATGCCCATATTCGATGGGGTAAATTTTGGAAGCTGGAAGTTCAGATTAATGACAATACTAGAATACAAAGAGTGCAAAGAACCAGCAGTGCGAACAAGAACAACGGAAGATAATGTAACAACATGGATGAAAACAGACTTGAAAGCAAAAACAATTTTAATCAGTACAATATCAGACAAACAGTTAGAATATGTTAGTGAGTGCCAAACGACATTACAAATTATGAACAAGCTAAACGAAATGTATTCGGTAAAATCAACAGCCCTGAAAATACTGTGCAGAGGAAAAATCGACGAAATCAAACTAAAAGACTATGAAACAGTGGAAGAATTTTTTATTGAATTCGAGAAAGCAGTGAATAAATTTAAATACGCTGGAGGCACCATAGACGAAAACGAAAAAATGCGGTATCTGTTAAAAGCGCTACCAACAAGCTACAGTTACATTGGAGACTTCTTAGACGTGATTCCGGAAGCTCAACGAACGGTAGAGTACGTAAAATCAAAAGTGAAAGAAAAAAGCTATAACAGAGGTCCAGCGGACAGACAAAATAACGTAAGCACATTTAACACCAAAACTAAAAAAGAATGCTATGTGTGTGGCAAAACAGGTCATATCCAGAGGGACTGCTGGCATGATGAGCAAAATGCGAGAGGCGAAAACAGACAACAACAACAAGACAACAGGCGGCGATATCAGAATACGAATCAAAGAGGCGGTCGAGGCAGAGGTCAACGTCATGGAAGTGGTCGAGGACGTGGAATTGGACGTGGACATTATTCAGGAGACGGGAACCAAGGAAGACAACAAGAAAACAGCGACGGCGTACAGTCATGGACAATTAGAATGATAAGAAACGAAAAAATAATAAAATGTAATAACAGCGAAAGTAGTAACGAAACTACAGTAAACTGGTTATTAGATAGTGGATGCACTGATCACATCATAAACGATTGTAGACTTTTTAAGAACTTTGTAAATTTAAAAAATCCGATTGATGTTAAAGTAGCCGATGGCAAACAATTGCAAGCGACAAAGATTGGAAATGTAGAAACATATTTTAGAACATACAACAATGAAAATTTGATCAATATTAAAAACGTATACTTTGTAAAAGGCATAAAACAAAATTTGCTGAGCATATCAAAGATAACTGAAAATAAATGTACAGTCGTAGCCAGAAATAATGATACAAAAATCTACAACGAAAAAAGAGAATTGTTGACAGTTGCAAATAAAATTGATAGTTTATATAACGTAAAAAGCTTCATGCTAAAAAATAAAACAAATGAAATATACACAAATGTAACAAAATTAACTGAAAAGGAAAAATGGCACAGGGCACTAGGCCACGTAAATTTTCAATATTTGAATAGAATTATTAAGAGTAAAATGCTAGATGGTCTGCCTGATAAAATCGAGAATACCGAAATGAAATGCGCGAATTGTATACAAAGTAAAATGTCAAATGAACCATTCGAGAACAATAGAAAGAAAACTAAAGAAACATTAGAGTTAATACATACAGACTTAAACGGACCACACAGCACAACAGGTTATTGTGGGGAAAAATATTTTTTGACATTTGTTGACGACTTTAGTAAATGCGCGAGAATTTATTGTATTAGAAATAAATCTGAAACTGCGAGCTGCTTAAAAGACTATGTAAATTATGTTGAGAATCAGTTCAGTAAGAAAGTAAAACAAATACAATGCGATAACGGTAAAGAATATATGAATAGAGAAATATCAAACTTTGTAAAATATAAGGGAATTCAGTTAACTACATGTCCACCGTATGTACATGAATTAAACGGCGTAGCAGAAAGATACAATAGATCGGCAATGGATATTGGTAGGTGCTTGATGAGAGAGGCAAACATTCATAGGCGATATTGGCCAGAAGTTATGAACACAGTAGCTTATTTAAAAAATCGAACAATCGCAAACACTGCAGTTAATAAAAGCCCATACGAAATATTTTTCGGCATAAAACCAAATGTAGAAAATTTAAAAATATACGGAAGTAGAGTTTTTGTTAGAGTTCCGGAAGTACGCAGAAAGAGCAAATGGGATAACAAATCGGAATTAGGAGTTTTAGTCGGATATAATACAAACGGATATAGAGTTTTACTAAACAATAGAGTAATAAACGCAAGACATGTTCAAGTTGTAGAAGAGAAAACAAAATTAATTTGCCTAGAGAAAAACAAACAGAATGATAATGAAAGTCAAATAAATGAAAATGAAGAAGATTATGAAGATAACGCTAAGACACACGAACTAAATGACATGGACGAAGTTAATTCAAAAACTAGCGATGAAAGCGAGAGTGAGGAGAACAAAGAACGTTTAGCAGTGCAGAGAACATCAAATAGAAAGAAACGCCCAGTAAATCTATACGGTAACCCAGTAACACATTTTATTTATATCAATTATGTAAATGCAATTGTACCAAACACTTATGAAGAGGCGATGAATAGCAATGAAAAAATAGAATGGCTCAAAGCAATGAACACAGAAATGCAATGCTTAAATAAAAATAATACGTGGCAAATTGTAGAAAAACCGATAAACAAAAAGATTATAGATGTTAAATGGGTGTACAAAAAGAAAAGTGATGGGACTTACAAAGCTAGACTAGTAGTAAGAGGTTTCCAACAAAGAGAACGACTAGAAAACGTATATTCACCAGTAGGAAAAATGCAAACATTAAAAGTATTACTATCATATTGTTGTAAAAATGGTCTGTTTATAAATCAGATGGATGTCGAAACAGCTTTTTTAAATGGCTATGTAAAATCAGAAGTTTATGTAAATGAACCGAAGGGTTACGAAACAGGAGAAAACAAAGTTTATAAATTGATTAAGGCATTATATGGATTGAGAGAAAGCCCAAGAGCATGGTACGAATGTTTACATAAATATCTCGACAAATTAAATTTTAAGAGAAGCAATTACGATTATTGTTTATATGTAAAAAGAGCGGATAAAGATGAAGTATATATCTTAGTATTCGTAGATGACATCCTGATATGCAGTAAGAACAAAACAAAAATAACAGAAATAAAAGACAGTTTAGGAAAAATCGGCAGTTATATTGGAATAGAAATTAATTATAGTACTGAAAGTAAGAAAATGACGTTAAATCAAAAAAGATATATTGAATCACTAGCAATGAAGTATGATCTCGAAAATGCTAAACTGTACGAAACTCCAATGGAAACAAACTTAAAATTAGATCAAGCAACTGAATGTGATGAAAAAATTAAATACAGAAACTTGATAGGTGAATTATTACGAGTATATATAAGCGCAGGTACAAGACCAGATATATCATATTCCGTAAATTATCTAAGCAGATATCAAAGTTGTTATAATTCAACACACTATAAATACGCGTTAAGAGTATTAAAATATTTATATAAGACAAGAGATTTGAATTTAACTTTTGAAGAGAATAAAAATAATGAAATACTAGATTGTATGGTAGACTCAGATTATGCAGGAGATAATGTTGATAGAAAATCCACAACGGGATTTATAATAAGAATGTATGGAAATATAATATATTGGAAAACTCACAAACAACACACTGTAACAAAATGCTCAACGTTTGCAGAGTACATTGCCCTGTCGGAAGCAGTAACAGAAATATTATTTGTCAAAAACATGCTATGTGAAATATTTAATATTAATAACGAAAAAGCGATAAAGATTTATGAAGATAATTCAGGCGCAGTAGCGATTGCTAAATTTGGTAATTTTACAAAAAATTCGAAGCACATTGAAGTGCAGTATCACTATGTAAACGAAAATTATGAAAAAGGTATTATAGACATTGTAAAGATTGAATCTAGACTTAATATAGCAGACATGTTAACCAAAGCGTTAGACAAACAAAAATTTATAAGAAATAGAAATGCTGTAAAGTTAAAGTAATGTAAGATAAAACGAAGACAACAAATTTAAGAGGCGTGTTGGAATAAATGTGTATGCCTCGATATGTAATGTTAATTAGCATAAGATTAAATCGGCTGTTATCAAATACTTAACGTAATGTTAAATTAACATAATTACTTCACTTGCTCAAAATATGTACAACGGAATGGAAGTGCACGAAGCACAAACTAAATTAAATAAATAAACATTAAAACTAAAATAAAGAAATCCACTTTATTATTAACAAATCTAATGTTACACAGCTGGTTACCACTACTAATATACCAGAGAGCGTAATAAAGCGCGAGAGCGAGAGCGCGAGACACGAAATCAAGAAAGAGCAACAACACAACTATAACTCTTAGCGCAGCCCTCTCAGATACCGATGCAAGCGCGAATGAGCGTGGGAGTGCGAAATAGGAACAAAAACAAAAATAGCAAGACGCTTAAGACGCGTCAGTTAAACAAGAATAAAATCTTCTTTAAACACAATTTTAGTAGTTATGACAGACTCCCGTGAATCTCACTTGTTAGCACAAACACTGTACACTGCTAAATCACAAATTTAAAACACAATGAATACAGCAAATCACATTAGTTTCTAGTTTAAAAAATAAAATAAGCGGAGCGAAATAAAAGCACAGCCGATCACCAATACGAAAGTATAAGTATTGTTATTTTTGTCTTGTGGATCTATTTTGGACTAAGTATTATTATAAAAATGTTTTAATGTGTGGAACGGCTTTTGTGCTATTTGTATTTCTATATTATTGTAACAATCTCATTAATCGTTCTGATAATAATGTTGGTACATAGATTAGAGATCTGTATGATTTCACTTGTGTATTTGTAGTTTCTCTTGGTGTTTCCTGATAGTCATTAACTGTAAGTATTTCTGTTATTTTCTTCTTAATTTTCTTATGATATATTTTGTCAGATATGTCAAACATGCGTTTTATACAGCCTCTTGCTGTATTTATTACCATCGTCCTGGGTGTTTTGAGTTGTAGTTTATAAATCTTGCAGAAGACATCGGTTTTTTATACCATTTAAGTTTTATTTTTCCCTCTACTCTATTAATTATGGAATCCAGATATGGTAGTTTGTTGTTTTGCTCTCTCTATGGTATCGTGAATTTTATATTTTTTGGTTGAGTAGTTTGTAATCGCGAACAGGTCATCAACTTATTTTGTTAGTAGTTGGGTTTTGTTTTTTCCAACGTATTTGTCAATAATTTCACCATGACAATGTCTGCAATTACGGGTGATGCTGGGGAACCCATTGGCATATCTTTCAAGTGTGAGAAAAAAGTGTCTTAATATTTAAAGTATCTGTTTTCCATAAGGCAGTACTTAACTATTTCTAGGAAAGTTTGTCAAGTTATCTCAGTGTGTTGTTTTATTTTTTTATTTGTGTCCATTTTGATCTGATTGTTGTCAAAGCTAAGTCTAATGGAAATAGACTAGTATTTCGTCTTTGTTAATGGTTTAATCATTTATCTTGCGTTTGAATTCCATGGCGTTTTTTATGTTTAATTTCGATTCCGTTGTCAAATTGTTAAGTATTGTCACAATGTATTTACATACATAAGGTGTAAGAAGGGGATCCTATTGATGAGCCGTGTCCCATTTTTATGGATTTTAGGTAGTCCATAAATTCTCGGCGGTGATGCGTTGGTTGTGATAAGCTTATTTCTTTTGGCCTTTGAAATAAGCTCCTTCCTGAACAGTTTCTGCACTAGTTCGTTGTTTTTATTTTGTAGTCGTGATGTGGGATCCGTTTTTAGTTTTCGGTAAAAAATGTAAATGTGTCTGACTAGAAATTTTTGTATGTCTACTTGGTTGTACATGTCGTCTAAAAATAAATAATTACACCTAGTTGTATTATGTCTAAATTTAGAGATAATTCGGACTTTCCTACACTTCAATAACAATTAATTTCCATTTTGTTTTTTTTGTTGATTTGTTTTATACTTTTGTGTTTTAGCCCTGAAGACGGTTACCGCAGTGTAACCGAAATATATCGGAATAAAAAGAAAACACAAACAAATTATATTTATTTTACTTGATTTTGACTTCGTGCCAGCCACCAAAATGATACAGAACAAAGGTCGCCAAAACTCTGTAATAATAAATAAAAATTAAAAAAAAGGATGAGCTTACCATCCTGGGAATCGAACCCCATTTCGAATGACGCAGGAGTTGAATCAGTGGTTAAGAGAGCTATGTCCCGGATTCATGTGGTCTGTATTCGGGGTTTGTTTGCTGCCGCGATCTACATGTGAAATGTTTTTCTTGATTTTCATTAAATACAAATTTTAGCACGTGTCAAAGTTCGTTACATTCCCTTCTTCTTGATTTTTTGGCTGGAGCTAACAATGCATATTGTCTTCTCGTCCTGTCTAATGTCTCCACGCATGTATAAATGCTTAATATTATATGTATGTATATTTGTATAAATATATATTTATATACATTTACTTAAGTAATAAATCGAGAGCAACAGTCGAGCGGCACGCGACAGTGGGATACCCTTGGAATTGTATAATACTAATCGCAAGCTGCAAATAAATCATAAAACTGCAGTGCGCTGCCACCTTGCATCAATTTCAATACGTTGTCAATAATTTATCGCCGCAATTTTCCTAGCGCAAGACTGCAAAAAGCGGTGTGAGCACTATATATTACGGTATTTCTTTATAAATTTTGACTTGGCCAATATCGATAAATTGCAATATATCGAGTAATCAAAATTAATATTTATTTAATTGCATTTTATAGTTTTGTATTTTTTATTGACCCTAAAATATGAATTATTAAATAATAATCATATGTGCACGTAAGCATATTATGAATATTATGAATATGTACACAAGCATGTAAATATTTGCATACATTCATATTCATTTACCACGCCACCTATTGGTTGAGTATTAGTCTATATTTATGCACATATTTTCGGTAATTGACATGTGCATGGAAAAGAAGAGTCGAGAAACAGCTCGAGCTTCGCGTTCACATCGTTTGTCCTTTTCTTTCCTACACAAGTAATTATACCCTTGGACCATTGAAAATGGTCAAAAAAGGGTATACTAACTTTGTGCAAATGTATGTAACGGGCAGAAGGAGGCGTCGGAGACCCTATAAAGTATATATATTCTTGCTCAGGATCACTAGCCGAGTCGATTGAGCCATGTCCGTCTGTCTGTCCGTCTGACCGTCTGTCCGTCTGTCTGTCTGTCTGTATGTCTGTTTGTCTGTCTGGATGAACGCGCCGATCTCAGCTATTACAAAAGCTAGGGACACCAAATTTAGCATGAAGATTCCTGTATACCATACGCAGATCAAGTTTATTTTCAATTTGGAATAACACGCCTACCGCCCCCGCAATCCACCAATTTCGATTTACATTGCGATTTACATTCGAAACACTCATTTCTTAACGTTCTGCTTTAGCATATATATGGACAAATACTATATGAACTTATCCTCCAAATTGCAATCCGATCGGACAATAAACACTGAAGTTATTAGATAAACCATTTCGACCTTTCGACCAGCAAAGAAGTTGTCGATGACGTCAGAACTAAATTATTTGCGTGGGAAAGAAAAGGACAAACAATGCGAGCGCGAAGCGCGACCAATTACCGAAAATACATGTGCATAAATATATACTAATACTCAACCAATAGGTGGTGAATAAATATGAATGTATGCAAGTATTTACATGCTTGTGTACATATTCATAATATTCATAATATGCTTACGTGCACATATGATTATTATTTAATAATTCATATTTTAGGGTCAATAAAAAATACAAAGCCATAAAAGGAAATTAAATAAGTATTAATTTTGATTACTCGATATATTGCAAGTTCTCGATATTGGCCAATTCAAAATTTATAAAGAAATACCGATAAATACTGCTCACACCGCTTTTTGCAGTCTTGCGCTAGGAAAATTGCGGCGATAAATTATTGACAACGTATCGAAATTGATGCAAGGTGGCAGCGCACTGCAGTGTTATGATTAATTTGTAGCTTGCGAATAATATTATACAATTAAACACTTTTTATGGCAACATACGTCCACGGGTATCCCACTGTCACGAGCCGCTTGACTGTTGCTCTCGTTTAGTTCTGACGTCATCGACAACTTTGCTGGTCGAAGGGTGGAAATGGTTTATCTAATAACTATAGTTTTTATTGTCCGATCGGATTGCAATTTGGAGGATAAGTTCATGCTTTAGTATATATAGTATTTATCTATAAATACTAAAGCAGAACGTTAAGAAATGGGTAAATCGCCATGTAAATCAAAATTAACGGTTTGCGGGGGCGGTAGGCGTGTTATTCCAAATTGAAAATAAACTTGATCTGCGTATGGTATACAGGAATCTTCATGCTAAATTTGGTGTCCCTAGCTTTTGTAATACTTGAGATCGGCGCGTTCATCCAGACAGACGGACATGGCTCAATCGACTCGGCTAGTGCTCCTGAGCAAAAATATATATACTTTATGGGGTCTCTGACGCCTCCTTCTGCCCGTTACATACATTTGCAGAAAGTTAGTATACTCTTTTTTGACCATTTTCAATGGTCCAAGGGAATAAAAATGCAACGTTAATCCCGTCAAGTTAATAAGTTAATTTATTAAGCTGCGCCTAAAAGCCTGAGCAAGAGCAGATTAGTTTGGATAGTTATAAATGTTTTGTAAATGAATAATAATAAAAGGAAATATTTTTTTTGGATAATCAGCTAGGGAAAAGGTGCACAGCTCATGAAATTAGATGAAATTAAATCAAGTTAATTAAAAATTAAATTAAATTGGCAGCAGCAAACAAAACACCTCAATGCAGCAATATTCCAGGATCAGGAAGATCGATAATTCGTCGTTGGAAATTTAGCGCGGTGAGTTCGTTCCTTTTTATATATATTGTAAATATCTATTATTATTTGATTTCGGGGCATGCATATTATTTTTGAATATTTTTTTGGTTTTTTTTTTTGCACAACATGAGCAGTCATCAATTCTCCGCCATTAAGTAATAAAAGCAAGAATATCGTGAAATACTCACAAATTAAAAGGAGGTATACATGAAAAAAAACAGAAAAGCAATAATAATAATGCAAAATAAAAGCAAATATTTTAGAAAAGAATATTAGGTTAAATAAACTGCAAAAGGTCAAAGTTTAGTAGCAACTTAAAAAAAGTGAGGAAGAATACAATTTTTTTAAAATACTTAAATCTGATAATAGGTATTTACTCTAACACAAAAATAATGGAAATGACTAGATTCTTCCTAGGTCTGAACTAAAACGTGCTAAATTGATTACACGAATAGAAATTATTTTAATTATAATTAATATTTTAATGCTCCCTATTGTTATACCCTACTATATACTATATATGCCACATAAACATTTTTTTTTGATTGTACCCTTATATACAACTTTTATAACATACAAATATAAACATACATAATGAAGTAATCTTGATCTAATTGTTATATTTGAGTAGAATTCCCTAGGCTTTTCCGAATTTTCGTTAGTTTTGCAGATATTCCCTGATGGATGACTCCCGATGCATCCCCTGCGCCGCACGGAATCTATGATGAGATGATGTCTGCTAGTTAACTTGAACTTGAACTCATGCTGATGATTCCGCGGTTGTAGGGGACAAAGGGGTCACCATGCTCTCAGGTAGGTGACCGTAGGTAGGGTGGGCACTCACGACCACAATAACACCTGTGGCTTAGCTTTCGCTAAATTTTCTAGTCCGTTTTCCCTTCTTCTACAGCTTCCCAATCCTCTTTTTTATCTTTTTTTTGATCTTTTTGTAAGCTCTACCGGTTCCTCCAGCTATTTTTTTTGTCGCAGCACGTTCCTTCTTTTTTTTTTTTATTAATAATTGAGGGCAGTCGGTATGAGATCTGCCAAGCAAGACCTCCACCCCCAAAGCCGACGAACTAGAGCCTGAAAATTAAAACGTGCCCTGCTAGTACAGATCATCCGAAAATACACATATACCGTTGCACGTTACAGAATAAAGAGCAATTTTCATTTTGAATTTTAATTAATAACTTATAGTTAACCAGTCGAACGCTACAGTCAGATGCTGACTGTAAAGGCCCATGGATTATAGTACTATATACAAACTAAATACAAGTTTGTATTTGTATTTAATATATTAAAAGAAAGCAATTTAGTAAAGTTTAATATTATTATTAATATTATTTTATTTCCGAATTCCGTAAAAAAACTTTTATAAAAGTTTATTTTTAAAATTTCACACAAATTCGAAATGAATATTGCGCTTTATTTTGATTTAAATTTCGCGTTGTTATTATTAGCGCTTTCCAAAATTCGTTACACATATTTCTTCTTGATTTTTTGGCACGAGTTAAAAATGCATATTGTGTCTTCTCGCTTTGTCTAATGTCTATATGTATATATGTCAATATGTACACATGGATGTGAATACTTGCATACATTCAGATCACTTTGATAAATTTTTGACTTCTCTAACCTGGGGCTACCCTAAATGTCTTTCTATCCATGCAAATTTTTTTTGTGGGAATCCCCTTAAATGTTTTCTACAAATTTTTGGTAGTTTAACAACACAGTTCAGAGAATTACACTAAGGAATAATTTCTTTGCGCTGGTACGTTAGAAATCATGCCAAAGGGGAAACAGTTGACCGTGCAAGAAAAGCTAAAATTATTGTATTATCTGAGCAAAATGTGTCGAATCGCGAAAATTGCAGCTCAAACACAATGCAATGAAAGCTCAGTCGATTTTTAAAGAAATATCGTGATACCGGGGTGTTAGGTAGAGAAAAAGGATCAGGAATGACCAGGTGCACCACTACCCGGGAAGATCGTCATATTGCGAAAATGAGTCTCCAGGATCGTTTTAGAAATAGCATCCGAGGTAAACCAAGAATTTGGAAGAGAAATATCGGCCCGAACTGTACAACGTCGGCTGAATGAAGTGGGCTTAATTTCAAGAACAGCTGCAAAAAAACCACTTCCGAACAGTCGAATGAAGAAGAATCGGTTAAATTGGGCAAAGGAAAAGCAAAATTGGGGTGCATCTGAATGGTCAAAAGTGATGTTTTCAGATGAGCCCAAAATCAACCTTATTGGACACGATGGCTTCTGCAGAGACAGGCGAAAGGTGGGTGAGCAATATGACGAAAAATGCTGTGTAGCCACCGTCAAGCATTCACCTTATATTATGATATGGGGTGCATATCCAAATATTGTAGTAATATGTAGTACGTGTAGTTATAATTAGTATATAAGACTCTGTGTAATTGTATGTATCGTTTAGTTTGGCTCAACGCCATCTATTGTAACTATTGTAGGTTAAACAGTTGTACTTCACTAAGCGGCCTCTAGCGAGAACAAGAGGAGTAGAGAGAGAAGAGAAGCGACGCACTTCACTTTTCCATGCAACGCAGAATTGTACGGACACGGATTGTGAAATTAAAATAATTGAGCATAAAATAAAAACTTTAATTGATTTCTAACTAAAAAAAGCTATCCGACTATTCTATCTACTAAAATTCAGAAGTGGTCGTGAATCTACGTTTATAAGACTATTATGGATGATATGGACATACAAAATTTAAGCGGCGATTTGAGTGACTTAACTTTACACGATTTAAAGTTGTGGTGCGAAAAGTTTAAATTACCAACCAAAGGCAGCAAAACGGCTTTAGTGTTGCAAATTAAAAGTATGCTACCGTCAACAAGTGCAAGTGCAGCAAGTCTGCGTGGCGTAGCACCCCTAAGCAGTATAACAACCGTTTTGCCGGCCAGCGGAGCGCCTAACGACGGAATAACGGAACAGGCAGACGACGAAAACAGCGAGATGGCAATAGGGAGCAGTATTGACGACGTCAATACACTTCGTGATGAAATTGAAATTCAACAAGCTGGCAACGATCACCTAATGTGTGAAGCTGGCAACACTGACGAAGTCGCTCACGGTACAAGTTCATTTGTGAACAATACGTTCGATGCTGTTCGTTTTTGCAAAGCAAATGCAAATAATAATGTAAAAGCTACGCCACAACCTAGCAATGTTGATTTCAACATTGTCAAGGGGTTTATACCTGAATATGACGGAGAAAAAAATGTAAATGAGTGGTTGACAGTGGCTAAAAATGTGCGAGCGATATTCAATATCAGTGACGATGTTATGCGCCCGCTTATTTGTGCTCGTGCCAAAGGAAAAGCAAACTATTGGCTGTTGTCACAACCCTCACTCTTGTCAGGAGACATAGATGACATTTTTTTACAAATGCAAATAAGATTCGGAACGAAAGGCAATCTTGTAGAGATACGTCAAAGCTTAGAAAAAAGTAAATGGCTCTATGACGAAGTTATTATGACAAACTGATGTTGGCAAACAAGTTAAACATTACCGATGACGAAATGGTGCAGTATATACTGGAGGGTATACCGAATGTTGAACTCAGAAACCAAGGCAAGTTACAACGTTTTGCTACACCAGCTGCAGTTTTGGATGCGTTTCGTGATATTGGGATGCCACGTCCTACTGGAGGAAAAAGTCACCAGAGGGTTGTTAAATGTTTTAACTGCAATTGTTCGGGACATATAGCTGCAGAGTGCCGAAAGCCGAAGCGTCCAGATGTAGCGTGCTATGCGTGCGGCAAAGTGGGACATTTGGCTAGAGAATGTTCACTATACAAGAAGACAACACCAAAGGACAATTATGTAAGATATTTTGATATAAGTTTCTGTGATGCAAATAATTGTAAGTCAAATTCTGTCTCCATAGGGTGCCTCTTAGATTCAGGGAGTCCGATAACAATTTTAAGAAGATCTACAATTCCTAAAGAATTACAGTTAAGCCACAATGAATCTGCAAATACTTATTTATTTATTTAGTTTAGTTTATAGTCGAACTATGATCAGTCGACTTTTTTTAAAAGTAAAGAAACAATTAAAATTAGATTTAAATTATTTAAGTTGTAATTTTAAACTAGAGGTAATTTTAAATTAAGGGTAAAACCTTAAATGTAAAAAAAAAGAAAGACTAAATTCTAGATAAGTGCGCGAGGAGTTGTAATTTTAAGCTAGATATCAAGTTGTTATTGTTAGCTACAATGAAGTATAGTTTATTATAGTCCGAACATAATACCCTGAATGGCTCATGCAGGGCATAGTTCGAGCTACAATTGGGAAGTTTTAGAGGAAGGTAATTACGGGTGATTCTACCAGGGACAGAAAAGTGTAGTCTACTAAGTAAGTCGCTACTATCTATGTCACCTTGGATAAGGTTGTTAATAAATATAACACCAAGCATGGTTCTACGATTAGCTAGAGAAGGCAGATTAAGTAACAAAAGTCTACTAGGATAGGAAGGAAGTCTTGAATTTACATCCCAGTTAAGGCCTCGCAAGGCAAACATTAAGAAGTTTTTCTGTACGGATTCAATGCGGTCTCTATGAACTGTGTACTGAGGGTTCCAGACACATGATCCGTACTCGAGAATTGGACGAACAAGCGAAGTGAAGAGAGTCTTAGTTAAGTAAGGATCGTCAAACTCCTTGGACCATCTCTTAATAAAGCCGAGTACACCCATAGCTTTATTAACCATTGATGATATATGTTCGGAAAACTTAAGTTTTCGGTCCAAACGGACACCTAGATCATCAACCAGGGAAATTCTTTCCAAGGTACAACCACAAAGAGAGTATGATACGTACTTTGGGCAGGCACGTGAGAATGTCATCAGCTTGCATTTTGAGCTGTTCAGATTAAGGAGATTTGCACGACACCAAGAAAAGAAACAATCTAGGTCAGATTGAAGGCGAGAATGACAGGAGTCGTCTCTAAATTGAAAACAGAGCTTGACATCATCCGCGTACATGAGAGTACGTGAGTTAAGTATGACCGTTGGGAGGTCATTGATGAAAAGTGTAAAAAGCAGGGGACCTAAGTGGCTTCCCTGTGGAACACCAGATGTGGCATGAACGGGATAGGAACGAGTATTTTTAAAGAGGACTCTTTGGGTTCTGTCACCCAAATAGCTCACAATCCAACTAAGAAGTTTTGGTGAGAAACCGAGAAGATTTAGTTTATGCGCAAGAAGGGAATGGTTGACTGAGTCAAATGCCTTACTGAAATCAGTATAAATGACATCAGTTTGAAGATTTTCCTGAAATCCTTTTACCACAAAGGATGTCAGCTCAAGCAGATTTGTCGTGGTAGAACGACGCTTCACAAATCCGTGTTGAAAAGGGGATATAACGGATCTACTAAAATGCTGCAAGTGAGGAGTAATAACATTCTCGAAGAATTTCGGTATAGCCGAAAATTTAGAGATACCTCTATAATTGCTTGCATCAGACTTGCTGCCCTTTTTATGTAAAGGGATGATAAAGGATTCCTTCCATATGGATGGAAACGAGGCAGTTACTAAGGACAGCGAAAATAGTTTGAGCAATGGCTTACATAAGGAGTTGGCACAGTATCGAAGTACACAGGCGGGGGATACCATCGGGACCTGGTGAGAAGACTGGTTTAACCAATCGAAGATCCCTAATAAGTGAACTTTCATTCAGTAAAGGTGTGAAGATGCCATTCGAGCTTGGTACGCTATATGGATAGGAGTGAATGTTTGGCGTAGAGGAAGAATAAGTTGTTTGAAAAAACTTGGCAAACATATCGGCAATGGCCTGATCTGTGTTCGCCTCAGCGTTATCGAACATAAGTTTAGAAGGAAAGCCCGCTGACCTACGCTTCATGTTAACAAAACTATAAAACTGTTTAGGATTCTGAAAGAACTGAATCCTACATCTGGTCAAATAGTTTTTATAACACTTCGCGTTAAGCACGGTAAAATTTGCCCGAGCAGTTAGGTAGCGGGAAAAGACAAGCGGTGAGTTTTTCAGCTTGTATTTCTTAAACAGGCTACTCTTTAAGTTTTTTAAGCGAGACAACTCTTTTGTAAACCAAGGAGGCCTACTTGAGCTTGTCGGATAGAAAAACGGAACACAGATATCAAAAGCAGAGTTAAGGGTTTTATAAAATATATTGATAGCCACTGACATATCAGTTGATAGATAAAAGTCAGACCAATCACAATATGAAATTAAATAATTTAAGTATTCAAAGTCTGCTTTCTTAAAGCAGCGCACGCGATTGCACGGCTTTACACTTTTATCCACAAAGCTAATACCCAAGTCGAGATTCACTTCGAAAGTGGGATGATAAGGATCTTCAGGTAGGGAAAGGGGTTGTGCCCTGTCTAAAATCACCCTGGAAGGATCTGAGACGAAACATAGATCAAGCGATCTGTTTAAAGTGTTTTTGACATGATTAACCTGCGACAAAGACATGTCAAACAAACCGTCAAACAGATCATGTTGCCGGGAGGGCAGAAGGAAGTTTCCCTCCGCAATGGATGTCCAATTACATTCCGGGATATTAAAGTCACCCAGGACTATGAAATGATCTCTGTCTGATAACAGATTAAAAATAGTCTTAATTGCAGACAAATGTTGCGAGTAGACTGATAATTCCGATGACGGCGGAATATAGGAGCAGGTTATATACAAGAAAAAACCGGGAAAGTGTAGTTTTACACAGATTAATTCGATGTCGAATTGAAACTCCGGCTGTAAGAGGTCCGACATAATGGAGGAGTCTACTGCAATCAGTACTCCACCACCCCGTCGGTCAGGTCGATCAAGCCTGTAAGTTGTATACCTATCTGGAAAGACTTATTTTTGTATTAATGAAAGTAAATTGAATGTACTTGGAAAAATTACTTGTTTATTTAAAAATTTAAATAGAATTATAACTATTGAATCTTTTGTTGTGACTAATGAATCCATAAGGCACCCAGTGGTTTTAGGCAGAGATTTTTTAAATATGAGTAATTACAATATAAGTTAACTCAGGTTGGTGAGAATATAAGCAATGACTATGTGCAAAGTAAAAGTAATGTAAAAGAACAAAGACAAAGCAACGTGAATGAAATTAAAAGTAAAGACAAATTAAAAGACATGCAAAGCAAAGAAAAGTTAAAAGATGTACAAAGTGAAGGAAATGTAAAAGAACAAAGACAAAACAACGTGAATGAAATTAAAAGTAAAGAAAATTTAAAAGACATACAACGTAGAGAACAATTAGCTAATATGCAAAGCAAAAGTAGTGCAGAAAATCGAAGACATAACAATATAGGAGAGACTCAGAGTAAAGATAAAGTAAATAAAATGCAATTTCGAGAAAAAATAGACAATGTAAAAGAAATGCTAAGTGAAAACGTTGAAGCAGAAAGATATCGAAACGAAGAGGACGAACGTCAAAGAAAAATGAGCATGAATGGAATAAAAAATGATATAAAAGAAGTAAGTTTCGAAACGCAAATGTTGCTGATCGATATAGACTGTGAAAATAAAAAAGAATACAAGGTGGGAGAAGAGATGAATAATGTGAACACGAAGAGATTAGAGAATCTGTTTGAGAATTATTATGTTAAACCTATTGTATTAGGCCAGTTGAACCCAAAATTAAAAGTTATATGAAAATTATTGATGATAGCGAAAAACCGTTTCGAATGCCCCCCCGACGACTATCGGGAATTAAGGATGTGTGTAGATTACCGCCGTTTAAATAAAGTTACGTCAAAAGATAATTACCCCATACCACTGATAGATGATTTGTTAGATAGGTTAGTAAATAAAAGGTTATTTTCAAAGTTAGATTTAAAGAGTGGCTTTAACCATGTTTTTATGGATAGTGATTCTACACAGTATACGTCATTTATAACACCATTAGGACAATTCGAATATCTTCGAATGCCGTTCGGGTTGACAAACGCTCCTTCTACGTTTCAAATATTTATAAATAAAATATTCGAAGATATGGTACGAGAAGGCAAAGTTATCATATATCTTGATGATATAATGATTGCTACAGAAGGACTAGAAGAACATTTTAATATCTTGAAAGAAGTTTTTCAATGCTTAGTAGAAAATAAATTAGAACTTAGACAAGACAAGTGTGAGTTTTTGAAGTCGTTTATAGATTATTTAGGCTACACAGTAACAGGAGAAGGCATAAAAGCAGATGAGTCAGGTATAGAAGCCATTAAATCGTTTCCGGTGCCAACCAAGGTTCACGAAGTACAAAGTTATATCGGTCTATGCTCTTATTTTAGACGATTCATTCAGGATTTCGCTCTAGTGGCAAAACTATTATATGCCCTTACAAGAAAAGATAAAAAATTCATGTTCGGAGAGAAAGATTTAAGAGCTTTCAATATGCTAAAGGAAAAACTGGTAGAAGCACCAATATTATATATTCATTGTGATGCACGTTCGCTAGGGTACGGTGCTATATTGTTACAACGAAAGAATGATGCGAAGTTACACCCAATTTTTTACTTTTCAAAACGGACGACAGAAGTTGAGTCAAGGTAGCACAGCTTTGAGCTTTGAGCTTTAAAGCAGTAACAGATTGCAATTCGCTTACGTTAACTTTAAACAAAAAAGAATTAAATCCACGAATTGCAAGGTGGGCTCTCGAGCTACAAAATTATGATTACACTCTTGAACATAGGTCAGGAAAAAGAATGCAGCATGTGGATGCATTAAGTAGAAGTAATAGTATAATGATAATAGAAACAAACACGTTTGAAGAAAACTTAATAATATGCCAGGGAAAGGATCCAAATATTAGAAATATAAAGAATAAATTGTCTGAACAGGAAAGTGAATATTATGAAATGCGCAATGGTGTCGTTTATAGGAAAAAAAGTCAGAGATTAATGTTTTATGTACGAATGTCAATGGAAACCAATGTGTTTTTTAAGTCTCATGATGAGATGGGACATGTAGGGGTTGACAAAGTGGTGGACTCGATTACGAAAACTATTGGATTCCGAACGTACGAAGAAAAGTAACAGATCACATTAAAAATTTACTCAAGTGTATTACGTTTATCAATAGTAAAGATACGAAAAAAAGACATATACTGGTAGTAATAGATGCGTGTACAAAGTTTGTTAAACTATACCCAACCAAAACGACAAGTTCAAAGGAAGCATTTGAAGCTTTAAACAACTATTTTATTGAATATAGTAGGCCCAAAAATTTAATATCTGATCGAGGCAGTTGTTTCACTTTTAACGAATTCGAAGACTTTCTAAAAGAAAATAACAGTAATCACATTAAAGTAGCTACAGTATCTCCACAAGCTAATGGACAAGTAGAAAGAGTAAAGAGGGATTTAGGTCCAATGATGGCTAAAATAATAGATACAGAAAATAACGAGGCGTGGCATAAAGTTCTGTACAAAGTGGAGTACACAATGAACAATACAAGAAATAGAAGTAGAAATGAATGTCCAATGTTCTGTTTATGCCCTCATCCTGTTGCTGTTCGGCTAATAGCCAATTATCTTTTATTGTCGCTAGATCAACACGAACTTCATCTACTTTGCTTATGGCACTTAAAACTGTGGGAATCGGATTTCGCGATAAAAAATCCACGTGAGCCATTTGGCTAGCTTTGCGATATTCTACACTAAAGTCAACTGCCTGCAAGTACGGCCACCACATGAGCATAACGCCGTAGCCAGCTGCACTGGCATCAGTATGGAATTCAATTGGAAACTCAGGGTCGAAAATGGTCAGTACAGGGTCCCATGTGAGCACTTTGATAATATTCTGCCGAATTTTCTCGTGTTCCTTCTTCCAAACAAAAGCATTCAGCTTAAAGGTTAACTGATACAGTGGCTTCATCTTCTCTGAGAATCGTGGAACAAACTGTCTGAAATACGATGCCTTAACTAGATTATTAATTCTCTTGCCAGCTAATTTGTTACCTAATTTTTCTTTTACCAAAGGACATTCGCCTTTCGATGTATTTGTTGTTGCCTTTGGGACATACAGAAGCCACATATCCTATTTCGTCGCATTTAAAACATTTTATGTTCGAACGATCTTTTGTTGCTTCCGCTATAGCTTCTTCCTTTTGTGTTTGATGTACCTTCCTTTCGAGTGCGGCATTCGGCGAATTTGTGGCCAACTTTCCCACAAAAATGGCACTTGGTCTGCGACCGTATTCTTAACTTCTTCTTTTCTGGGCCAGAATCATCTTCGTTGTTACGTTTCTTGAAGGCGTAAGCTTGCAGCTGTTGCTGAAGCTCATTCGCATAGCCACATTTTTCGTAAACACCCAACGCAACAAATTATTATCGATTTTTGCCATGTGAGCCAACGCTACCGATACCGCAATCTCCTCCAAATCCTTGGCCTTCCACTTGGACAGCAACAAGGTTACAATGCGACTTCCATTGGGGCAAAGCTCTCCCCAGGTTTTGGACGTCCGTTCAAAACGTTCATGAGTACGGCAGCCGTCGTCTCTATCCCCACGAATCGCTGTATGAACAGTTCCTTAAACTGCGGCCATGTGATGCCAGCGATGCATATCTGCTACAGCCATTGCGATGCACTACCTTCTAGCTCTTTGCTCAACGCTATTACGAGCGCACTGCCTACCAGCGCATTATCTGCAAAGATTTAATCCACCGTGGTGCACCATGCAGATGCATCCGCTCCAGCGCTGTCAGCGCGGAATTTTGGCAGTGTGACGTGCAAAGACTTTTTATCCAACGCCGGTGCTCTCGGTGCGTGCATGGTTTTTATTATTTCCATGAGGTTACGGTTTTGTGTTTCTAACGCAGCCATATACTGATCAGAGCTGGGCTCTTGTGGCGAAGGCAATCCCACTTCTGATGTCGGCAAGAGGGGAGTCTTATCCGTTTTTATTAAATTTTTAATTTTGATGCAGCAATTCAACCAGTCAAACTCTACTGAAGTGATTTTCTCACTTTACCATTCTTCCTCATATTCTCTCATGTCTATACTGGCGTTCACTATATTGTTATCGCTCTCTAACACACTATTTATGACAACCAGATCGGACCTCACTCAGCTGCAGAGGCTGTCTGTGCCTCTGCTGCAGTGCTTGTCAGAATTTCACCACAATGCTACAATTTCATCAGAATGTGAAACCATTCCCAGAATTTCTAGAGTCGCGGTCCGACATATTCAATGAAAATCAACAAGAACAGTTCACATGTGGATCACGGCATATGTGGCCAATATCGATAACTTGCAATATATCGAGTAATCAAAATTAATATTTATTTAATTGCATTTTATAGTTTTGTATTTTTTACCGACCCTAAAATATGAATTATTAAATAATAATAATATGTGCACGTAACATATTAGGTTAGGTTATATCGGCAGGCCCCCAAGTGCGGGCCTCACATAGATCAGTATGATCCTTAGTGTTGCCGGATAAGTGATGGAGGCTGTTAATTTCTTGATTTAATTATCTCAGTCTAGTATGCTGGTTAGTTTGGCAAAAGCCAAGAGTTTTTGGGGTGCCAGGCCCGCTGCTTCTTTCAGTGATGCAAGCAGGGGGCTTCCAAAGCACTTTGCTCTCGAGGTCATGAGAGCGGGGCAGTCGCAGATGAGGTGCACCGGAGTTCCTTTTACTTCTGGTACCTTGCATTTCCTGCATTCGTCATTGTCGGTCATGCCCAACTTCTTAGCGTGAGTTGCGGTCAGGCAGTGAGCCGTGAGTATACACATCATTGTTCTACAGTCTCTTCTCGAGAGCTGAATGACATTGGGCTAATTTCGCGTTTGTGTTGTTGCACATAGTGCGGGTTATCTTGCAGTTTATTGTGCTGTGCCACCTTCTTCGTGCTGTTACCGCAGCGCCTTTTTCTAAGCTGTGGCTTATAGATCGCAACGGTATCTTCAAGTCTTCAACTGACAGTTGTCTAGATTCGGCACCCTCTTTAGCTAGCCTGTCTGCCATCTCGTTTCCGTCAATGCCCTGGTGGCTGGGAAACCAAAAGATGCGCATCTTCGAGCGGCTGCTTAATGCATCTAATGCTTCTCTGCTTGCCAGTACACTTTCGGAGCTGATGACATAGGATTGCATAGATTCGATAGCCGCCTGACTGTCGACAAAGATGCTGACCCGATTCTTGTTGAGCGTTGTCGCAAGTTCTGCAGCCTTCTTTATAGCAAAGACCTCCGCCTGGAAGATGCTACAGTAATCCGGCAACTTGTACGACACTTGGATGAGCGGATCTGCACAGTAGACCGCGGCGCCCACGCCGGTTTCCATTTTAGATCCGTCCGTAAGTAACTTTATTGCGTTTTCGTCCATGCCGATTTTCCAATCTTCATGTCCCATTAGAGTGGGCGTTCTAGAGAAGTTGTTTATTGGAGTCATATAGTCCGTGCTATTGAATGACTCTCCTCCTACTTTGCTGTGCCCATAATTTGCGAAGGCCATATTTCCCGGAGCACAAAGACGTTGCGCGGTCTTTTGTGCTAGTAGTTTGGCCTGTATGTCAATGGGGAGATCTCCAAGTATCACTTCCAAGGCCTTTGTTTGAGTAGATCTCAGTGCCCCAGTAATGCACATCAGTGTACGTCTTTGTACCCTTTCCATTCTTAGGAGGTATGTGGATTTCTTAGTGGCCTTCCACCATACTAGGATACCGTAAAGTAGCATTGGACGAACAATTGAGATGAAGATCCAGTGCATCAGTTTGGGAGACAAGCCCCATTTTTGGCTTTCTTTACTCTTTTCTCGACATTGGTTTTCCAGCTCAACTTGTATTCAGTATTTCTTTAAGTGTACTGTCCATGACAGAGCTGATCGTCAATGGACATTTGCCCACGATATTTATAGCTATGTCATCTGCATAGGCGGTTATCTTTGGGGCTTTCCGTTTGAATTTTCTTAAGACGTCGTTTACCACTAAATTCCACAACAGTGGCGACAGCACTCCACCTTGTGGCGTGCCTCTGTGCGCTGCTTTGGTTAAGGTTGTGGTTCCCCATTCGGCTCTTACTCTTCTGCAGCTCAATAGATTTCCTATCCAAGAGTTTACAGCCTCGTGGGTTTCTGCAGCTCTCAGGCTCCGCATGATCGCTTCCGTAGATACATTGTTGAATGCAACTGAGATGTCCAGGAACGCTCCTAGGGCAAATTCCTTATGGTGTAGGGCTTTTTCGATGGGAGTGTAGCGCTGTTTCCACCGATTTCCCTTTTGTGTAGGCATGTTGGTTGGATTTTACGAGTCGGTTCGTATCTCCTCTTATGTGTAGATCCAAAAGTTGTTCAAAGGTTTTTAGCAGGAAAGAGGTGAGACTTATCGGTCTGTAGACTTTCAGTTGCATGTGACTGCATTTTCCTGCTATTTTCTTGTCTATGTCCCACTGGATTTTGTGTGGTGTGATTATATTCCCAGGTACGTCGGACACTGGGTGTGTACTGACTGTTGTGGATCGAGTACATTTGTGCATCCGGGGAAGTGCTCGCTTAGAAGGGCATTAGTCGCATCCCTGCTGCTACTCGTCCATTGGCCATCGCTGCTTCTTAGTTGGCTCTGAATTGCCTGTTGGCTCGACAGAAGCTTCGTAAGCCTGGCGGTTTCCGTGACCTTCTCTATGCCAGATCAGAACGATCACCATAAGTTTCGTTTGGATGTCTGGACCTTTTTCTTGAAGTCACGGAGCCTTGTCCTGTATTCGTCCCATACAATATCTTCGTTTGCTTGCTTAGTGATGGGTGATGGGAGCGTCCTTGCCACTTTGGTCTCAAACAAATCCCAGTTGGTGTTCCGGGAATTTTTGTAAAGACTTTTTGTCACTGTGCACTCGAGTTGAACTCCGAACTGGATATACCTATGGTCGGAGAAGGAAGGTTTGCTGAGAACCTCCCCTCCGTGACTTTGGTATTTGCTATAGACGCGAGTGTTACATCTCTAACGCTAGAAGAGGTGGGACCTACGTAGGTAGGTTCCTCTCCCCTGTTAGCGATCTTAAGGTTATATTTTAGAATGAAGTCTAAAAGTGACTCAACTCTGTTGTTCACATCTTTGCAGCCCCATAGGGTGTGATGAGCGTTGGCGTCAGCACCTATCACCAGGGGTTGCCTCTTCTGGCTCACCTCCTGGATCAGATGCTCCGTCTCCTCTGTCGGCGATTCCATGTCATGCGCGATTCCCTGCATCCCTCTAGCGCTATCACCGTGATGTCGTCTGTGCTGTAATTAGACATAAGATAAGATAGATGGTCAGGTCACCATCCTCCTCCATTTCGTCTTCTATTTCGAGGCTGTTGGCCGCGTCGGTCAAGGCTTCAAGATCCTTTTCCACCTCGCCGGCATCCAGCGTGTTGGCGTTGGTGTCGTTCGGTTGGCGTTTCTTGAGTCGTAGGTATACATTACCTACTCCACGCCATCTTCCCAAACCTCGGGTATAGGAGGTCCTGGGCCTCCTTCTTGATCTTGGAGGACCATTTGTTGGCCGTTGCCTTCCGGTTTGCCAACGTGTAGTACCGTCCAGTCAGAGGTAGGCACGTCCGGATTCTGCCATCGGAGTAGCTTGAGCGCCTGTTCCTTAGGTACGACCCTCGGGAAGAGTACCTTCGCTTTTGGTACTGACGGAATGCATGTTCTGTCAACTACCTCCATATTGGCCACAGTTTCGGTGACCCACTTCAGGGTGAGGTCATTCTTGCAACTCAGTATCTTCACCCCGTTAAGGCACCCCGCTCCATCGAAGGTGGTAGGCTGAGACCCTGGCTCTTCCATTCGCTTGAATAGGGCGTCCAACAGCCTCAGCTCCACCATCTTCCACTTCTCGGGTGTTATTTTGCCGTGGGGGCTACTGCGGTCGATAGGGCGCGACGACTAAGTGCCGACGCGCCACATCGCTAACCGTCTCCCTTTTCGGCAGACGGCATATTATGAATATTATGAATATGTACACAAGCATGTAAATACTTGCATACATTCATATTAATTTACCACGCCACCTACCGCGCTTTGCGCTCGCTTCGTTTGTCCTTTTCTTTCCTACGCAAGTAATTTAGTTCTGACGTCATCGACAACTTCTTTGCTGGTCGAAGGGTCGAAATGGTTTATCTAATAACGTCAGTGTTTATTGTCCGATCAGATTGCAATTTGGAGGATAAGTTCATATAGTATTTATCTATATATAGTGACATATTCATTCTCCATATGAATTATTTAAACTTCATTCTTCATAACTTAAACCAATCTTTTGAAAAGCTTCACTCTTCAAAAGCCTCAGTTCATTCTCCATACGAAAACTTAAACCGATCTTTTGGAAAGCTTCACTCTTCAAAAGCCTCATCATAAAAGTTCTCTCAAGACACCAAACGATAAGAAGCTTAAGTCAGTGATAAACAAAGATGTAAAGCTCTGTAGAACTTTAAGGTTTGCTGGTCCATAAAAATAACTCTGTCAGTTAGTTTATGAGTAACTCTGGTGTAATAAGTAACGAATCCATCAAATAAAAATTATAAAATAAAAAAATATAATATTTTTTTTATTTTGATGAACACCTAAATACTTTATTGGCGCAGCCGGTAGGATGTTAGTTATTGATGAGGCAAAAATTGATCCAAGCCTTTAACTATCATCCGCAAAAGAACTCACGTGAATCGCGACGGCAACTTCAGTGACATTAGTTGAAAGTATAAACCCAACAGTGTTCAAGCCGAGAAGTGATTGTGAAAAAAAAAATAAAACTTAAACAGTAGCCCACTTTAACAAATACAGGTGTGACCGCTACATAAGTTAAATCCAACAATCAGTGAAGTGAACAGGAACAGTAGCCCGCTTAAACAAAACAAGTGTGACCGCTACATAAATCCAACCCCACAAATTGTGAAGTGAACAAGAACAATAGCCCGCTTAAACAAAACAAGTGTGACCGCTAAAAAAAAAAAAACGTTCAAAAAGAAAATTAATCAAAAATGGCATTATCAAATGATAATCTATCGCAACTGCTACGACAAATACGTCAAGTGCCGCAGTTCTGTGGAGAGCCAAACAGCCTCAGTTCGTTTATCAGACGAATTGAATACCTGCTCAACCTATACCCGACGAATGACCCTCTTCAGAAAGCCATCATATATGGAGACATCGAACTACAGGTCATCGGAGATGCTGAGAAGGTCTGCCAACTCGGATTTCACAACGAATGGTCAACCCTAAAGGAAGCTCTGATCGTCGAATTTAAAACTCAAACCCCCCTGAAGGAACTTTTGCGACGTTTGTATTGCACGCCCTACAAAGGTAATTTACGACAATTTTGTGAAGAACTAGAAAATAAGTCAACTATTATTATTAATAAGTTAGCCTTAGAAAACAACCAAAATAACACATTAGTTTATTCACAAGCAATGGCAGCTACAATAAAAAATACTATTCAACGCTCACTCCCTGATAGGCTGTTCATGACCCTAGCGAGGCATGACATTTCAACTATCCAAAAGCTAAGACAAATTGCCCAACAAGAAGGTCTTTACGAAGACCCAATTTCTAAGAAATCAGATTACTGTCCAAAACTTAATACAAACTCACTAAATTTAAACACTAATACCAACACAAATAAAAACCAAAACTCTCATATCAATCAACAATTCGCGACCCCCTTCAACCCATTAATAAATCCCACGCAGATCCAAAACCCAAATGTAAACAACCAAACCCCTCATAAACAAGCTTTTCCGTCTAGACAACAACAATTCGATCAGAACAGACCATTGTTTAATGAACTCAGAGCAGACTTAATTCGCGACCTACAGAACGACACCCGAAACTATTATCAGTCCCCCCAACAACCAAGAGTGCCGAATAAGCGTTTTAAAGAAGGAAGCGGACAATCACGTATGGAGACAGATGAAAGTCACCATCAATACGTGTTAGATTACAATAACATTGCTGACCAAGATAATAACAACGACGAACAGTTCCACGACGATCAATTACAAGACACACAAAACGAGACGTATACAAATCAGCAAATTCAACAAGCTGAAAATTTTCCAATACCAGCCTGGGAACCCACCAATACATAGAGATCATGTTTAATAATCATAGATACCGATGCATAGTCGACACTGGTTCATCAATAAACATGATGAATTCAAACTTTTTCAATCTTCAAGTTCATGATAAACAAATAGTTGTCAGAAGTATGACAGGCTATTCAAAACTAAATAAATTCGTAAATCTTCCGGCCAATGGGCTTTTTCAGCAATCGCAGAAATTTTACATTCATTCATTTTCACCATTTTATGACATTCTATTAGGAAGGAAAGTACTAATGGAAAACAACGGTTGTATAGATTATTTTAGAAAAGAAACAATTATCAATGAAAGGTCATTCCTTCATAAATAACTTGAACTTTCTGACGGAAATTCGTCAAAAAATTTTGAAGCAATTTTACAAGAAAACCACTATACAGCCGAAATAAACTATGCAGTGGACAATGATATAAACTCAGACTACACATACCGACTAGACCATTTAAACAATGAAGAAAAACATAGACTAACACAATTACTAAAAGAATTCAAAGACATCCAGTATTCTGATAAGGAAAACCTAACTTTTACAAGCATCATACGCCATGAAATCAAAACAGTTCACGAAAACCCAGTGTATAAAAGACCCTATTCATATCCTTTTGCTTATGAAGCAGAAGTTAACAAACAAATTGAGGAAATGCTACAACAAGGCATTATACGCGAAAGCGACTCTCCCTATTGCAGTCCCTTATGGATTGTTCCCAAAAAGATAGACGCATCTGGCAAACCAAAATTCAGGTTAGTCGTCGACTATCGAAACCTAAATGAAATAACTATTAACGATAAATTCCCAATCCCGAACATGGATGAAATATTAGGCAAGTTAGGAAAATGTCAATACTTCACAACAATCGACTTAGCGAAGGGTTTTCACCAAATTGAAATGGACCCTAAATCCATACCAAAAACTGCATTCTCAACTAAACACGGTCACTACGAGTATACTCGCATGCCATTTGGTTTGAAAAATGCCCCAGCAACATTCCAACGTTGCATGAACTTCGTTCTTAAAGACCTCATTAACAAACATTGCCTCGTATATTTAGATGATGTTATCATTTACTCAACATCCCTTACTGAACACCTGAACTCACTGAAGAAAGTTTTTCAGAAACTTAAAGAGGCAAATCTTAAGCTCCAGTTAGACAAATGCGAGTTTTTAAAAAAACAAACAACATTCCTAGGTCATACCATAAGTCCAGATGGTATACGACCCAACAAAGAAAAAGTAAAAGCGATTGAAATATTTCCTATTCCAAAAACCTCTAAAGAAATTAAATCATTTTTAGGCTTATGCGGATATTACCGCAAGTTCATTCCAGATTTTGCCAAAATCGCAAAACCTCTCACCCTATTTTTAAAAAAAGGAGCCAAAATAAATACAAAAGACGAAGCGTATATTAAATCTTTCGAAAAGTTAAAAACCCTTATCATGAACGACCCCATCCTCATTTGCCCTGACTTTACAAAAACATTTCAAGTTACTACTGACGCCAGCAATTTCGCCATTGGAGCCGTGTTATCACAAGATAATAAACCAATTAGTTTCGCAAGCAGAACATTAAACGACCACGAACAGAATTACAGTACAATAGAAAAAGAATTATTGGCAATTGTTTGGGCAACCAAATACTTCCGCCCATATTTATATGGAGTCCCTTTTGAAATATTAAGTGATCATAAACCCCTTGTCTGGCTAAATAATATAAAAGAACCCAATATGAAATTACAACGTTGGCGAATCAAACTTAGTGAATACAATTTTAAAATAAAATATTTGGAAGGAAAACTAAATCATGTAGCAGATGCTTTATCTCGAGTTAAAATTGAAGAAAATATGGTAGGTGAAGAAGAAGATATTTCAACAGCAGCAACAATACATAGTGCATCAGAAAGTAACGAAACTTATATTCAAATCACTGAGAAACCCATAAACTATTTCACTAGACAAATAGAATTTATAAAAGATTCCATAGACCAAGTAGACATATCAAAATATTTCACTAAAACTAAAATCACCATAAAATATACTGAAATGACTCTCCCAATAGCAAAAGACTTCTTAATAAAATACTTTCTTAACCATACTAGCGTAATTTACATAGACAATGACAGTGATTTTTCCGTTCTTCAAAATGCATACCATGAAACTATTAACCCACATAGTAACGTAAAAATCTTAAAAAGTATAATTAAACTAAAGGACATTAACTCTTACGCTGAATTCAAGGAATTCATTATTTCTCAACACCTGAAATTACTGCACCCTGGTATCGAAAAAATGACACGACTCTTTAAAGAAACTCACTATTTTCCTGACTATAATAAATTAATTCAAAATATCATTAATGATTGTGAAGTCTGCAATCTCGCAAAAACAGAACACAGACCTACAAAACTTGCTTTTGAGATAACCCCCGAGACAAATAACCCAAGAGAACTTTACGTAATTGACTTTTATGCTATTGACAATGAGCAATATTTATCCTGTATTGACGTTTATTCAAAATTCGCATCACTTATAAAAACAAATAGTAGAGATTGGCTAGAAGCCAAAAGAGCCCTTACTAGAATATTTAACGACATGGGAAAACCACAAAAAATTAAAGCAGACAAAGACTCAGCATTCATGAGCAACTCTCTAAAGATTTGGCTAAATAACGAAGAAATACAATTAGATATCACCACAAGCAAAACAGGAATAGCAGATGTAGAACGTCTTCACAAAACAATAAATGAAAAGATTCGCATTATCAACACTGAAAATAATAGAGAAAATAGGGAAACAAGAATAGAAACAATTTTATACACATACAACCATAAAACCAAACACAATACAACCGGACAAATACCAGCTTACATACTACTCTACGCAGGCACACCTACCTATGACTCTCAGAAAATTAAAGAAAACAAAATTAACAAGCTTAATGAGAACCGACAAATTTACGAAGTTGACACAAAGTATAGACAAGCCCCTATAACGCGCTCGAAATCCAAAAACCCCTTTAGGAAAACAGGCAGAATTGAACAACTAGACGAAAAACATTACAACGAAAATAATCGAGGCCAAAATGTTACACACTATAAAAGTAAATTTAAAAAGAAAAAAAATGTTAATAACAGCAAATATTTACAGCCGACCGACACCCAATCATCGGACTCATAATTATTATAATGACTCTTATGATGACACAAACTACAGCAGGAACAATCGAAGTAAACCCTATTGAAAACAATCAGGGATTCATTCTATTTGAATCAGGAACGATACAACTCCCTATTACTTTCATGCACCACTGTCTTACAGTTAACATAACACAAATTGAAGAAACATTTAGCACTCTTATTAAAGAAAGCCAGAAATTTAATAACATAACACAAATAAATTACCTAATTGAAAAAATGAAAAGGGAAATGAACGGAATACGTATAACAAAACGCAATAAACGAGGACTGTTCAACTTTGTAGGCTCTACTTACAAATACCTTTTCGGTACACTAGACGAAGACGACAGACAAAATTTTGAACACCAAATTTCATCCCTATCCCAAAGCACTGTTCAGATTAGCAGTCTAAATCACGTTATTGATAACCTTAATAACGGTATTCAAATGATAAACACCCACTCAGAATCTATAAAAAAAGAACAAAAAATATCCCTTTTAATATTTAATATCGAACACTTTACTGAGTACATTGAAGACATCGAAATGGGTTCACAATTAACTCGATTAGGAATATTCAATCCAAAACTTCTTAAGCACGACAACCTTGGTAACGTTAACTACAAAAATTTAATGGACATAAAAACTTCTGCCTGGTATAATACAGGTACTAACGAAATTTTCCTAATGTCTCATATCCCCACAAACACAGTTGAACAGCCTACTTTCCTTATCACCCCTTACCCAGACAATAATGGACAAACTATTAACGAAAATTTAGAAGGCAAATTCTATCTACACAATAATAATGTTATAAATACACAAACAAAAAATATTATTAAAGACCATTGTATTGCTAGTATAATCAAACACGAAACACCAACGTGTACTTTCCAAAAATACCGTAAGCCATTTTTCATCCAACACATTAAGCCAAACATACTAATTACATGGAACATGACCAGAGAAAAACTTAACCAAAATTGTAACAATCATGAAATTTATATTGAAAATAACAAAATTATAAAAATATTTAATTGTACAGCAGAGTTAAAAGAATTTTCAATATCAAATAATATGCATCAATATACAAATCTAATATTCACCGAGCATAATGTCACAAAAGTTGAACCTATGTCACATATTGAAATAAAAGAAATGATTATGCTAAACAATAAGAATTATACAATCTATAAAAATATATTAATAATCCTCATGTTTGTATTAGCTATAATATCTATATTTTACCTATACATTAAATGTAAAACAGCACCTCATAATATTGTAATATCATATCTAAGACCTAAAGCAAACAAATCAGTTGACAAAAATATTGAAACAGTTAAAGAAAATAATACTGAAATAGTAAAAACTGAAAATGCAATTCCACAATTATATCCAGAAGTAAAGGCTTGAGGACAAGCTAAAATCTAAAAGGTGGGGGAGTGACATATTCATTCTCCATATGAATTATTTAAACTTCATTCTTCATAACTTAAACCAATCTTTTGAAAAGCTTCACTCTTCAAAAGCCTTAGTTCATTCTCCATACGAAAACTTAAACCGATCTTTTGGAAAGCTTCACTCTTCAAAAGCCTCATCATAAAAGTTCTCTCAAGACACCAAACGATAAGAAGCTTAAGTCAGTGATAAACAAAGATGTAAAGCTCTGTAGAACTTTAAGGTTTGCTGGTCCATAAAAATCATTCTGTCAGTTAGTTTATGAGTAACTCTGGTGTAATAAGTAACGAATCCATCAAATAAAAATTATAAAATAAAAAATATATAATATTTTTTTTTATTTTGATGAACACCTAAATACTTTATTATATATACTTTATGGGGTCTCCGACGCCTCCTTCTGCCCGTTACATACATTTGCACAAAGTTAGTATACCCTTTTTTGACCATTTTCAATGGTCCAAGGGTATAAAAATGCAACGTTAATCCCGTCAACAAGTTAATTTAATGAGCTGCGCCTAAAAGCCTGAGCAAGAGCAGATTAGTTTGGATAGATATAAACATTTTGTAAATTAACAATAATAAAAGGAAATATTTCTTAGGGATAATCAGCTAGGGAAAAGGTGCACAGCTCATGTTAGATGAAATTAAATCAAATTAATTAAAAATTAAATTAAATTGGCAGCAGCAAACAAAACACCTCAATGTAGCAACATTCCAGGATTAGGAAGATCGATAATTCGTCGTTGGAAATTTAGCGCGGTGAGTTCGTTCCTTTTTATATATATTGTAAATATCTATTATTATTTGGTTTCGGGGCATGCATATAATTTTTGAATATTTTTTTGGTTTTTTTTTGCACAACATGAGCAGTCATCAATTCTCCGACATTAAGTAATAAAAGCAAGAATATCGTGAAATACTCACAAATTAAAAGGAGGTAAACATGGAAAAAAAACAGAAAAAAAATAATAATAATGCAAAATAAAAGAAAATATTTTAGAAAAGAATATTAGGTTAAATAAACTGGAAAAAGTCAAAGTTTAGTAGCAACTTATAGAAAGTGAGGAAGAATACAATTTTTTTAAAATACTTAAATCTGATAATAGGTTTTTATTCTAACACAAAAATAATGGAAATAACTAGATTCTTCCTTGCTCTGAACTAAAACGTACTAAATTGATTACACGAATAGAAATTATTTTAATTATAATGCTTGAATGCTCCCTATTGTTATACCCTACTATATACTATATATGCCACATAAACATTTTTTTTGGATTGTACCCTTATATACAACTTTTATAACATACAAATAGAAACATGCATAATGTAATAGATTTAGATAACATAGCATGTAAGATAAACACATATTGTAACAACATAACTATCGTAGAGAATAATACTTTGATATCGATTTATTGTAAAGAAAAGCAACCATGTATAATATCGATATATCCAATGAAATGTACAATGAATGAAGGCGGGGAGAAGAAGAAGAAGTTTGATCTCGAAGCATCAGTGAAAGAAGAGAATAAGAGTGAAGTTAAAAAAAGCTGTAAAATAAATAAATTTATAATCTATTTAATAACTAAAAGACTCAATAAACATTTTATTGCCTACTACAATAATGAAGTAATCTTGATCTAATTGTTATATTTTAGTAGAATTCCCTAGGCTTTTCCGAATTTTCGTTAGTTTTGCAGATACTCCCTGATGGATGACTCCCGATGCTTCCCCTGCGCCGCACGGAATCTATGATGAGATGATGTTCTGCTAGTTAACTTGAACTTGAACTCATGCTGATGATTCCGCGGTTGTAGGGGACAAAGGGGTCACCATGCTCTCAGGTGGGTGACCGTAGGTAGGGGGGGCACTCGCGACCACAATAACACCTGTGGCTTAGCTTTCGCTAAATTTTCTAGTCCGTTTTTCCTTCTTCTACAGCTTTCCAATCCTTTTTTTTGATCTTTTTGTAAGCTCTACCGGTTCCTCCAATTATTTTTTTGTCGCAGCACGTTCCTAATTGAGTGCACTCGGTATGAGATCTGCCAAGCAAGACCTCCAACCCCAAAGCCGACGAACTAGAGCCTGAAAATTAAAACGTGCCCCGCTAGTACAGATCGTCCGAAAATACACATATACCGTTGCACGTTACAGAATAAAGAGCAATTTTCATTTTGAATTTTAATTAATAACTTATAGTTAACCAGTTTAACGCTACAGTCAGATGCTGACTGTAAAGGCCCATGGATTATAGTACTATATACAAACTAAATACAAGTTTGTATTTATATTAAAAGAAAGCAATTTAATAAAGTTAAATATTATTATTATTATTAATATTATTTTATTTAAATAACTATTATAACGTACGAACCCGAGAACACTTATATAAAAGTTTATTATTAAAAGTTCACACAAATTCGAAATGAAAATTGCGCTTTATTTTGATTTAAATTATTAAATTATTATTAGCGCTTTCCAAAATTCGTTACACATACTTCTTCTTGCATACTTGCATACATTCAGATCGATCTATCACGTCACCTATTGGTTGTATACAAATATACCTATATATACTCAGCGACAAAAAAAAGGCGCACTTTGATAAATTTTTGACTAGAAATCATGCCAAAAGGGAAACAGTTGACCGTGCAAGGAAACCCAAAAAAATCTTGTATTATCTGAGCAAAATGTGTCGAATCGCAAAATTGCAAAATGAAAGCTCAGTGCGTTGATTTTTAAAAAAATATCGTGAGACCGGGGTGTTAGATAGAGAAGAAGAATCAGGAATGACCAGGTGCACCACTACTCGGGAAGATCGTCATATTGCGAAAATGAGTCTCCAGGATCGTTTTAGAAATAGCATCCGAGGTAAACCAAGAATTTGGAAGAGAAATATCGGCCCGAACTGCTGAATGAAGTGGGCTTAATTTCAAGAACAGCTGCAAAAAAACCACTTCAAACAGGCGAATAAAGAATAATCGGTTAAATTGGGCAAAGGAAAAGCAAAATTGGGGTGCATCTGAATGGTCAAAAGTGATGTTTTCAGATGAGTCCAAAATCAACCTTATTGGACACGATGGCTTCTGTAGAGTCCGGCGTAAAGTGGGTGAGCGATATGACGAAAAATGCTGTGTAGCCACCGTCAAGCATTCACCTTATATTATGATATGGGGGTGCATATCCAAATATAAATGTGTGTCAATTTTAATGCTTGAGGGTATGGTCAATGTAACTTTGACGACCATGTAGGGGAAGAGCCAATAGCTGAGTGGTTAGAGTGGACGACGGAATTTTGCAGAATTCTGTGTATCCAACTAAAAATAGTTTTCCCTCAATTTGATTTATTTGATTTTAATTTATTTATTATGCAATATTTAAGACTTTAAGACAAACAAATTTTAATATTTGCTTAAATTTAATGTAAATAATTATTTTAAAATCCACTTTATTAAATATTTCTTCAACGTATACATCTTATTTAATGAAAATCAACAAAAACATTTCACATGGCGATCGCGGTAGCAAGCGAACCCGGACTACGGTCGACAACAGTCCGGCTCTCTTAACCATTTATAAGTTACTGCGATTATTGAATGGGGGTTCGATTCCCCGGGTGGGCCGGTTCACATTTTGTGTTGTCATATATATTTATTATTATTTGATATATTTAATTTTATAATTTTTGTCATTTTTCCCTTATTATTATTGTACATAAGTAAATGCACATAAATATATATTTATACAAATATACATATATTATAAACATTTACACATGCGTGGCGACATTAGACAGAGCGAAAATATGCATTCTTAGAAGAAGCAAATGTAACGAATTTTGACACCCTCTAAAATTTGTATTTGTCGGCAAGAGGGGATCCATTTTTATTAAATTGGTAATTTTGGTGCAGCAGCACAGCAAGTTCCGATCAATTCAACCAGTCAAACTCTACTGAAATGATTTTCTCACTTTACCAATCTTCTTCATATTCTCTCATGTCTATACACACGTATATTGTCATCTCTCTCTAACACACTATTTATGACAACCAGATCGGACCTCACTCAGCTGCAGTGCTTGTCAGAATTTCACCACAATGCTAAAATTTCATCAGAATGTGAAATCATAGAAACAAGTCCTCGTGTGTCTAATTCCACCACTCAAGTCCAAGTCACACAATTTCATCAACTTAATTCCAATTTATTTAACAAACTTTAATATCTCTCTCTTACATTTATTAACTTATAGATTCGCTTACACAAATTTTAATTGACAATTCATCTTATGATTGCTTTCTCTTTTACAGACTTAATTATAAAGACATCTCCAATTTACATATCAAAACATTAAACCATTCACATTTTCCATAACTTTAATTTCACATATCAACATTGGCGTGCCTTCTCTTACACCCAATCTCTTGACCCCCGCCATAACACTTCTCGTCCCTGCGAGATAGCTGTTATAGTGCGGTCGTTACTCTTTTTACCAAATCTTTCCCCTTTTGGGACACAGATGCACGATCACTAGTGCCATCTTTCAACTCTTTTCTCTCTTGAGAGTCACCATTACATTCTGCTGTCAATCGTCTGTCTGGTAGCGCTCTAAGCCATTCATGCGAATATTTATATGTTCGCTTATTAACTAACGACTTCATCTCGTCAAACTTCGTTTGATGACTCTCCTCGCTTTTCAGTAACACATGATCACCTACCTTATACCGAACTACTTTTTCTTTGTTTTTATCAAACCTTTGTTTATCGTACTGTGCATTCTTTTGCATGTTTTCTTTGGCTTGTACCCTCATTTGTTCTCTATCGACTACACTTTCTTCCACATCGATTGGCAACAACCCAAAAGGCCTAGCTTCTCTTCCTATCAGCAATTCCAAAGCACTTGCTTTAGTGACTCGATTTGTGGTGCAATTCATGGCTAGTTGGATTTCTGCCAACGCATCTTGCCATGATCGCTGACTCGTTTCCACAGCAGTAAGCATAGTCTTAAGAGTGCTCATCACCCTTTTAACCTGCCCATTTGCTCTGCTGGCACCTGTAGCTATTAAGTGCAACTCAATCCTTTTTGTTGAACAAAACTCACGGAACTTGTTCCTGGCAAAATTTCTGCCTTGATCCGCTATAATGCGACTGGGAACTCCAAAGAAAGACATACTTGACTTAATAGCTTTAATACAATTTTCCGAGTCAAGATTTAGAGTATGATACAAGTGAACAAACTTAGTAAACGCATCTATCTGAACTATGATATATTCCTTTAGATCGTTCTTTTAACTAAAACATTGTGATTTGTATTGGTGATCGGCTGTGTTCTTATTTTGCTCCGCTTGTTTTATTTTTTAAACTAGAAACTAACGTGATTTGATATATTCATTGTGTTTTAAATTTGTGTACAGTGTCTGTGCTAACAAGTGAGATTCACGGGAGTCTGGCATGACTACTAAAATTGTGTTTAAAGTAGTTTTTATTCTTGTTTAACTGACGCGTCTTGCTATTTTTTGTTTTTGTTCCTATTTCGCACTCCCACGCTCATTCGCGCATACATCGCTCTCTGAGAGGGCTGCGCTGTGCTAAGAGTTATAGTTGTGTTGTTGCTCTTTCTTGTTTTCGTGTCTCGCGCTCTCGCTCTCACGCTTTATTACGCTCTCTGGTATACTAGTAGTGGTAACCAGCTGTGTATCATTAGATTACTTCTGCTTTCTTGCTCTTTTTTAACTTTTTCCTTTTGGAACTAATATTTTGTATTTCGCTTTAACATTCTTGTTTGTTTTTTTGGTGTTCCCTACCATATTTCTTGTAGGCTTATTAGTCCGCAGTAAAAATGCTGGTGTGCTCTGCAACCTCTTGCAAATGCAAGGCCGATTCAAAGCCAGACTTTGTTTCTTGCTGGTTGTGTGATAAATTCTATCACATAAAATGCATCGGCTTAACAGCACGAATCAAAGACACCCTCAACAGCAATGATTCTGGCCTGAAATGGTCATGCGATGTTTGTCGGGTGAAAGAACTGACTTTGAGTAAGATGCTTATGGAGACCAAATTAAAATTTGAAAAGCTGCGTGCAGAATTTTCAAATCTCCAATCTGAATTTTCAGATATGGAAACTAAATTTACTAATTTCGAATGTTCCGATGAGCCTTCCGCACTTCCACCGGCAACTCCTTCAGGTATAACATCTCCAGTTATTGCCTACTTAACCCCCTCTACGTCTACGTCTCCTAACATTCCTCTAGCCGCCCCGGCTGTTTTGTGCGATCCACCACTTTTGATCATCACCTCTCCAGTCGCGCCTTTATCCAAAAAGAATCTTCAAAATTCTTTTGATAACACTGCCGTCAATACGCAAACGATTGTTTCAAACGTTAAATCGCTTGTCGCGGTTAAGCCCAAGAAACATGTTTTCGTTTCACGCCTTGCACCCGATACTTCGATTGAAGATGTAAAATCATTTATTCAATCAAAAATTTCTGTACCTAACATTGTAGTGGAAAAGTTTAAATTTAACTACACGCGAGATATCTCATCCTTCAAAATAAGTATACCTGCAGACAATTTTCAATCTGTTTGCAGCGGAGCCTTCTGGCCGCCTGACTTATATGTAAAAGAGTATTCTCCAAAACCAAAAAATCGAACTGCGGTACCACTTCCTTCAACTTCTCTCGCCTCTTCGTCTTCTAGTGGAGCATCAAAAAACCAGTAGAGATATCCCATCTTTATTTAGCTTATCAAAACGTTAGAGGCCTAAACTCTAAGCTCTCTAAATTGTTTATGAATAGTGTTTCGTTCGATCATCAAATTTTAATATTTACTGAAACCTGGTTAAAACCTGATGTAGAAAACTGGTCAATTTTTCCTAATAAGTACACCTCCTTCAGATGTGACCGTTTATCACGAATTGGAGGTGGTGTTCTTATAGCTGTAAGGTCAGATCTTCCTTCCGAACTTGTTCCATTTGACCATGGTTCTTCCTTAGAATTTTTATGTGTTAAAATGACGATGTGTAAAATTTCAATTTACATTACCTGCTTGTATATTCCTCCCTCTTCTGATATATCTGTCTACATAGACCATCTTTCATCTATCCAATCAGTTGCCTCTAAGCTACTCGTATCTGATAGAAATTATCTGCTAGTTTTTGATGATTTCAACTTACCTGAAGTTACTTGGTCATCTCAATCATATACTGTGGGCAAAAGTACTTCGCGGGCCTAACATTTCGGGCTAGTTCTTTTTTCTTGAGTTGGTAGGACTGCTAATGACATCTGGGACAAATTTCATGTCAATGTCATCATCAGTAATATATTTACGCTTGTATTTACCCAACGACCACGAGTGCATGTTTCGATTTTTACAATGTCTGATTTAATTGAGCAAAGAAGTGCCATCAAATTTTGTTTGCGGAAAGAAATTTCGGCTGCGGAAACGTTGAGGATGTTGCGGAAGGCCTTTGGTGATTCTACCATGTCGCAGAAAAATGTTTATAAGTGGTACAAAGACTTCAAAGAGGGTCGAGGCCAGACCGAAAAAAGCACGTCAAAGTCGTTCAAAAATCAAGGTCATGATGACAGTTTTCTTCGATTTTCGTGCTGTGGTGCACTATGAATTCCTTCCACCCGGCCAAACTGTTAATAAGGAATATTATTTGAGCGTTATGCGTCGTTTGCGTGAAGCAATTCGTCTAAGAAGACCAGAATTATGGGCCAACAACTCTTGGTTTTTGCATCACGATAATGCACCATCTCACACTGCACTCGTTCTTCGTGACCATTTCGCCAAAAATTCGACGCATATCGTTCCGCAACCACCGTATTCGCCTGATTTGGCTCCGTGTGACTTCTGGCTATTCCCAAAACTCAAGAGACCACTCCGGGGAACGCGTTTCGAGTCGATTGAGGAGATAAGAGCTGAATCGAAGAAGGCGCTGATGGCTATACCGGAAACGGACTATTTGGCATGTTTCGAGGATTGGAAAAAACGTTGGCATAAGTGTATTTTATCGGGAGGGGATTACTTCGAAGGGGATGAAATTGATGTAGAAGAATAAATAAAGAATTTTCATTTTACAAACAAATTCACCTTACTTTTTGCCCACAGTAGTATATTGGTGCCCTCTGTATTTAACTCTTTCTTAAATGGCCTTTCGGAGCTATCTCTTTATCAAATAAATACTGTTCCTAATTGTAGTGGTAGAATGCTTGATTTAATTTTCTATTCTGACATTTTACTAAACACTTTCTCTAGAATGAATCCCTTAGTTCTTCCTGAAGATCCCTATCATCCTACATTGGACCTGGTTCTAACTCTGCCAACTTCTATGCAAACTGCAACTGTTTCCCCTAAAATAAAATCACGTTGTTTTCGTAGGACCGATTTCAAAAATTGAATTGTTTAATTTTGGAACATGATTAGTCATTTCTTTATTCATGTTCTGATCTAAATAAATGCATTTCATTTTTTATTCCTCTATGAACTCATTTTTTGATCAATGTGTTCCTGTTACTTTTCCCGTAAAGTCAAATAGGTCTCCTTGGTTTTCACGTGAGGTAGTAAGGCTAAAAAATTTGAAATCGCGGTATTTTAAAAAGTTAAAGTTAACTCGTAATCCTTCCGATTTTACACGTTATATTGCTGCAAGAGCAAACTTTATTGCTCTGAACACAAATTGTTACAAAAAGTATTTGCGTCGCTGCCGTTCGCAGTTTGCTCAGGACCCAAAGCAGTTTTATAACTTTGTTAACTTAAAACGTAAATCAAGTAGATTTCCTCCCTCTCTATCATACGAAAACAGGGAAGCAACTGATGATCAGGCAGCTGCCGATTTGTTTGCAGACTTTTTCAATCAACTTATTTAACTGAACCTTATAGTTCCCCTTTACATCCATACCCTTATAGTATAGAAAATTTTAACACTGTCTTCTGTCCTTCTATCGACAAAACCTCTCTACTAATTGATCTTAAATCGATAAAACCCGTTTTTTCTCCTGGCCCTGACGGAATTCCAGCATGCGTACTTAGATTTTGTGCTGATTCGATTTTGAATCCAATTCATAAGCTATTTGACTTGTCACTATCCAATAGTTATTTCCCACCTATTTGGAAAAACTCTTTTTCCATTCCTCTTCACAAAAGTGGTTCTAACCACGATGTGAAGAACTATAGATGTATTTCCAAGCTGTCCGCAATTCCTAAGATTTTTGAAAAAAATTTTACGGCCCAGTTAACTTTAATGTGTAAATCTATAATTTCACCCCATCAACATGGGTTTATAAAGGCAAGATCAACAGCTACTAATCTTTTAGAATTCTCATCTCACATCAATCTAGAATTTCGGAACAAAATGCAAACTGATGTGGTCTATACTGACTTCAGTAAAGCATTTGACTCCATAAATCATAATCTCTTAATTCATAAGTTAAATTTGATTGGTTTTTCTCAAAAGCTCCTTCTGTGGATATCCGATTATTTAACTAACAGGTCTCAACGAGTTCTTTTTAAAGAATGTCTCTCTAAGCCGATCTTAGTTACTTCTGGTGTTCCTCAGGGCAGCCACCTCGGAGCATTGTTATTTAACCTTTTTATTAACGATCTTCCTTCAATACCCCTTCACTCTAACATTCTTATGTATGCTGATGATGTGAAACTCTGTTTGACACACAATGATCCAGCAAATAACCTTCTTCAAACAGATCTTGATTTGTTTTTTGAATGGTGCAGCCATAATCTGCTGCATCTTAACTGTTTGAAGTGCAAGGTTATGTTATTTTACAGATGTAACTATCATATCATCAATTACAATGTTAACCTAACCCCACTCTTAAGAATATCTCAAGTAGCTGATTTAGGTATCCTCTTTGATCATAAATTGAAATTTGATCGTCACATTACACAAATTGTCAATAAGGCATTTCGACTACTCGGGTTCATCAAAAGATGGGCCAAAGAATTCGAGGATCCTTACACGACAAAGTTGCTTTACACTTCTCTTGTTCGTCCAACTCTTAAATATGGGTCTTGCGTGTGGTCGCCGCAATACCATATTCACCAAGATAGAATTGAGTCTGTTCAAAAGCAGTTTCTACTCTTTGCCTTGCACAGTTTTAATTGGGTTCCGGATGTAGAATTACCACCATACTCTAGTAGACTCCTTCTAATTAACCTACCTTCTTTAACTAACCGTCGTATTATGTTAGGCGTTATGTTTATTGTAAAGCTAATAAAGTATAATATAGATTCCCCTACTCTGCTTACTCAACTTAATTTCTGTATTCCTTCTAGAGTTACTCGTAATTTTATGCCACTATCCTTGGCCTTTTGTAATACTAACTATAGCTTGCATGATCCCTTCCGAGTTCTCTGTGCTGACTACAACAGACTGTCTAGAGTTTTAGACTCCGAGTCCTCCCTTTACTCTGTTAAACTGTCTATCCTCAATCAATTAACACTACATGCTAACAACTAATATTAATCTACCGATCTGATTGGGTTTTACTGGGTTTTCCCCAATCCTTTGCAGCAAATGTTGGATCGAGAATTCTTGTTTTGTTATCCCCAGCCTAAATTTAAAAATATATACTTTTAATTAATTTTAATTCTTGACTTATTGCAAAATTTTAATTTCAAATTCTAAATTATTTTCTTTTTTTTTTTAAAAAATCTCCAATTTTAATTTGATGTAATCTAATTTTAATTTTAATTTTAAGTCGACTGTTTTAGTTGACGTTAAATAAATAAATAAATAAATAAAAAAAAAATAAATAAGCTTCCCACTTATATCCACGTGAACGGTATGCCACGGTATATCAATCTTGGGAATTGGGTGCATTTCAATTTGTATTTTGCCTGATGAAGGCTTGGATATTTTGCAATTTTCCACAAATTTGCTTACATATTTGGTCATATGCTCAAAATGCATTACAGCCTCGTGTACATGACTTATAACAGACCACCTAAACGCTTTAGGGATTACTGGTAGGCAACGAGTCTTGCCATTACGCTGTATTTTGCGATATAGTAGTCCAGTTCGGACCTCATATATTTTATCGACATTTGCCACCATGTCTTCGTTATTCAATTGAGCCAAGATTCTGTTTATGCCCTCATCTCGTTGCTGTTCGGCTAATAGCCAATTATCTGTTATTGTCGCCAGATCAACACGAACTTCATCTACTTTGCTTATGGCACTTGAAACTGTGGGAATCGGATTTCGCGATAAAAAATCCACGTGAGCCATTTGGCTAGCCTTGCGATATTCTACACTAAAGTCAACTGCCTACAAGTACGGCCACCAGCGGTGTACTCTTGGGGTCAACTCGGCCTTTGTACGACTAGCTTTCAACGAATTGCAATCAGTATACACAACAAATTTTCTACCTTGCAAATAATGTCTAAAATGTCTTACTGCATTATAAACAACTCTAACTCATACGAGTGATATTTGGCTTCTGATGTTGACGTGCATTTGCTATAATATTCGACTACTCTGTGTTTCCCTTCTATTTTATCTATGAGCATAGCGCCGTAGACATCTCGTGTTCCTCCATCCAAACAAAAGCATTCAGCTTAAAGGTTAACTGATACAGTGGCTTCATCTTCTCTGAGAATCGTGGAACAAACTGTCTGAAATACGATGCCTTAACTGCGTTGCCGAGGTTGGCTGAGATAAAACAGAAAGAGCTTCTATCTTGCGAGGATTTGGTTTAATTTCTCCATCCTTGATGTAGAATCCTGAAACTCTATGCCTGTACCAAGAAAATTACATTTTTTTATATTGAACGAGAACCCTGTCTCTGATAACGCTTTTAGCACTGTATTCAACGTCTCATATGCTTCCTCCTTTGTATTTGCAACTACCAGTACATCGTCTATGTAAACAACTGCATAGGAATAGGCTAAGTCCACCAAAGCTTGAACAATAGCACGTTGAAAAATATAAGAAGCATTCTTAAGACCAAATGGCATGGCCAGAAATTCGTACTGCCTCTCTGTAGTCACAAATGCTGTTCTTTTAATAGAATCTGGATGAATCGGTATTTAATAAAATCCGCTGGCCATGTCTAAAATGGAAAAATATTTACCACCCCGCAAACAATCTATTTGATCCGAAATTAGTGGCGATGGAAACTTATCAGAAATTGTATTTTTGTTTAGCTCACGAAAATCGATACACAACCTGTCACTACCGTCCTTCTTTTTGACTAATAACATTGGACTTGCAAATTGAGAACTGCTGGGAAGAATTACATTAGATTCAAGCATTTGTTCTATCTTTTCTCTAACTAATAGCTTCTCATTTGCGCTGAGGGCGCTTTTGAACAGTTTTATTCTTATCAAATTAACGAATTTTCAATGCACCCGTAGTTACACGCTTATTTTGTATCCCAATTAGCTTCTTCCTTTTGTGTTTGATGTACCTTCCTTTCGAGTGCGGCATTCGGCGAATTTGTGGCCAACTTTCCCACAAAAAGGGCACTTGGTCTGTGACCGTATTCTTAACTTCTTCTTTTCTGGGCCAGAATCATCTTCGTTGTTACGTTTCTTGAAGGCGTAAGCTTGCAGCTGTTGCTGAAGCTCATTGCGCATAGCCACATTTGTGGTAAGCACCCAACGCAGCAAATTATTATCGATTTGTGCCATGTGAGCCAACGCTACCGATACCGCAATCTCCTCCAAATCCTTGGCCTTCCACTTGGACAGCAACAAGGTAACAATGCGACTTCCATACTGGGCAAAGCTCTCCCCAAGTTTTGGACGTCCGTTCTAAACGTTCATGAGAACGGCATCGCTGTATGAACAGCTCATTAAACTGCGGCCATGTGATGCCAGCAATGCATATCTGCTACAGCCATTGCGATGCGTTACCTTCTAGCTCTTTGCTCAACGCTATTATTGAAATTTATGCAAGGTGGCAGTGTACTGCACTGCTTTTCTGAATTTGTAGCTTTCATATCATACAATTAGATACTTTTTATGGCAGCATACGTCGAAGGGTATCGCGATAAAATTTAAACTGCCCATAAAAATTTGTTAAAATTTATTTAAAAATAATATATACAAGGTGTGTTTATAAAGTAAGGTGACTTTGTATTTTAAAGATAAAATATTTTTTTATTTATTAATATTTATGTTGTTTTCTTCAAAGTAATCCCCCTCAGATACAATACACTTATTCCAACGGTTTTTCCAATCCTCAAAGCCCTTCTCATGAGCTCTTCCAGCGATGCAGTCTTTATCTTCTCAATCGTTGCAAAGCTCCGTCCTTTCATAGGTCTCTTTAGTTTTGGGAACAAGAAAAAGTTACATGGGGCCAAATTCGGTGAATATGGTGGTTGAGGCATTATTGTGGTGTTGTTTGTGGACAAAAAATCTCTCACAAGCAAAGATGAGTGAGCAGGGGCATTATCGCTCAAGAGCTGTTGAATGACGTCAACGATGACCCAGATTTACTTGTGACGTATATGGTTATGAAATTGAAACCAAAGCCCAATCCTCCCAATGGAAGAGCCAGGGTGAGCCAAGACCGAAAAAAGGACGCCAAGTTCGATCAAATGTCAAACTTTTGCTCACTGTTTTCTTCGAGGAGGAGTTCTTACCATATGGTCGTACGGTGAATAAACAGTATTATCTTGAAGTTATGCGCCGTTTGCGAGAAGCAATACGAAGAAAACGTCCAGAATTGAGGAAAACCGTTCATGCCCCTGCTCACTCATCTATGTATGCTCGTGCGCGACTTTTTGGCCAAAAACAAAATTAATGATGCCGCAGCCACCAAATTCCCTAGATCTGGCCTTCTGTGACTTTTTCTTATTCCCTAAACTGAGGAGGGCCATGAAAGGACGACGTTACGCTACGATTGACGAGATAAAGACAGCATCGAAGAAGGAGCTCAAGGCTACACCAAAGAGTGCTTATGAGAAGTGCTTTAAGGATTGGAAAAACCGGTGACACAAGTGTATAATATCTCATGGGGATTATTATTATTAATGAATAAATAAACAATTTTTGAAAAAACATAAAATTAGCGATATTTTTTGAACACACAAATATACACACACAGGACAAAGCATTTTCACATGCTTAGAGACATTAGACAGAGCGAGAAGACACAATATGAATTTTTAACTCGTGCCAAAAAATCAACGATAAGCATATGTAACGAATTTTGGAAAGCGCTAAAAATGCTACAAATACTTATTGCTCTCGCGCTTACTCTTATGCTTACGACAGAATAAATCGCAATATTTATTGCGAATTTTAATTAGTAACTTATAGTTAAATAGTCGTGGCGATTTGTGTTAATTTTTATACCCTTGGACCATTGAAAATGGTCAAAAAACTTTGTGCAAATGTATGTAACGGGCGGAAGGAGGCGTCGGCGACCCCATAAAGTATATATATTCTTGCTCAGGATCAATAGCCGAGTCGATTGAGCCATGTCCGTCTGTCTGTCTGGATGAACGCGCCGATCTCAGCTATTACAAAAGCTAGGGACACCAAATTTAGCATGAAGATTGCTGAATACCATACGCAGATCAAGTTTATTTTCAATTTGGAATAACACGCCTACCGCCCTTGCAAACCGCCAATTTTGATTTACATTGCGATTTACATTCGAAATACTTATTTCTTTGCTTTAGCATAAATATAGATAAATACTATATGGACTTATCCTTCAAATTGCAATCCGATCGGACAATAAACACTGAAGTTATTAGATAAACAATTTCGACCCTTCGGCCAGCAAAGAAATTGTCGATGACGTCGGAACTAAATTACTTGTGCAGGAAAGAAAAGGACAAACGATGCGAGAGTTACCACTTCGGGTGTACCCCATGGCACTCTGGACAGCAGCAACACTGATTACAATGGGATCGACATTCAACGCCACAGAAAAGGCTTCTTTCGCGAAAACACGGTGCAGAACAGCAACGTCACACATACACACAAACATATACATATATGTATATATAAGCGCTGTCTGCGAACAGCATACATACATATAATGAAGCATGTACATATGCGAATGAAATCTATTCTTATTGTGATGTTCAACGAGAGTAGACGTGTTTTCACTGAATAGTTTCGCAGACAAGATATGTCTCTAATTAAAATATTGTTACCCTCTAAGCCACGGTTGGTAACTGGCGCAGCCGGACTCGTCATTGGACTAGAAGAAGAGCCGAAGACGAAGACCCCACGCAATGCAGATCGGGGTAATGTTAATAACAAAGAAAGTGTTGGATTTGATAAAAAGCAAAGTGAAATTTTGGCAATTAAAGTGCCGCCTAGCAACTTACATACATATGTACGATATGTATATGCATACATAAATAAAGAGCCAACTAGGCTCACGGATGAAACAGGCGCCTATGCCCATCCGCAACGCAATAATTCCAGCGAAAGCAATAATTCTGAAGAATTTTTTGGTGTTCAATTCGACTGTCGGTTCAATAGCTCTGGCGCCTGGCTGGTCGTCGACGACGCGTTGCGACGTTTTTCGATCAAGCCCTAGCGCTACAACAGCATTTGCAACGGTAATAATTTCTATGAATTTTTGCACCAAAGCAAAAAATTTGTATGTCGGTAGTTCGGCCGCCAGTTCTGGAGTCTACCACAGCGTCGACGACGCAATAGCCAGAGCCTATATTAAAACAATGTCAAATTTCTTTGAGTCAGTCCACAATTGTCCTCTAGTGAAACTGCATCTTGAAATCGAAAGTAGTAATTTTACATATAATACGCATAATATATACAAAACAACATTTGATACGAAGATCTACAGTATATTATACAAAAGTGGTAAATTTTTTAAAGTGGTTAAATAAATACAAAAGCTAAATTAATAACAAAAATATAAATTCATTTCATTAAATTAATGCAAAAGCTAAATTAATAACAAAAATATAAATTCATTTCATTTCTTAGTAACTAAAACATTTATAAATTTCATTTCTTAAGAGAAAAATAACACATTTTCTTATTTTAAATTGGAGATCATTTGTTTATCCATTGGTTCTTTTCCAAAAAGAGCAAAATGTTGACAGTTTTCGGCATCAGGGCTGACCGTCTCTCACTTATGATCTGATCAGCTTTACTGAAGCAGCGCTCTGACTCAGTTGATGTGGCCGGAACACACAAATACTTTTTTGGGATCGCGGAGACTTTGCAAAAACTTGTCCATACTGTTTAGGTACCGCCAAAAAAGTAAGAGCGTTACAGCACACAGCTTTTTTGAGTAATCTATCGATAATGAAAAAAACCATCGATGGTTTCACAAATTTTCAACCATCGATAATATCGATGGTACCATCGATGGTTTTGCAGCTCTAGTGAAAAGTTATAAGTGACGTACTACTATATATACATAAACAAAAACTGGAACAATAGTGACGCAAACATTTAATATAATAATAAAAGTACATACATATAACCATATAATAGACATTTTTGCATATGTACGTGAAAGCTGCGAAAAGATACACACAGACGTATGTACATACCCTGCTGGTGAATCAACATGCATTAACAACCAGGAAGCGGAATAACGTAGCAGAGATACCCAATTACAAAAGCCAAAACGAAATTCTTTGCCATTTACCACAACCAAACACAACAAACATTTTCTTGTAAGCATTAACTGTTAAGAAAACTAAACACATACACTATACAAAAAAACAAAAATATTACACACAAAACATATCAAATTAATATATAATTCAAATTCAGCTTACAAATATTCATACAAAATATATATATAAAATACAAAAGTCAAAACTAAATTCTTTGCCCCTTACCACAACCAAACACAACAAATATTTTTAAGTATTAACTGTTAAGTACACTAAACACACACACTATACAAAAACAAAAAATATTACACAAAATAAATAGTACAAGCAAATTAATATATATAATTAAAAAGTTCATACAAAATATATATAGTTACTAGACATCTGCATGAGTGGCGAAAAAGGCACATTCAAATGCACAATGCCGAAAATGAATGGAATGAGAATGAAAGCAAAGTCAAACTGGTATGAGTGAGTGAGTGAATTTACGTACGACTCAGTCGCACAACAACGAAACAGATGGAAATGAATTGAATGGAATGAGAACACAGTAAATTGAGACGCTTCATTCGAATGATTCGACTGACAACTGAAAACAATGAAAAAGAAATGAAATTTGTTTTTATAGTTGTGTATGCATATATGTAATTTGGTTATATATTAAACTTATTACTAAAATAACAACATAATTAACTTAAATTCGAATGCAAAAACATTATTTTGTTTATATTTTCTGGATTGGTGGCTAATAAACAACGCTTTTCTGTAATTAAATTTCTTGCGCTAGAAAATGCGCGTTCCGAAGCCGCACTGCTTGCTGGAATGCAAAATATTTTTCAACTTACTTTATGCAAAAGTGGAAAAAATTGTTTATTCAAATTCCACCAAGCTAAAACATTAAAATCAGGGGTGTATGCAAGAATATCCTGCAATTTCTGCTTCCACCTTGGTTTGAATTGTCTCAACTTTGGGGACATCTAAATATTCGGCAAATTCATCTTCAGCTAACTCAGTTTCAACGTTGTTTAAGATGCAGCTGTCTTGAAGGAAGTGGTTCATTAAAATTTTGCAATCGTTAATGACCGTCTCTTTCTCAGTAGGTGAAAATTGAATTAGTTTATTTGTTGGGGGAAAAAGAAACAAGGCTATTTTGTGATATTTTTTCAAATTTGGATTAACTGTAGATGATAACTGGCTACTTAATTGGAATTTTAAGTCTCTAATAATATTTGTATCGTTGCAATCAAATTGGCAGGTCTTTATCAGCTTATTTAAATTTGGTAAAATAAGATGGATTGTTGGGCGCTTAGATGCTTCCAGTTTTTTGGACACATTTTCAAACGTTTCCAACAATCGAACAATAGTACCTAAATGGTTTATATTGATTTCTTCCACTCTAGATGTCTGATTTTTTTCCTTCAAGACAGCTGTCAACTCAATCCAGTTGGTTTCAACTGACTCAAGTAGGTAAAACACGGTATTCCACCGAGTCGGACAAAAGCTCTTCAAGGATACTCCAAGTGTTGAATTCATTTCGCTTTTTTTGAAGTATTTTACCAACTTGCTGCAATTTTAAACAAGGCTTTGCATTTCAGGAATAGCATGAATGGCCTTTTCAACAGCGTTATTTAACAAATGGTTGACGCAATAAATATTCTCAGCGTCCGAAAAGGCTTTTATCATATTGGACCCACGATCAGTCACAATGACAGGTTTATCAATTTCGAGGTCACATCCAAAATCCTTCAAAATAGCCTCAATTTTTGTTCGGATATTGAGACCTTGATAAGAAAAATAATGAATTATACTTATACACACAAAGATGGAGTTAACAAACCTGTGCTGGGCAAGCCCTTCATTGACTTCATGGCCATAAGGCGATCGACCAGAACTCCCTCTTTAATGTAATGGACGGTACATGACAAATAAGATGCCTTCAAATAGTCATCTGTCCATATGTCACTTGTAATGGCATATTCAAAGGCTTTGTATGTTTGTATTTCTGATTTTATGGGTCCAAAGTGGGACGAATATATTGTTGAAATATTTCGGGATAAGGTTGTCGGATGTGGTAACAGCTTATTGACGTCGACATTTCCACCATATGTAGCTCCAACATTAATTAAAAATGAAGCAAACTTTTTGATGCCCGAGTCATCAATAATTTTAAGGGGACGGCAATTCTTGACAACCCATTCTGTTACAACAGATATGCCCTCCTCTTTTGTTTCCTGATTAACTTCTATTGGAGCACCTTGACGAAATTTGCTTGCATTATTTAAATAACATTTGTGCTTGACCAGGTTTGATGTGCTGCCTGTAAATTTTAAAACGGTATAGCACGTCTTACAAGCTACAAGGTTGACGAGTTCTTCTCCATTATCGTTTTTAATTTTGGAGAAAAATTGCCAAACTTCGCTTCGGCCTCTCTTTTCAATTAGGCTGTACATGCCACTAGTCAGCTTCTCTTTAATGTCCACTGTGCCTTTTACAACCTATATATTGCAAACAAACTGAATTAAGTCTGAAAAAAATTACACAATAAACACTTATGGACAGGTCACAAATACACAGGTATTAATCTAAGCACGATCAAAACAAATAAGCGAATTGTTATAAATATATATACATTAAAACAACAATAGTAAATTAAAACAAAACGTTACACAAATACATACAGATTTGTCGGCTTCTTTTGAAAATAATGCGTCCATTATTGCGTCTTTGAAGTACAGCTGTCAAGAATAAGCAAAGGAATGGACCGAATTCGCACGCAACAACTCGAATCATTCGAATGTTCTAGGCATTTCCAAATGTTTCATTTCATTTTACGCTTCATTCATTTACGTTCATTTCGTTGCAGGTAGTAAGTTATGAGTGGAATGAGAACCTCTCACTCATACAATGTCGTTTCATTTCGTGCGTTTCACTCATTCAATTCAATTCCATTCGAATGTATTCTATGTGACGTATGTTATGAGTGGAATCATGCAGATGTCTAATAGTTACATATCCACTACACGTATATCGGACTTACATAAAAGTCGCTACACAACACCACACGCACACATACAATTGTAAACATTTGTACTTAAAAGAACAAAAGCCATTTGGTTGCCCTTCTCAAAGGTCAACTTCCCACGCGTAGCAAGTCACCCCTCTCGTAAGTTGAGCTTTCAAATCATAAACATCCAAATGTCCGATCAAAGTCCGAATCCCACAATCTCCCCCAATTTGAATTCGATCACCATTGGCGATTGGCACTTGTCTCAGGAGGATCTTATTACCATCTTCATTATCGCTCCCCCTATTTTTCGGAGAGTCTCTCATAACGAGAGAACTCAATCGTTAGATGCGCCAAACTCTCTTAAAGAGTTCGTTCTCTTAATACCCCTTCAGCTTATTTAAGCTCAGGTTTGCCGTCAGGCATCAGTTCAGTTCAGATACAGTTATCTCCGCGATAACTCCTGTTCAGCCGCTCCGTTCGTTCAATTAGCAACGCCACCCCCGTTCGTCTAAAACCAACCAAACGGCTTTGGTTCTTTCACTTAATAGGAAGATAAGTGTTATTAAATAAAATAAAATAAACTTTGTTTTTTTTAAAAACCATAACCAGTGAACTCGTTATTGGCGCAGCCGGTAGGATAATCAGTAAAAGTGTGCGACTTGTTTATAATCAATCCAGTGAAAAAGGGGCATCTTGCAAGTCCAAGAGTACTCCCTTAGGATTGACCATCGCGAATAGGCGCAATATAAACTCGAATTGTATTACACGTGTTACTCGTTATCCGCCAAAGAACCTAGCGTGATCGTAAGTGCAGTAGTTTTCACTTCATAGAAAACCTCACTGCAAATACAACCACAAAAGTGTAAAAACAACAAATAAAAAGTGTAAAAACAAAAAAGCAGTAGTTTTCACTGCCAAAAAAAACCAAAAAAGTGCAAAAACAGCGTCTAAAGACACAACATCCCCAAACAAGCAATATAATGGCCAACGAAATATTGTCCGACCAAAACCTCAACCAAGCCTTGAGCCTAATAAGGCAAGTGCCCTCGTTCAGTGGAACTGAGCGCCTTCATCAGAAGAATTGAATTTATACTTCGACTATATCCTACTACGGATGTACGTCAAAAGCACGTTTTCTTCAGTGCAATCGAAATGCAAATCTCTGGAGATGCCCAACGAGTGTCCCAACTATCAGGAGCCAGCACATGGACCGATTTGATGACAGCCCTCATCAGTGAGTACAAGACGCACATCCCCTGCGAAGATCTTCTAAAACGTCTATACAACACACCATTCTCCACTAATATACGTAAGTTAGTTGAAGAACTAGAAAATAAATCTTTTGTTATATCGAATAAATTAATGCTAGAAAATAATCATAATAATACAATATTATACACAAATGCCCTCAATAAAACAATAAAAGATGTTATTATGAGAAAGTTGCCAGACACGACATTACTAGCGTGTCAAAATTAAAATCAGTAGCACAACAAGAAGGAGTCTATGAACTAACCTTCAGTGATCGTTCAAAATCACAAAATAATTCAAATCAAAATTCTAAAAACAAAAGTTCAAAGAATAAGGGAGATTATCAAAATTACGACAACACACCAATGACAACAACTTCACATAATTCAAACCCCACTTCGAGTTCAAAACCTGCTGAAAACCAGCAAGCAATGAACGAATTTAGACAAAAACTCCATCAAGGTAGATCTCAGAATCCCTTGAATCATAGTCAATCGCATAATACCAATGCACCCAATCCACCTGTAAAAAGACAAAGAGAGAGCTCCAGTGCCCAACATAAAATGGACACAGGAGAAAAATTTCTTCAATCAGCCTCGGAATCGGAAAGCGACTCCGAAGAGGAAACCAATACCTAAAAATAAAAATGAACAATAAGGTTCTTAAATGCCTTGTAGATACAGGGTCTTCTATTAACATAATCAAACAAAACTTTTTTAATTTTCCTACTAAACCTTCAAATGTAAAAGTCCATTCTATCAATGGTACTATCATACTTAATCAAAAAGTTTCTTTGCATCCAAGCAAGCTATGTCCAAAGAGACAGACCTTCTATGTTCATAATTTTTCTAAAAGTTATGATCTTCTCTTAGGTTGAGATTACCTAAAAGCAACCAATGCAGAAATAAGTTATGCAAACCAAACAGTCATAATAAATGGCTACCCATTTAAAATGTGGAATTCCCACGAACAACAAGATAAGTCCCAAGCTACCAATGAGTGCCCCAGTCTATCCAACCAAGAGGAAACCCTGTTAAAACACAAAAAAAAAAGAAAACCCTTTTCAAAAAAGATAGGTCCCAAGCTACCAAGTAGTGCCCCAGTCTATCTAAAATAGAGGAAGATCCTCTAAACATAGAAGAAACCCTTCTAACAATACCTGATAAGTACGCCATTGAAGACGAGTTAACAGAATCAAATGTATTCAGGCTAGAACACCTGAATACAGAAGAAAAAGAACAAATCCCACAAGTTTTGCTAGAATACAGTGATATTCAGTACAAGGTGAACATTTGAACTTCACTAGTACGATTAAACACATTATTCAAACAAACCATGATGACCCCATTTATAAAAAACCCTACAAATACCCACAAGCATTTGACAATGAAGTCAACAACCAAATTAACGAAATGTTACAACAAAACATCAATCAAAAATCTAAATCTCCATACTGTTCTCCTATTTGGTTAGTTTCAAAGACCGCAAGTTCATTCCAAACATCGCTAAAATAGCAAAACCAATGACCCTTAAATTAAAGGAGCTTCAATTAATATAAAAGACAACGATTATATGTCCGCTTTTGAGAAACTGGAATTACTCATCACATCCGATCCAATTTTAATTTATCCCAATTTCGAAACGAAATTTGCATTAACCACAGATGCAAGTAATATAGCTATAGGTGCTGTATTATCCCAGGATCAGAAACCAATTTGCTACGCAAGTAGAACCCTCAATGAACACGAACTCAACTATTCGGCAATAGAAAAAGAATTATTAGCTATAGTCTGGGCCACAAAATATTTTAGATCTTACTTATTTGGAAGAAAATTCGATATACTAAGCGACCATAAACCTTTAGTTTGGCTTAGCAACCTAAAAGACCCCAACATGAAACTCCAAAGATTGAAGATAAAATTAAACGAATATGACTATAATATTCAATATCTTCCTGGCAAAGAAAATCACGTAGCCAATGCTCTTTCCAGAATTCAAATACAAGAAAATTTCTTGGGAGAAGATAGCCAAGTATCCATCTCCACAGCAGCAACAGTGCATAGTGCACAAGAAGATAGTCAAAACCACATTGGAATAACAGAAAGACCTCTCAATTATTATAATAGACAAATAGAATTTATAAGAGGAAACTCAGACGAAGTAGAAAAAAAAAACTAGAATCAAAATAACTTACAAAGAGATGACAGAATCATCAGCAAAAGAATTAATAAAAGAATACATATGTACCAAGAAAAGCGTTATATATTTTCCCGACATAATAGACTTCCAAACATTTCAGAGCGCTTACCTTCAAATAATAAATCCTGATAATTTTACCAAATTAATGAAAACTAGTTCCAAATTAACAGACATACAAACGTATGCCCAATTCAAAGAAATCATTCTAAAAACTCACAAGGAATTATTATACCCAGGTATAGAGAAACAAACTCTATTATTTAAAGAAAAATATTATTACCCCGATTATCAGAAACTAATTCAAAACATAATCAATAATTGTGAAATCTGTAATATAGCCAAAACAAAACATAGGATCACAAAATTTGCCTTCGAAACAACCCCAGAAATATTCAATCCCAGAGACAAATATGTCATGGATTTCTATTTAATCAACAATAAACAATTTCTATCATGTATTGACATTTATTCTAAATACGCCTCCCTGATAGAAATAAATAGTAGAGATTGGCTCGAAGCCAAAAGAGCAATTTTACGCATCTTTAATGATATTGGAAAACCCCTCGAAATTAAAGCTGATAAAGACTCCGCCTTCATGTGCACAGCACTACAAATCTGGTTAAACTCAGAAGGAGTAAACATAGACATCACAACAAGCAAAAATGGAATTTCTGATATTGAGAGATTTCATAAAGCAGTTAACGAAAAATTAAGAATAATAATAAGCGAAAATGTTTCAGAAAATCAATTCACAAAATTTGAAAAAATGTTATACATCTACAATTATAAAACAAAACACAACACGACTGGCAGAACACCAGCCGATATTTTCATGTACGCAGGTACACCCAACCATAATATGCAACAAAATAAAATAAATAAAATAGACAAACTCAACGAAACCAGACAGGAATTTGAGATAGACACTAATTATAGAGAGTCCCCTTTAGTAAGGTCTAAAACGACCACCCCATTTAAGAAAACAGGTAGCTTAAGACAAATAGACGATAAACATTACGAAGAAACCAATAGAGGTAGGAAAATAGTACATTATAAATCCAAATTTAAGAAAAAGAAGAAAATTAATATAAGCAAATATGATAATGACAATTCCAGATCAACTCCAGGACCCACTTAAGAAAGCAGTTCTATTCACAATTTTCATAATTTGCCTTATTCCATCTGCACACACGCAAAGTCTAGAATTAAACCCAATTTACGCTAAAAATGGCTATCTTATATTTCAAACCGGATCAATTGACTTACCAGTTAACTACGAGTATCACTATCTTTCTATAAACATAACCAAAACAGAAAACACCTATGCAGAATTAATAAAACAAACAAAATTATTTGAAACAATTCAATATTTAGTAGAAAAACCCGATAGAGAAATGAACGGCATAAAAATAGCAAAACGCAGCAAACGCGGTCTTGTTAATTTTATGGGCACAGTTTACAAATATTTATTTGGCACATTGGATCAAGAAGACAGAGAAGAATTAGAACAAAAAATTAATAACATTTCTGAAAATAGCATTCAAATAAGTGAATTAAACCATGTAATAGACGCAATAAATGAATGAATCAGAGTCACTAACCATTTAAGTGTAATTAATGACGGCCATGAAATCCTAGCACTCTTAATTTTTAAGCTACAACAATTAACTGAATACATTGAGGACATAGAACTTGGCATGCAATTAACTTGATTAGGCATTTTCAATCCAAAACTTCTAAAAAACGATTTGTTAACCCATGTAAATTCCAAAAAACTTTTGAATATCAAAACCTCTAATTGGCTTAAAACAAGCACAAACGAAATCTTGATAATATCCCATATTCCTAGAGAAATAATAAAAACACCTATCTTCGAAATAATACCATACCACGATGAAAATAAAAATACACTTAGTGAAACTATTCACGATAAATATTTTGTACAAAACGATCAAGAATACACAGCAAACTCTGAAGATTTGGTCATAAATAAATGTATCACAGGCATACTAAATCAAGTAACAACACAATGTAGGTATAGTAAAATCCATTCAGAATTCGAAATAAAATATGTTGAACCTAATATAATCACAACTTGGAACCTACCCAAGACAATACTTAACCAAAATTGTATAAACAGAGAAATAGAAATTGAAGGCAATAACATAATAAAAGCATTTAACTGTTCTGTCCAATTAGAAGAAATACTTATTACAAATACTATGCTTGACTATACTCAAACTATCTATGTAAACAATAATGTAACAAAACTAGAGCCACTAGTAAGTGAGCCACAGTAGTAATACAACAACATGCCAAATCAAATAATATATTTCAAACTATAACACTTACTGCACTTATTGTCATTATTATAATTTTTATACTATATTTTATCTATAAGTACAAAACCATTCCACACAAAATAATTTTTAAATTTAAGAAACAACCAAATAACCCCATAGAGGGAAATGAAAATATTGTAATACCGACAGTAGAAAATGTACCGATAAACGATACACCTGTATTATACCCCAGGGTAAACGCCTGAGGACAGGCTTATTTCTTAGGAGGGGGAAGTTACATATCCACTACACGTATATCGGACTTACATAAAAGTCCCTACTCAACACCACACGCACACATACAATTGTAAACATTCACAACACCACACACACACATACAATTGTAAACATTTGTACTTAAAAGAACAAAAGCCATTTGGTTGCCCTTCTCAAAAGTCAACTTCCCACGCGTAGCAAGTCACCCCTCTCGTAAGTTGAGCTTTCAAATCATAAACATCCAAATGTCCGATCAAAGTCCGAATCCCACAATCTCCCCCAATTTGAATTCGATCACCATTGGCGATAGCCGCCACTTGCAATAACAAATACATCCGTGCCCACTGTCTCCCCCAATTTGAATTGGCGACAACCGCCACCTACAATAACAAACACATCAGTGCGCGCCTTCCATCACTCACTTGTCTCAGGGGGATCTTATTACCCTCTTTATTATCGCATAGACAGCAAAACAACAACAGTTATAACACAAACACACAACAACCAACTAACACAAATTACAATAACAACCACAACACGAACCGACAAGAACAAGGGAACAGTAACCGGGGACAACGAACCAACAACGGAAACTACAACAACACCCTGAGAAACCAAGAACAACAAAATAATTATAGAAATTATAGCAACAACAGAGGACAACAGTATAAAAGAGGTAGTTATTCAGGATTTACGTAGGAGCAGGAGGATCCGTAAACTCAGATAGAACACAGCAAAGCACCAGTAGGGGATATGTTGAACTTAACAATGTAGAAGACGTACCAAATTTTTCAATAAATGCCTCGGACATTCCCCTGATTATACCACAAAATCAAAATGTAGAGGAGCACTAATCTATATTTTAATTGAATCGCCATTTGGCAGACCGTTAAAATTCTTAATAGACAGCGGATCAAATGTTTCATTTATTAACCCAGAGTTCGTACCCCTAAGCAAACAACAAAATTTACAGCAGCCAATGCAAGTTAAAACAGTCCTAAACACACATAATATATACAAAAAAATTAAGTACAAACTATTCAAGGAATTCAAGCAAAGTGGCGAATTCACCTTTTTCTTATTTAAATTCCACGCATTTTTTGACGGAATCATCGGAATAGACCTTTTAACGTTTTTAAACGCAAAAATTGATTTCAAAAATCTAATCTTAGTAACCCCCAATACAAAAATTGAGATACTTCAAAGAGAAAAGAGATCAGAATCCCCAATAAAACTAGATGCAAGGACAAGAACATTAGTAGAAATACCAGTAACAGAAAGGGAAAGAGAAATATATATAAACGAAATTGTAATACAAGAGGGAATATACATTAACGAGAGCATTTACAGAACAAATAATTACACAGCCAAAGTAGAAATAATAAACGAAACCGATCAAGACAGAATGATAAATGCTAATTATCCGATACAGGTAGAAGTATATAATGCAGAGAGTTTTACAGAAATATACACGACAAAACATACAAATAGTGAAAAGAACGACCATAAAGTTAGACTCAACATAAGAACAGAACACCTTAACAAAGAAGAAAAAGCTAAAATTTTAGAACTTTGTAAACAATATAGAACCTTATTTTATAACGACGGGGACCAATTGTCAGTAACAAAAGGAACAAAGCATGATATAAGACTATCAGACGAACAACCCATATTCGTAAGACCCTTTAGGTACTCTATAAAGGAAAACGCAGAGATCAAGAAGCAAGTTTCCGAATTATTAGATCAAGGTATAATCAGAATTAGTCGCTCACCATGGAGTACACCCGTTTGGTTGGTACCCAAGAAAAGCGACGCCTCTGGACAAAGAAAATGGAGGTTAGTCGTAGATTTCAGAAAATTGAATGAAAAAACAATTAAGGACAAATACCCATTAGCATTACTTGACGAAGTACTGGATTCGCTAGGAAAAGCAAAATATTTCTCTACGTTGGACTTAAAAAGCGGGTACCATCAAATCGAAATGAACCCAAAAGACATAGAGAAAACAGCTTTCGCGGCAGTAGGAGGGCATTTTGAATTCTTGAGAATGCCATTTGGGTTGACAAATGCCCCCGCAACATTCCAAAGGTTCATTAACAACTTGTTAGGAGATATAGTAGGAAAATATTGTTTAGTGTATATGGACGACATCATAATATACTCGGCGTCGCTCCAACAACACATTCTGAATAGTTGTGATGCCTCACTGCTTTGGCATCATTGTAATGGGGTTCGCAAATAAGAATCATATATGCACGATTTATCTTCAGTTTATTTCTCCATTTAAATTCATTTGTTTTTAGTATACATAAAACTACGTCGTGTCGCTATGACCGCGAAGTTACAAGAGAGCTTTAGAAAGAATACAGCTGAGTTCAATTATGCATCGACACATAGAATGTTAATCCGCTGTTATGACAGCTGTAGCACCGGGCGACTCCGCTCATAATCCGTACATGCCGCCCGCCAATGCATCGTCCAGCATGAAGGTTCCTTGTGATTCTTGACCCGTTGATCATAATTATGTCGAAATAGGAAGTGGACAAAGCTTTGTGATTGACCTCTTTTGAATGCCAGATTTCGTCCTTAATGTAACCACTCTGACTAGCGAGTCCGATCCAGGGTGCAGTTCGACGACTCGGGCTACAGTCCATTTAGCTGGTGGTAGATTATCATCCTTTATAATGACTAAGTCGTTGATGTTAAGATTCTCTTTGATTTGGCACCACTTAGGACGAGTTTGCAAGTGTGACAACCAATCACGAGACCATTGGGACCAGAATTGTCGTGTCATGTGTTGTTGTGCAAGAAATAGTTCACGCAAAGGCTTATTGTTCGGCCGACCTTGTGGCGGTGCCAGTAGTGCGTCACCAATTAAGAAATGTGCTGGGGTGAGCACTTCTAAATCGTCAGGGTCGGCGGTTAGCGGGCAAAGTGGACGTGAGTTCAAACATGCTTCAATCCTGATCAGAACTGTAGTAAGCTCCTCATACGTCTGCTTGTGGCTGCCGACGATCCGTTTAAGATGATGTTTCATTGCTTTCACGTTTGCCTCCCAGATGCCACAAAAATTTGGAGAATATGGAGGTGTGAAATGCCTTGTCCCATGTCGGCATGTCGATTCATTTATAGCTGCTTTGGAAGTGATGGGCTGGTTAAGCGCTGTACTGGCACCAACAAAATTTGTGCCGTTATCACTATACATATGTTGAACTTGTCCTCGACGTCCGGTGAATCGCGTGAATGCTTGCAGAAAGTGCTCTGTTGAAAGTCCAGTGACGGCTTCCAAGTGGACTGCCTTGGTTGCTAAGCATATAAAAATGGCTACATAGCCTTTGTAGGTAGTAGATCCTCGTACACGCGCGGCTTGAAGTTCAATCGCACCGGTGTAGTCAACTTCTGTTGTAATGAACGGACGAGTTGGGGGGTTGACACGATGCAATGGCAAGTCACCCATTAATTGCTTCGCTACGACTGGAGCTACCTTAAAACATGTGACTTGTTGTGGCTTGTTCCTTTTAAGCGCTTGGATGTCGGCGTGAAATGTATCGGATTGTGCAAGGCAAGTTATGCAGCACAGGGCCTCATCCAGTTCTTCAGGAGAGAGTGATCCGTGGCTTCGTTGTGCTCGAGCATGAGCATTGTGGCAGAATCGTAACATGTATGCCGTGACACGTAGCAGTTTGGTATACGACGAGAATCGGTCAATAATAGAATCCTTTGTGTCTGACAAGGTAGTGAAGGCTCTGATTTTTATGGATTTGGCCTCCAGATCCGTTTCTTCTGGATTGAGTAATTGTGATTGCGTGTTTGGCCAAATATTGTGGGTTTTGCATAGCTAGGATGGGCCATGCCACCAAATATCAGGTATTTGGCTCGGTGGTAGGCCTCTGGTTGCGCAATCTGCTGGGTTTTCCGATGTGTCTATGTGGTGCCACTGAGCCGCTGAGGTGTGGTCGAGAATGTAAGACACTCGGTTGGCTACAAACGTTTTCCACCTAGTAATGTCTCCTTTAATCCAGTGCAGAACAATGGTAGCATCGGTCCAGTAAAAGGTAGATATGTGTGCATTGGTCCATCGGTTATTCTCCAGCACCCATTTGGTGAGTTTGGTAGCTAATACTGCACCGCATAGCTCAGTGCGCGGTATTGTTAACGGCTTAGTTGGCGAAATTTTTGATTTCGCAACGATGAGAGTTGTATAGAAAGTCGCATCAGACTGTTGGGTGCGTGCATACACTGCTGCTGCTGCCTAAGCACTGGAGGATCCATCGCAAAAGGTGTGCAGTTGTAACTCACTACTAAATTGTGGTATAAATTTGACGCTGCGTGGTATCTTGATCGTGTTAACATTCATTAGTTGCTGTCGAAATTGTTGCCATTTGACGGCAACGGTGTTGGGAACTGGCTCATCCCAATCCAGTGATGTACTCGATCCGTCCTCGTGATATTGCTTCGCTAATGTAATTTCCTTCAATATAATCTTTGCTGAAATTACAACTGGAGCGATTAATCCAAGAGGATCAAATAAACGTGCTATGGTCGATAGGATTTCCCGTTTTGTTATACCGGCTGAAGTATTTGCTTGTAATTTATAAGTGAAGCAATCTTGCTTGGGCAACCAGTACATACCCAGTATTTTGATGGTGTCCGCATTGTCCCAACTGAGGGATGTCTGCTTGCATCGATGCTCGAGAGGTATCGTTGCCATCAGATCCTGGTCATTGCTAGCCCATTTTCGTAGCTCCATGCCAGAGGATTTTAAAGCTAGCATAGTTTGCAAACTTTTCCGTATTGCTGCCTCGTGTGAATGATCGCCTGAGAGAATGTCGTCGACATATATCTCATTTTTGAGAACGTTGGATGCCATAGGATATTTTGTCTGTGTGTCTTCAGCTATTTGATGGATGACTCTTATAGCTGTATAAGGTGCAGACGCTGTTCCAAACGTGACGGTAGTTAAGCAATGCTGTTTGATGACTCTGGTACTGCGTGTCATCAGGGTGGACATTGATACAGCGATACATTCGTTGTATATCGGCAGTGAAAACAAACTGATATTGTCTCCAATTTAAGAAAACGGCTGGCAGATCATTTTGCAGCGTGGGACCGACACATAGTACATCGTTTAACGATCTGCCATTTGAGGTCCGGGCCGATGCGTCAAAAACGATACGTTGTTTTGTGGTGAGGCTTTCTTCTTTGAAAACTGCATGATGTGGTAGCACGCATGATGCAACATGCTGACCGTAGGAATCCGTGGTTATGGTTGAGTTTTCGCTCGTCTCTGCCAACGTGATTTGTCCTAGTTGAAAATATTCTTGAATTCCTTTGCAGTATCTGCTCCATTTGTCTGGGTCCCTTTGAAGACGCCTTTCGAGTTGAAGATATCTGTTTAGGGCGATCTGATGAGATTTTCCGAGCGTCATACTGGGATCAAAGTTCCTCTTGAGTGGCAAACGGACTTGATAACTGCCGTCTGCTTGACGTTGATGGGTCTGTTTAAAGAAAGACTCGCACCATTGATCTTCTTTGGAGAGCTTTGGGCGTTCTGGAACTGATTCCTCGCAGAATACTTTAAGCAGCTCTTCGGAGTTTATTATGGCATGATTACAACGAATGTGGCGTGTAATATGCGTGTTGCCAAGATTGCCTAACAGAACCCATCCGAGTTGAGTATTCTGCGCTATGGGTTCGTTTGGCAATCCAATCTTTGTTCCAGGTAGCAAGAGTTGTGCCATAAGGTCGGCTTCAAAAATTATATCGATTCGCTTGGATCTATATATGACTCCAGTTTCCTGCTGGAAAACTTTGACTTGGCATGTGTGATGTCAACGTGTTCAAAACATAAGCATCGTCGACCTTTAATGAGAAATTTGGGTTAGTTGCTGTTTGCACCGAACAACTTACGATGAATTTGCAGCGTCGGCCTGAATCTTGACCGACTCCGGTGATTGAAGTGCGAGTTGTGCTTCGGGCGAGCTGGAGAGACTGCACAGCATGCTCCGAAATTATAGATGCTCCTGATCCTTGGTCAAGAAGCGCGTTTACCGTGGCCTGGCATCCTGTGTGTGTGTTGCTGAGTACAACCCGAGCTGTTGCTAGTAGTACCTTTCGATGAGTCATAGGTGAAGTTGTAGTTGACATGCACTGTAGAGTCGGCTTGGCCTCTGAACTGGCTGCCGAACTTTGGCATGATGTCGAGGAGGCTGTCAGCGTTGGCTGTGTTACTGGAAAATGTAACATCGTGTGATGACGTTGACCACAATGAAGACAATTCTTATTGCTGGGGCAGCTTGCTTGTGTGTGCGATTTTCCCAGGCAATTTAGACATAATTTTGCCTTGCTGGCCACTTCTTTCCGTTGCAACGGAACGCGTTGGTAGCAATCCATTGAAAGAAATTGCGGACATCTTCGAAGGATGTGTAAATTGCCACAATGATAGCAAGCGGACGCGGAAGCACCCGACCTGGTGTGAGCGCTGTGCACTCGCGTTTAGTACCGTCTGAAGGTTCATTTGACTGTTTCATGCCGCTGCACGCGTTACGACTTTCAATAGCGTCTAACGTAACAAGTCGATCATTGAGGAACTGCTGCAGTTCTTTGTATGAAGGAACGTCAATCTTGCTGCCCAGATGATGCTCCCAAGCTGTGTGAGTGTCGTTTAGGTAGTTTGGTTGTTAAATAATGGGTCAGCCAAAAATCTCCTCCCTGTAGCGGCGCCTTGACGGTATTGCAAGCGGCAATGCAGACGTTGACTGTACTAACCATAGACCGTATGTCAGCAGATTTTTCTTTAGAAAGATTCGGTAAGTTGTAGAGCATGTTCATGTGGCTGGCGAACACAATGCGTGGGTTGTTATACCGTTGTAGGAGTGTGGTCCAAGCGACTTCATAGTTAGCTTCAGTTAAAGCGATTTGGCGAATGTCGTTGTCCAGGCCTAATGGTAATGCTTCCTTTAAAAAATGGAACTTTTGAATCTTATCCAGACGTTCATTATTGTGAATCAAGCGTAAAAATGCATCATGAAAACTTGGCCAGTCCGCGCAGTTGCCAGAGAATTTCGGAACTGGTAATTTTGGCAATGGTATCCGTAATTCCTCTACATGTGTTGTTATTGTGGAGTTAGTTGATTCGTTTCTTTTCTTCTGCCACAAAACAGTAAACTTCCATGCCTAGGTCTTCGAATTGGCTGATTGTATTTTGTTGGTTATACACACTTTCTTCGTAGTCTGCCATGCATATAAGTGTGTGATGCGTCTCATAAAATGCTTTGTTATGCTCGTCGATTTGATTCAAACTTTTTTCGAAATATATTTCCGTTTTCCGTACACTCGAGTCCTTTTTCACATTACTGAACAAGCGCTTCAAAAACTCAATGCGGTCAGTTTGAACTCGCACCAGTTGATCAAACTTCGACATGATTTATACTGACTTTGCTCCACTGTATGTAATGTGCACAAATGCTCGTATGTTATCTACGTTCTTCTTTGACGTCTGGTTTTTAAGTTGAAAGAGATTTCGGCAATTCTAACGGAATCGAAGGGCAACAGGACTTCGCTCTGTCGTGATGAGAGCGAGCGCGAATGTTTGCGTATACTGCTCTGTCGTGATGAGAACGAGCGCGATAGAAAACGTAGGCACTGTGAACGTTGATTTATCTGGATGAAGCCAACAACGAAGATAAAATTGCCAAACAGCTTTTAGCAATTATTAAATATTATTCTTATAAGCAAGTTTCCCCCCATGGGCCACCAATGAATAGTTGTGATGCCTCACTGCTTTGGCATCATTGTAATGGGGTTCGCAAACAAGAATCATATATGCACGATTTATCTTCAGTTTATTTCTCCATTTAAATTCATTTGTTTTTAGTATACATAAAACTACGTCGTGTCGCTATGACCGCGAAGTTACAAGAGAGCTTTAGAAAGAATACAGCTGAGTTCAATTATGCATCGACACATAGAATGTTAATCCGCTGTTATGACAGCTGTAGCACCGGGTGACTCCGCTCATAATCCGTACACATTCAAGATCTAAAGGTTGTATTCAAAAAACTCAAAATGTCAAATTTAAAAATGCAGCAAGACAAGGCAGAGTTTTTAAGAAAAGAGATAGATTTTTTGGGACATATCGTTACGCCAGAAGGCATAAAACCGAACCCCAAAAAGATAGAAGCCGTAAAGAAATTCCCATTACCCACGACAAGAACACACATAAAATCTTTTATCGGTCTCCTAAGCTACTATAGAAAATTTATTAAGGATTTAGCTAAAATAACAAAACCACTGACGAAGCAACTAAAAGGAAAGAAAACCGTCGAGATATCGGAAGACTATAAAAACGCATTCGAACATGCAAAAACATTACTTTGCAACGACCCAATCTTAACATATCCGAATTATGAACAACCATTCATTCTAACTACAGATGCAAGCAATTATGCACTAGGTGCAGTATTATCACAAGGGCAAGTGGGAAAGGACAGACCAGTAGCTTACGCTAGTAGAACACTGAACGATACGGAAACTAACTATTCAGCGTCTGAAAAGGAAATGCTAGCAATAGTATGGGCAGTCAAACACTTTAGGCAATATTTATACTGGACAAGGTTTACGGTATACACAGATCATCAGCCACTCATTTACATTAACAACAGCAAAAATAACCCAAAATTAATAAGATGGCGATTACAGTTAGCCGAGTATGAGTACGACATCGTGTATAAAAAAGGAAAGCTTAACACGAATGCTGACGCATTAAGTAGAATGCAACCGGAAATATTCATGGCAGATACAGAATCGACTAGAGGAACAAATGGAGAAACAGCGCAAAGTGCAGAGGACGCAAGCAACATAGAATATATGAATGAACATATGAATGATTTTAAAACTCAAGTGGTATTGAAGGTAGGAGAAAGAACAAATAGAACGGTAGAGATCCCATTTAAGTCAAAAACTCGAACAACGTTTACAGACAAAGAACTCACTAAGGACAAAATTATTAGGATTTTATAAGAAATCTTGAAACCTGGACGAACTACAGCGGTTATGGCAAATAACGACATTTTTAAGATAATACAAGAAACGTACAAAACTTTTTTTTCGGAACCAAAATACACAATCATAAGAGCAACTATATTACCAAATGAAATTTACGAACAGAAAGACCAAGAAACGTTAATAATCCAAGATAATAGGAATAACAATCACAGGGGAATAGACGAAACGACGCTACATTTGAAAAGACACTATTACTTCCCATGCATGAAACAAACTATATCCAGAATAATTAATGATTGCGACATATGTCACACAATGAAATATGATTGCAACCCACAAAAATTTAAATTTCAGTTACCAGAAATCCCAGCACTTCCATTAGATATTGTTCACATCGATCTGTATTTCATCAATAATAAAACCATGCTAACGATAATAGACAAATTTTCCAAATTTGCTGCCGCATATACCATTTCAAGAAGGGATTCGATTAATATCACAAAACAGATCAAAACTTTTATTTGTAATTTCGGAACACCCAGGAAAATCATCTGCGACCAAGGTGCGGAGTTTAGCTCTATTCTCTTTAAAAACTTCTGTAAGCAATTTAGCATTGACTTACATTTCACATCATTCCAACAATCGAGTAGCAATTCAACAGTAGAACGGTTACACTCAACGCTTACAGAAACCTGAAGGATTATTTACAAAGTCAGGAAAGACCAGAAGTTAGAATGCGAACATGACGAAATTATGGCAGAAACGTTAATAACATACAACTGTGAAGACTCAAATTTGAGCCCCCACATTTTTTGTTATTTTTATATATATTATCTTTATTTCCCTTATTATTAGCGTGTAATTAGATGTAAGTATTGAATAGTTTTAAGTTTATGTTTCCCAATGAAGTGCGGTCACAAATTTTTCGTTAAGAAAAACCAAGAAAACCCGGCGTTTTAGTCGAGTCAGACTACCCCAAGAGTAGGTGTAAGAGGTTACAGGGTATAGGCTCGCTCACCACGCGAACGTCGAACACCAGCAGAGAGAACAGGCGCAGCCGAACAACGGAAGAAGACGCAGCCAAAACAACGGACAGAGCGAGCGCAGCTCGAAAGTAATGGGAAAATAACAGATGCAGCCGAAAACAACGGAGAGAGCGAGTACAGTCAGGCAATGGGAAAAAGCGAGCGCAGCCAAACAACAGAGCGAGCGCCGCAGCAGAGCGAGCGCCGAACGACAGAGCGAGCGCAGCCAAACGACAGAGCGAGCGCCACGGCAGAGCGAGCGCCACGACAGAGCGAGCGGAGCGACAGAGCAAGCGCAGCCGAACGACAGAGCGAGCGCAGCCGAACGACAGAGCGAGCGCAGCCAAACGACAGAGCGAGCGCCGCAGCAGAGCGAGCGCCACGACAAAGCGAGCGGAACGACAGAGCAAGCGCAGCGAACGACAGAGCGAGCGCAGCCGAACGACAGAGCGAGCGCCGCAGCAGAGCGAGCGGAATGACAGAGCAAGCGCAGCCGAACGAGAGAGCGCTGCAGTCACAGCAGCCGAGAGAGCGCGGCAGAATGCGTGGATAGCTTAAGCTTGGCGACTGCGCTGCTGGGATTAACGCCGGCACATAGAGGGGGAGATTAATTGCGGCACGCGTAATTTTTGACACTCGAAGTGGCGAACTTAGACCGTGCGGAAGCAAAAGTGGGACAAGCAGAAACATATAAGTAAAGACGCGTGGACCAAGGTGAGCGAGCCGCCACATGGTTGATTTTAGGCAGGGCCCGGGTTCCCGGGCAGAGGAGACGGTGTTTAGGTAGGGCAAGGGTAGGCATAGGTATTAGTTAGTTTTTTTTAGGCTAAGTTAATAAAATAAAGATGATGTTTGCAAATGAAAGTGCGCATGTCGGCCAAAGGGAACAAAAGGTCGCGTGAATGCGTGAGTGTGTGAGTGTGTAAGTGTGTGCATGTGTCTGCGCAGGCGGCGAACGCGAGACCACGTGGCCCAAGCTGTTCCAGGGCTCCACTGATGTGCAAGCCGGTAAATACCCAGCACCTACAGTGGAACCTCGAGAACAACCGCGAGCCGGTGAATCCCGGAACACGAGGTAAATACCCGGTTCCGAGATTAACCGAGTCACGGATGGTGGCCACTGGTCTGACGTCGACAGGCAGAGCACGCGTGTGCGAGGGCGAAGGGGGCGCCAGACGGCGTGGCCAAACTGTTCCGGAGTTTCACTGGTGTGCAAGCCGGTAAATACCCAGCACATACAGTGGAGCCTCGAGAAGGCGGAGAGTGCGCGAAGGCGGACAGGCGTCCACGTGGCCTCGCACTGCTCCGTGGCTTCACTGACGTGCAAGCCGGTAAATACCCAGCACGAACAGTGGAACCTCTGGAGCAGCCGCTAGTCGATGGTCCCAGAGGCTTGAGGTAAATACCCGGCTCCGATACCATTAGCGAAGTGGGGGGGGGGCCCATTTGTTGGCCGTTGCGCACGATTTTCAACGACACACACACGCTGCAAAGTCGGCCATGCCGGCTCAGCTGAACACCACGTGTTCGTCTCTGCGATGACCCCAAAACCCCAGAAGGTCACCCTCTTTGTTTCGGCTCGGGTCTCAGCAAATTTTACAAATTATTCCTGTAAAGTGGCCCTGGCGCGACTGAGCTCACCCCAGCCTTCAGACGCTACCTTACAGGTGGCGCCAGAGCAGGGACCCTGAGACGAAAAGACGAAACTAGGAGAGGCTGTGGCCTAAAGAACCACGAGACCGACTGAGGAGCCGGGAGCAGGAGCAGAACACGTGGCCTAACGGCAGACACGCGGCTGGTTTTATCTTTCTTGCATGTTTTGTTTCTGGTTCGTCTCAATTCTGTTTTTTTAAGTCCTCGCACTCAAAAAGGTTAAGTGTTATTAGTGCCGTAGGCTACAATAAAATTTCAAAAAAAGAGAGGGAAAAGAAGGGAAAAATCTAGTTATAAGTTGGAAGGGAAAAGATAAGTACAAGGGGGCGCACACTGTCACAGGCACGAGGCCCGTAGGGAGACGCCTAGCACCGCACCTCTCGCCCGAGATAACTCGACGGGAGAGAGAAGGGGACCTGCCGAAGTCGCCATCGGGGGGTGAGCGAGCCGAGGGCCGCCGCGTTTCCCGATCGGGTCGCCCGAAGCCCGATCATTTTGTATATAAGGCGGGTTGCTGGCTAGCAAGACGCAGTCAAGCAGCAGCAGCCCAAGTGAGCACATCGAGTCCAACGGAAAAGAAAGCAAGAACAAGGAGGTGCAGCCGGCAACCGCGCGGCTGGCATCTCACACAGGAACCAGCACGTAGAACAAGGAGATGCAGCCGGCAACCGCGCGGCTGGCATCTCACACAGGAACCAGCACGTAGAACAAGGAGATGCAGCCGGCAACCCCGCGGCTGGCATCTCACACAGAAACCAGGACTCGGAACACAGGAACCAGCACGTAGAACAAGGAGATGCAGCCGGCAACCGAGTACAGTCAGGCAATGGGAAAAAGCGAGCGCAGCCAAACGACAGAGCGAGCGCCGCAGCAGAGCGAGCGCCGAACGACAGAGCGAGCGCAGCCAAACGACAGAGAGAGCGCCGCAGCAGAGCGAGAGTTATAGATCCAACGATGTTCCAGAGGGTTTGTTTGCTGAACCAAAAGGGGAAGGGGTCTTCTTTTTCCGATGGATGAGATGACGTTGAATAGTTTTAGCTTTTATTTTTAACTGTATTATTCACTTTCATTTTTGTATAGGGAGGATTTTGGAATTAAAATACGTCCGTTTGTTTCGGATGATAGATACAGAATGAATTTATTCAACACCACTCGATACTTAAAACGACTCAGTACATATTTTGTGCTTCTAAGAATTTACAATGTTGCAACAATGCCTAGTCGGCATTCTGGCCCTTTTCCTGTTTGTTTATTTTAATTGGAGCAATGTACTCTTGGGTCTGGGTTCACTTATATATAAGTATACATTTGAGTTTCATTTTAGTGTGTAAGTGTTTAAGAGTAAATATAAGTGCCGCCGTTGAGAGTTGAAGTCGTATTACTCTCTTTGTTGTTCTCCCGCTTCGGTTTAGGAGGAGGTACGATGCTGACCGGGGGAAGAGTGCATGTGGTAACTCCTCCCCCCCTGGATTGAAGTGACGGCCACATCGAGGGAAGTGTCGGCACGAAATCTACCAGTGGAGGCGACGGTGTGAATACGGCAGCTCTCCTTTTTATAGCCATTATAAATATGACTATCACTGTGAATATGGCCAGGGCGATGTAAATGACTGCAAAATGGGTTTGCGTCACGTTGTGAACGTAGACCAATTTATTTCGGCTTTTCACATTTTCCCAGTGTAACTTCTGTAAATTTAAGTCCTCCATTGTATTATTTATCTTCACTCCTTTGAACAAGGGTATGACGAGTTTGATTTTATCATCCATCTTGATTGCTTCGTTTCCATAGGTGAATCCATTGATCGTAATATTACAGTCTTTGTACGTAATAACGACATTCCCCGTTACTTGAAATGGTCTAACGCAGTTTGAATTTATTTGCGTATGGACTCCATTTAGCACTAAAATGTTTCCCTTTTCCGGTTCCAGAATTCGTTCCTGTTCGTCAACCTCGATTGCGTCGCATACTGCCAGGTCCGCATTGGCTATTGATTGAATACACCTCTCTTCTCCATTGGGAGTTACCTCTAGCTTAGATTTACAAATGTATATTTCGTGAACTTGGTCACATCTTTCTTTTATGGATTTTACAAAGTTTTTGTTAAATAGAATATAATTCGGAATTTGTAAGAACTTTGTTGTGTTTAATGGAATTGGAATAGTACGGGCGAGTTTATAATTTTGTTGCTCAAATATAGGTATTCTTATATAAAAAATGAGATTTGTTTTATTTATAAATGTATCCATTTCTAATAGCCTATACAAGTGTTCTTGAGATTCTATTGTTACATTTTGTTCAGAAAACATTTCCATGATCCTATCTGTTTCCTCCATTAATAATATGAATTTAGGTATTATTTTTAGTTTAGTTAGCAAAATGCTTTCTAATATGTTAGAGATATGATTGTATAATATATCAATATTGTAGCCTAATCTGTTAGTGTACTGTAACGCATGTATCTCATTGTGTTCTTCCGTTAAGTGCTTAAAAATTTCGTTTTTAAAATTTTTTATAAAATTATTTATAACAATTTGTTCCTGGTTTATATGTTTAGTTATATTTTCAAATCTTACAATGATTTCGTTTTCATTATTCATTTGTAAGGTTAATTCGCCTAAATTTTCGTGTATGTTCTGAAATTCATCCTTTATTCTAATGGAGTCTTCTGAGTCCATGTTTCCTGTTACTGATTTAATTATACTTCCTAATCCATTTATTACTCCTCTTTTCTGTCTCTTTTTTGGAGATAGGATATTTATCTTTTCTTTAACTTGATTCAATTTTTCTTCTAGTGTTCTAATAGCTTCTCCCGAAAATTCTACTGTCTTCATTTCCTGTAGTGCACTTTGCAACTGTTCTATGTTCTTCTTATAATCTTCGATGCAAATTACATGCGCAATAATTCTATAATCGTGAATATTTTTTGCTGTCCCTAATTGTAGTCTCACCATCGGTGTTCCTGATTCCAAGTATTGGACGTTAACGAATTGTCCCTCTGCTAGGGCAAACCTGTAAATATTTTCATGGACTATTTTAAATGATATTGTTTTATAATTAATTTGTGTTGTTACTTCTAGTAGATTTCCTTAACTTAGACTTATGTAACTTTTGTTTTCTATCTGATACTAAGGTATGCCCACCGTCTTCTAGCACTTTATGTTTAGTGAACCTCTGTGTTAGTTTATTCCTTCTATTTTCTTTTCTAAATATTATTGCTCCTGTTTCTAAGTGTTGTGGGTCTTCTCTTCCTTCGTTTAACTTTTCTATATTCTGACTCTTCATCGAACTCATTTGTTTAGTTACGTCCGGGTAGAGTTTTTCCCTAAAGGCGATTAGTTGTTTGAGATAGTCTTGTTGGTCGTTAAATTCGATATTCTTATTAAAAGAATGAGTTCTACCTGAGAACAGTTCGAACGGTGTGAGTTTTGTTGCCGAATGAATGGCATTGTTATAAGTTATTATAGTTTCGGTCAATATACTGTCATGTTCTATGTTTAAGTTTTCTGTCTTTTTCTTTTCCATTATAATTCTGTATATTTCCGTTAATGTTGAGTGCAACCTCTCTACTGGTGCATTGCTAGATGACTGTTGAAAAGAAGTCATGTGCAACTCTATTCCATACTGTGCGCAAAAATCTTTGAACAAGTTCGAATTATATTCCGCTCCTTGATCGCAAACGATCTTCTTAGGAATACCGAAATATTGTATGAACTGTTGCATTGATTTTACAATATTTATACTATTTCTGGTGGGGATAGTGTATGCCGCAGCGAATTTAGAAAACTTATCGATTACAGTCATTACGTAATTACCGTTAATAGTATACTAGTCCGTGTGTAATATTTGCATTGGGGCTGAGGGAGTTTCTGTCTCCAAGTACTTAATTCTTGGTGGTGATCGGTCATACTTTAATAATTTGCATTTGTTACAGTTATTTATTGTCTTTCTTGTTATTTGTTTCATATTAGGGAAATAATATTTTCTTTTCAGCTGGGCGGTTACCTCATCTATTCCCCTATGATGGGAATTTTGATGTTCTAATATTTTCCTCTCTTGTTCATCTGTGTTAACTATATCCTGTAGAAATACTGTGCATCTTACCGCCTTATAAATTTTGCTGTGAGCAAAATATTTGGCGTAAATTTCCTGAATTTTTCGGAATACCGAATCAGGCGCAAAGATTGCACATATTTTATTAGGTCTTAATAGATTTTTTAATAGTTTAGTTGTATTTTCGTCCGTGAATTGTGATTCGTATATGGTTTTCCTAATTTTGTTCTTAAAGGGAGCCGTCGTCTTAACTTTTGAATTCGGACCTATTTCGAACAGAAGTTGAATCTTAAATTCATTTATAGGTTTTTTCGATATGAACAGATTTTCATCAGTCTCCTCTAGGCTGGAATGTATGGTGACCCCCGCTGAAGCCACCATTGATTCGTGATCATTGACATTCACATATATTTGTACCCTACTCAACGAATCTGCCACTACGTTTTGAGAACCTTTTTTGTAAATGACTTTAAAATCGAACTCCAGTAGTTGCAATTTCCACCGGACAAGTTTCGAGTTAGGTTCTTTAAAACTCATTAGCCAAGTTAATGGTTTGTGGTCAGTGATAATTTTGAACTTTCGTCCATATAAGTATGGTCTGTAGTACTTCGTGGCCCAGATTATGGCTAACATTTCCTTTTCGACCGTGGAATAATTTAATTCCGTATCTGTAAGAGTCCTACTTGCGAAAGAAACTGGTTTATCTTTCCCTAATGTACCCTGAGACAAAACTGACCCAATTGCCACATTGCTGGCATCTGTTGTCAGAATGAATTCTCTGTCGAAGTCAGGGTATTGCAACACTGGATCGTTGCATAGGAGCGTTTTACACGTCTCGAAAGTGTCAGTAAATTCTTCGTCTATCTTTATTGTTTTTAATTTGCCTTTTAGCTGTCTCGTCAATGGCTTAGTGATTCTTGCGAAATCCCTAATGAACTTTCTATAATAACCTAGTAGTCCGAGGAACGATTTAATTTCCTTTTTAGTCTGGGGAATAGGAAATTTTTTAATTGCTTCAATTTTCTTAGGATTAGGTTTAATCCCCTCTGCTGTCACTATATGACCTAAGTACTCTATTTCTTTTTTTAAGAATTCTGACTTTTCTATTTGGAGCTTTAAATTAGCTTGAGCTAATTTCTGAAAAACCAACTTTAAGTGTGTCATATGCTCCTGAAGAGAACTAGAGAACACGACTGAAAAATTCTCTAAGATTTTTTAGAGAGCGAAACAAATGAAAATAAAAGGACGCGGTGGCTTGATTAATAATTTACAAATTGACAATTTATTGCTGCTGCTGGCTTCTACGATTGCTTATCAACGAATGCTTTCATTAGCGAGAGTGGGCCACAATCCGACCACACTCCCCGAATTCACCGTCGGCATTTGCCGATCGTCAAAAGGCTTAAGAGAGCATTATAAAAAGAGCATGCTCAACTACAACTACATTTAAATTCACAATTTTCTCTTACTTTATACTAGCCTATGACTTCAATGTCAATTTCAAATTAATCTACAATTATAATAAAACTAAATAAAACTATGATGCTCCAACATTCCGGCCCCGTTGAAGAGCTCCGGTCTTTAACACCTCGGGAGTCGGGCCAGCTTATGAATTGGCCGCTTAATTGCGCCTGCTGGTGTTTTTATTTCGGCTACCCGAACCTTGCCGTCCTCCCCTCGAATTGTGCGCGTTACGCGCCCGGTTATCCACTGCTGAGGGGGTGTGTTGTCGTCGTGAACTAGCACGACCGCCCCTTCCTCGAGATTGTCCTCGCCTTTGGTCCATTGAGTTCGCTGCTGGAGGCTGAGCAGGTAGTCCTTGGACCACTTGCGCCAAAAGTGCAGTTTGAGCGCCGACAACTGCTGCCACAGCCTCAAATATCCTCGCCCTGGTTTCTTGATGCTCTCGTCTGGATCGGATCCTAAAGGCAGCGCCAACAAAGGCTGACCGATGAGTAGGTGGCCTGGCGTCAGCACCTCTCCATCGCTGGGATCGCTGCTGTCGATGAGCAACGGCCTGGAGTTGAGCAGCGCCTCGACGTCCACCAGATGTGTGCTCAACTCGTCCTGCGTCAGGTTGGCGTTGCTCGCTCCTCGCAGAAGCCTGTGCTTGGCAGACTTTACTGCGGATTCCCACAGTCCTCCGAAGTGCGTGGCGCGGGGGGGAATGAACCTCCACTGCACTCCTCTCTCCGCTGCGAAGTTCACCAGCCTCGCCTCGTTGTTGTGGAACGCCGTCTGCAGCTCCCTCAGTACGTTGCTCGCTCCAACGAAATTCGTCGCGTTGTCGCTGAATATCGTCTCCGGTAATCCGCGTCTCCCGATGAACCTTTTAAAAACATTCAAAAAAGCATCAGTTGATAGATTGGTTACCAGATCTAAATGGACCGCCTTTGAGGCAAAACAAACAAAAACGGCAACATACATTTTTACAGGTGGTCTACCCCTGATTCTATAGCTAACATAGAACGGCCCACAGAAGTGTACTCCGCATTCTCTAAATGGCCGACCTTCTCGAAGGCGATCAGCTGGCAAATTTCCCATTATTTGCCCCAACAATTTTGGTTTATATCGAAAACAGTGTACGCAATTCCGAACAACTGTAGTGCATAAACTTCGAGCATTCACTACCCAAATCTGCTGCCTCAGAAGTCCAACTAGAACTTTTGGACCAGCATGGTAGTGCCTACGATGCAAATATCTGACAAATAGTTGGATAAATTCTGAACTCTTTGTTTTTAGAAGCGGAAACTTAGCGTCATAAGAGAGAGGCCCGTGTAACAAACGTCCTCCTACTCGAATGAGCTCAAATTATATTCCATTTTTGTCAAATTTATCAACGGGTAGAAAAGTCTTCTGTTAGCGCCACCCAGCTCCCTCTAATTGACCAGCCAGGTACGCCAGTGACACAGCCGCTGATGCCGTTCACCAATCCTCCGATGGTAACGAGATCTGCGGTTCTTCTAGAGAATGTCATTGGGGGTGTGCAATCAGTGACGCCTAAACCATCCGATATGTCTGCTGTGGTCTCGTTGCCTGTGCCACAGTTATTAGATTTTCATAGGGCGTGTTCAAGTTCTGGATTACCAGAAGAGAACCTCTGCTCTGGTATTATACCGGAGGCGCCAAAAAAGCTTGTAGGTGTTCCACAAAGGAAACAAATTTTTGTTTCCAGGCTTGCCCCTGAACTCACATCAAACGATGTTACTGCTTATATTCAAGCAAAAATACAAGCCTTGGATATAAAAGTGGAAAAATTTAAGTTTTCTTATGAGAGGGACATATCGTCCTTCAAAATAAGTGTCCCCAACGAACTCTTTGGCATTATATGTTCCGCACAATTTTGGCCGGAACACGTAATTTTTAAAGAGTTCGAAGCAAAGAAGAAAAAAATCGCCCACCGATTAAACTCCCTTTGCCTTCTTTAGCATCTGCCAAGAAAAATCCGAGCAAAAAAAACTAACAAGCTTCTTAACTCTTTCATATCAAAATGTTAGAGGTCTTTGTACTAAACTTTCAACTTTATATTTAAACAGTCTCTCTTTTTCTTCTCAAGTTCTTGTGTTTACTGAGACTTGGTTAAAGCCGGAGATCCTTAACTCTGAAGTCTTTCCAAATAAGTACACAACCTACAGGTGTGATCGACCTGACCGTCGTGGTGGTGGAGTTCTTATTGCAGTTGATTCCACCATCAATTCGGAACTTTTACAACCGGAGATTCAATCTGCTATTGAATTACTCTGTGTAAAATTACACTTCCCCGGCTTCTTTCATTATATAACCTGTTCTTATATTCCGCCGTCATCGGAGTTATCAGTCTATTTGCAACATTTGTCGGCAATAAAGACTATATTTAATCTGTTATCAGACAGAGATCACTTTTCAGTCCTTGGGGACTTTAATATTTCTAATTGTAATTGGACAACAAGTGTTGACTCAAATACTCTGTTGCCTTCACGGCAACATGACCTTTTCGACGGTCTGTTTGATATGTCATTGTCACAGGTCAATCATATCTTAAACTGTAGTAACAGATCGTTAGATTTATGCTTTGTCTCCGATCCATCTAGAGTGAGTCTAAACAGGACACAACCACTTTCTCTTTTTGAAGATCCTTACCATCCCACTCTTGAAGTTACTTTTGAGTTTGTCGCATGTATGGATAAACATGAAAAACTGTGTAATCGTGTACGCTGCTTTAGAAAAGCAGATTTTAACTTATTAAATTCGTTAATTTCTAATTTTGATTGGTCGGAACTATATTTGTCTACAGATATTTCAGTAGCGACCAATATTTTTTATAACACAATTAATTCATTTTTTGATATTTGTGTTCCGTGCTTTTATCCAACTTCCTCGAGTAAGCCGCCATGGTTCACAAGAGAGTTGTCACGGTTAAAAAATTTAAAGTCGAGTCTATTTAAAAAGTATATAAACAATAATTCGCCTTCAGCCTTTTCTCGCTACTTAAGCGCGCGGTCAGATTTTACAGTCTTAAACGCGAAATGTTATAAGACCTATTTAACTCGTTGCAAGGTTCAGTTTACTCAGAACCCCAAACAGTTTTATAGTTTTGTTAACACGAAGCGCAAGTCTCCCGCATTTCCTACGAAACTAACGTTTGAAAATGCTTGTGCAGATACCGACCAAACCATGGCCGATTTGTTTGCAAAGTTTTTTCAAACGACGTATTCACCCTCTACACATCACACTCACTTTTATCCATACAACATTCCAAGTTCGAATGGTATCTTCACTCCCTTTCTAAACGAAAGCTCACTTGTCAAGGATCTTTATTTAGTTAAGCCAGTTTTCTCACCTGGCCCTGACGGTGTTCCCGCTTGTATACTTCGGTTCTGTGCCAACTCCTTAAGTAAGCCATTGCTCAAACTATTTTCGCTGTCCTTAGAAACTTCACTCTTTCCTTCTATTTGGAAAGAATCTTTTATTATTCCCCTTCATAAAAAGGGCAGCAAGTCTGATGCAAGCAATTATAGAGGTATCTCTAAACTGTCGGCTATACCTAAATTTTTCGAGAATGTTATAACTCCTCAATTGCAACATTCCTGTAGATCCGTTATTTCTCCTTTTCAACACGGATTTATAAAGCGTCGTTCAACTACGACAAATTTACTTGAGCTGACATCCTTTGTGGTAAAAGGATTTCAGGAAAATCTTCAAACTGATGTTATTTATACTGATTTCAGTAAAGCTTTTGACTCAGTGAATCACTCCCTTCTGGCACATAAGCTTGACCTTCTAGGTTTTTCACCAAAAATACTTAGTTGGATTGTTAGCTATCTGACTGACAGAACTCAAAGAGTCCTCTTTAAAACCACCCTTTCAAACCCACTTCATGCCACATCTGGGGTTCCTCAAGGGAGTCACCTCGGTCCCCTACTTTTTACGCTTTTCATCAATGACCTTCCTTTGGTCATACGTAACTCCCGTACTCTCATGTATGCGGATGATGTAAAGCTTTGTTACCAATTTAAAGACGACCACTGTCACTCACTCTTACAAGCCGACCTAAATAGTTTTTATTCTTGGTGTTGTGCCAATTTTTTAAACCTGAACAGCTCTAAATGCAAGCTGATGACATTCTCTCGAGCCAGTCCAAAGTATGCATCTTATACTCTTTGTGGTTGTGCCTTGGAAAGAATCACCCTAGTTGATGATTTGGGGGTTCTTTTGGACCGAAAACTTAAGTTTTCCAATCATATTTCTAATATGGTCAATAAAGCCATGGGTGTCTTAGGCTTTATTAAGAGATGGTCTAAGGAATTTGACGATCCTTATCTTACAAAGACCCTCTACATCTCACTTGTTCGTCCCATTCTTGAATACGGGTCATGCGTATGGTGTCCCCAGTACACTATTCATAAGGAACGCATAGAATCTGTACAGAAAAACTTTTTACTTTTTGCCTTACGTGGCCTTAACTGGGATGAAAATTTAAGACTGCCTTCCTATACTAATAGACTTCTATTATTAAACCTGCCTTCCCTAACCAATCGCAGAACCATGCTAGGTGTCTTATTTATTAACAACCTTATGCAAGGTGACATTGACAGTGAGACCCTGGTAAGGCAGCTACACTTCTCTGTCCCTTGCAGAGCGACACGTAATTACCTTCCACTAACTCTTCCTTATTGTAGATCGAACTATGCACTGCACGATCCGTTCAGGGTATTATGTTCGGACTACAATAAACTTCAACACGTCATAGCTAGCACTAACTCTATCGCTGCTATGAAGTCTTTAATTCTTGTCTATCTAGCACGTAATTAGTATTAGTATTAATTAGTAATAGTATCCTCCTAATATTATTCCTCGTCATTCTATCTTCTTTTTCTTAATTTTCATTTTTCACTTGCATGTCGCGTGTATCCTCTATTCGACTTTTTATTCCCTATATCGCGTTAATTTTCTTTCTCTCGCGTTTCTACTCGCATTTTTACCGCGTTTCCGTGTCGTCCGTTATGCGACGGTGCCTCTCGGTCGGTCAGGCGGGAGGTGGACTTCGTCTGGGTTCCGCGCGCAACAAGCATCGGCTTGGTGTCGTTTGGACCACTTGCTAATACATTCATTGTATTCAACGTCCAAAATATAATAAAAAAAAATATAAATGGATTCAGCGATTGCAACATTGGTGCTAGAACTACTGATTGTCTCAATAATTTCAATTCGCTTTTGAACGATGTGCTTTGTACTACGGCGATCAGTTTTAGAAATGAAATATTTCTTTCTGATGCCGACACCACGAGAGAGTCTGATTTGAGCCCTTTGTAACAGAATCGAAGCACATAAGCCATTATGCGAATCAATTTTGGAAAGTTGGAATGACGATTAATTAGCTCAACCAAACAATTCGGCTTAGCTTCTGCCAAAGTACATACAACAGAACTTTTTTTGTCCTCGGAAGATTTGATTTCCGACGCTATTTCAACTAGGTGAAGCTGAGGCCATTGGTCTTCCTCCAGTTTCAAGAAACTTGGCCCATCGAACCATAACGAGCTAACAATCTCGTCTATGTCGATTCCTCTCGATACTAAATCCGCCGGATTAGCATCTGTTGGAACGTGACGCCACACAATACCTTTCGACAACTCCTGAATTTCTGCAACTCTATTTGCCACAAATGTGCCCAATGTGCCAGAATCGCGTTTAAGCCAGTATAACACAACCTGTGAATCTGACCAGAAATTCATACTTTCAATGTTAAATTTGGTTAGAGTTGTCGCAATTTGGTGCCACAGCTTAACCAACAAGAGTGCTGCGCATAATTCTAATCGGGGTATTGTCTTCACGTTTAGTGGGGCTACTCTAGACTTTGCCGTAGGCAAAGTAGTGCCAACGTCTCGGTTGCTGCACGTTCGCACGTAGATGCAACAACCGTACGCATGACTGGATGCATCAGCAAAGCCATGTATTTGAACCTTTTGATACGTATTAAGACATACGTATCGAGGAATGCAAATTTTGTGTAACTCGCGCAACGTCATGGTGAACCTATTCCATGTCGTGTGAAGGCTCATTGGAATGGCTTCATCCCAATCTATTTTAAGTCTCCACAATTCCTGCAACAACATTTTGGCCTTAGTAACAATTGGACATAGCAGCCCAAGAGGGTCAAATAAACGAGACGCTGCAGACAATATGTTGCGTTTCGTTGGCCTATCCGAAACCAAGCTGTCCACGACGAGATAATATTTAAATATATCCTCTTGAGGTGCCCAGCGCATCCCAAGAGTTTTGACGGAACTCTGCTCATCAATCTTCAGAGTCACTTCGTCACCAGCTTTTGTTTTAAACGACAGATCACTACAGTTGGTTGCCCACTTGGCAAGTGGAAAACCTCCTGATTCCAATATTGTCTGAACTTGATTGCAAATAGCGTTAAGTTCTTTAACACTATCTGCACCTGCCAACATATCGTCAAAATAGAAACACGTTTTAATCACATCTGATCCAATAGGATGTGATTGGGCGTGCATGTTGGCCAGCTCAAATAAGCAGCGTATCGCCAGAAAGGGTGCAGAAGCTGTACCATATGTGACTGTATTAAGTCGGTATGCTTGAATATTTTGTGAAGTATTTTCTCTCCACAAAATTAGTTGGAAATTTCTGTCTTTTTCAGAAGTATGGATCTGCCTATACATTTTTGAAATGTCAGCAGTTACGGCATACTTATTCAACCGGAAGTTAATCAGGGTTGAATATAGCTCCCTCTGAATTGTCGGTCCCACCATTAGTGTTTCGTTTAGAGAAACAGCTGTTGACGTCTTACTAGAAGCGTCGAAAACTACACGAAGCTTGGTGGAGGAACTTTCAGGCCTAAGAACGCATTGATGAGGAATATAATAATGCTGTCCTAGAGGAGTTGACTTCAGAATGGACATATGTCCCAAGTCCAAATATTCTTTCATGAAGTCATGGTACATGCTTTTTAGAACTGCATCCTTCGATAATTTACGCTCAAGTTGCAAAAAACGCCTTTCAACAGTTTGAAAGGACAAGCCAAGAACTTTAGGATCGGTCTTGAAAGGGAGATCCACTTGGAAACGACCAGAAGATAACTTTACAGTTTTCTTGAAGAACAGTTCACAAGCTTGTTGTTCAGCTGTTTGGCGACCAGCCTTCGACTCGAATGGACATTGATCCAATTCCCAGAAACGGTTAACTAACGAGTCGAGAGAACAATTAGTTTGGGCTACTAAACACCCACTGAACTGATGCCTAGGCACTTGTCCAGTATATTTGCCTGCTACTATCCATCCTAGTAGCGTTTTTTTGCATTGTTGGAAGTTCAGAACCCAGTTTTATTTGCCCAACGCACAACAATTCATAAAATAATTCTGCTCCCAAAAGAATGTCCACCTTAGCTGGCCTATAAAATTCTGGATCTGCCAGCTTTATATTTTTGGGTATTTTCCAATTTGAAATACTCATGGACTGTCCTGGCTGTGTTGTTGAAATGGATTTCAACACCCAACAGTCAGCCGAAAAATTGTGGGAATTTATGCGCGACTGAATAGAAGCACATATCTTGCTTTTGCTATCTATTGTTGCACCTCCAACCATCGAAATAGCTAGAGATGTTGGCTCCCGCTTGAGCCGTAACATCTGGGCCATACTCTCTGATATCAAATTGATTTGGGAACCACTGTCAAGCAAGGCTCGTGCAGAATGCAACTGACCAAATCTGTCTTTAACATCAACGACAGCAGTGGCGAGAACAATTTGTGCATTATTTGACACATGGCCCAAATGCACGTCTGTCACAGTTGCTTGATGTGTGGATACCTGTGAAGCAAGGAATGGTGAGGCCTTGAACAAACTCTACACTTTGGCGCCTTACACTTAGAGACTGTATGCCCAACAACCAAACAATTTAGGCACAACTTTTGTGCTTTGACATATTCAAAACGCTGCATAACTGAAATTGCAGAAAACGATGGACACGAAGAGATATTGTGCGTTTCTGACTTGCAAAAAACACACACAGACGTTGATGGACGCCCTCCATCAGAAATAGCAAAGGACGACTTACCCTGATGGGGCTTCTTGGCGTCAATTCGCGACCTTGTTTTGTCACGAGTTGACTCCTCGGTTGACAAATACTGATATCTTTTATTCAGTTGTCTAGCACAATCTTCCCAGGATGGCAGCGTATCATAATCAAGCTGCTCTTCAAAACGAGACTTGGTACCATGGTCTACCTTTGCCATGACCATGTGAATTATCATTGCATTAGCAATGTCTCTGTCGTTAGCTAACGACGACAACGAAGCATAAATAGCAGACACCGTGTCTATGATCGATCTCAAACTCGATGCAGATGGTTTTGTCATGCTAGGTATGTCAAACAATTGCGAAACAGTATCAAAGAATGTAAGACATTTGTTGTCATATACTGCCTTGAGACTAGCGAGGGCCTTTGGATAGTTACAATCCGTTAATTGATACGGCTTAACTACCCCCAATGCTTCATCGGACAAACACGAAACTAAATGGTTGAACTTCTCGACGTTTGACAAGGAATTGTCATTGTCGACCAAACTTTCAAACAGGCAGATAAAATTTTTGTATTCCGAATGTTTGCCACCAAATCTGGGCAAACGCATTTTCGGCAATTGGGATCGCTGGCTCGAAACTATGGAGCAATTGTGCTCAATTAGTGGCTCTGGCGTTGCCTTCGATGCATTTATATATAATGCCTTTGTGATGACACACAAATCTTCTAACGGCCCTCTAGAATCATTCTGAGGGTTTAAATTATCCAACTCAGCCTGTAAATCCATTGCCTTTTCGATGTAACCGTCTAGAAGTTCTAAACGGCACGCTAACTCTGTTTTATCAGACGAAATGGTCCTTGATTTAATTGCTGTTTGCATACGGGAGATGTCAGCGCTAACCTTATCAAATCTTTGCAAACATAGCGATAATTTTGCAGCTGTTTTGCTGACTTGTGGCTTTTCACTAGTCTTTTCAGACTCAAACATGTTGCTTTAAAAGAAAATATCAATAACTCAACAACAAAAATAATCTCACAACTTTGTGAGCTACCCTCGCAACGACGCCGACTATGTAAATCTAGCTTGCCTAACACACACACACACACGCAACCTATGTGTTGTGTGAGCAAACAACGAAAGTTATCCAAGCGATCCAAAGTAAGGAAAGCTAAACGTTTACTGTAACTACGTTTGTAGGCAGCAATGTAAAATGCGGGGTGCGGGGTAAGCAATGCTAACGAAAGAATATATACACACGCACTCTAAGTGGTATGTATATCCAACAAACGAAAGAAAAAACAAGCGAAAAGAGAATCAAACAAACGTTTGCTGTAACTACGTTTGTAGACAGCAATAGAATATGCGGGGTGCGGGGTGACGATATGTAAGTGGCGCTAAATTCAGGCGCAAGCGAAACGACGACATTATGTGAGCGCAAAGAACAGTCCGAGGTGAACGGACGCAACGACAAATGTATGTGTGTATATGCAAGCGCCAATATGTACGTATGTACAATAGTTATGTATTCACAGATGTTCCAAGTTAGCGGTCAATATGTAAATATGTGTGCTAACCGAAGATCGAAAGGGGGTAATTTGCATTTACACACACACTTAATTATTAAAATAATTAATATGTAAGCCACCAATTTTATATTTCAATGTAAGATAATATTGCCGTTTTTGTTTATTATTATTTGTTATAATGTGAATAACAAATTGTTAGTAAAAACTAAACTTCATATGCATGTATGTATGTTCGCTTTTATATGTGTGTGTCTATACATATGGTATGTATATGTATTGTAATACCTCCTAACAGTTTTGTCCTGCTCAATATTTGGCGGTCATTTATTTAAATAGGTAGGCGCGAATTTTTAATATACATACATACATATGACTATATACTTTTGTGTGTAATAAAATGAGTGTCAGGAATTGAGCTTTGTAATATCTTAAATAATTTAAATGTCGATCAAAGCGACAGTACAAACAAGAGCAACAGTCGAACGGCACGCGACAGTGGGATACCCTTCGACCTATGTAGCCGTAAAAAGTAAATAGCTTTATAATTCTCTCTACCCTTTAATATATGCATATTGAAATTTTGTATATACAACATAATGTAACCTGCTTATATAATTTATTGTCGCCGCTCGAATTCGCTACTCCTTATATATACATATATATAAGTAAATTTATTAATTCAATTATATGTACGTATGTATGATCAGTACCCAGGTAACACTACGGGGTCGCCATTAAAATAATAATGGGTACATATAACAAAAATAAAGCTTTGAAGACCTGCGAGTCGACTTGAGCTTACACATATACAAAAATCAACTCCAAAATTCCCAAAAAAAAAAATTAACAAGAGCAACAGTCGAGTTGCCATAAAAAGTATTTAATTGTATAATACTAATTGCAAGCTATAAATTAATAATAATACTGGAGTGCGCTGCCACCTTGCTTCAATTTCGATATTTTGCCAATAATTTATCGCCGCAATTCCCTAAAGCGGTGTGAGCAGTAGATATCGGTATTTCTTTATAAATTTTAAATTGGTTAATATCGATAACAAGGTCCAAGGGTATAAAAATAAAAAAATAATAATAATTATCAAACCAATTTTCCATTCAATGGTTATACTTAACTATTAGATAATTAAATTTAAATTATTAAAATATGCCTACATACATATTTACATATATCATGTCATTTAGATTTCTTAATTTCTAACCTATTCCAAACATTACAAACTCATGCCTGAATACTAACAGATATCCCATTGTGATGGCTATGCAAAACCTCAAAAGTCCTAGCACTAATCTTTTCATTATCTAGTATATTTGAAAACGCCCAATCAATATGTGTATCCATATTGGTAGTGGACGTTTTCAAATCTAACAAACTCCTTAATCCTTTGCTAATCAAAAAATTATAAATACTCTTACACCTGTTAAAGGTTTTGAGGCACAAATTAAAATCTCCTAAAACTAGCAAGCTATCCCCTAAATCACCTAAACGAGAAAATTGATGAATTATCTCCTCAAATTCTATTTTAAATGTGGACAGAGGAAAGTCTGGACTTTTATATAATATAAGAAAACTTATGGCATCAAACCTAAATATGCCGAACTCAAAAACTACTGAGCCAAAAGTTTTTCTACTGCTAAAGGTATGGGAAACTCTATCTACTAGCTCGTTCTTTACATAAATTATGATGCCTGTTAAAGGCCTAATTGATTCAAGTTGAACCACAATAGTGAACCCAGGTATTTCTACAGTTTCATTGCTTATGGAAGTTTCCACGAAACATAATATTGATGACTGAAGCATCAGCTTGTCCGATCGAATATCTTCAAGATGGGAATTCAAGCTCTGAGTATTATGGAAGAAAATGTTAAGGGCAGAACTGTTAATTAAATAATCGTAATGAGTACACAGTAGTTTTTCAGTCCGCAATTTCTTCAATTGGGCTTTCACTTTATCATTATTTTGGGGAGACTTAGGAGGAACAAAATTCCCAATAATGAATAATCCTAAAGCAGTAGTTGCTCTACTGCAAGCTACGTATAATGCAGCACGCTGCATTCTGGAATTAGCATGGACTACCACTTTGCCATACGTAGCTCCCTGACTCTTATGAATTGTGATGCCTTCAGCAGGCACAATTGGAAACTGCCTACGGTCAATGTTAATTTGTGCGTTATTTGAATATTGAAAACTGCGAACTACAGTTTCCTCTGTAAATTTCATCCATAAAATGTTGGGAGTGTTGGATGTATTGAAATCTATTTGCATCAACACACCTGATGCCCCGTTTACTAATCCATCCCCTGTGTCTACATTGACCGTCATCATGTACTTGGCAGTATTTTTTAGGAGAAGAGACGTACAGAGTCCCTGTGTAGCGGAAGTTTTAAAACCCTTCACTTCTTCTAATATTCTTTGTTTCCTAGCTGGTTCCAAATGGCCCGCCTTAATAAAATCTTCAGCAGTAGAGAAAAATGGCTCAGTAGCAATTGAGTTAAGTTTCGTTACATTAAATAAATCAACCTCATTATTATTACTAAACAGATGAATTGCATCATCGGGCACTGCCGATGGTTCGCATATTCTAGATTGGAAAAGGACAATATCATCGGCTGTCATACAACCCGATGCCATATTATTTAAGGCAGAGGCGAAAAGCTGATCGTCACGTTGACGCATTATCTCTGCGAGCTCAAAATACAAAAAAAGGTCCCAGAGATACGTACCAAATATTTCATGGTAAGGGTTAGTGGTATTTGGATCGAAAATCCAACTACCTCCTACGGGCTGTAACTGTCTAAGATCACCGAATACGATGATAGAAACACCACCAAAAGGAGAAGTATTTTTGAAAATTTGCTTCAAACGAGAATCTAAATAAGAAAACATTAGAGAGCTAACCATTGATATTTCATCAATAATAATTAATTTAAGATCGATTAATTTTGAATGAAGGCTATTAACTAAATCATGGCTTAAGGCCCTTAGAGGTGCTGAGCGAGATTGATTAACAGGAAGTGAAAACATGGAATGCAGTGTCGAACCACTAATTCCGAATGCTGCTTTTCCTGTTGGTGCACATAAGAGGATTTTAACAGATGTCGGATCAGCTCCTGGTATACTGTTATACATTACGGATAATGACTGAAAAATTGCTAATATAAGTCGACTCTTTCCGACTCCGGCGCCGCCTCCAACAAATTCATAAAAGACTGTATTGATTTTGGCATTATGCAAAGCATGTGTAAAATATAGCTTCTGCTTTAAATTAAGAGATCTAACTATATTAGCTAAGCTTTCCTGAGAAACTAAGGCTGGAAGCTTGATAAAACGGACATTACTATCTTCATCATTCATATCAATATTTCCATCCACATTTAAAACATTTAGATGTGGATCTATTTCAGGCAATCCTAAAACTGTGAAGCCATTTCCTGTTCTCCTACTTGATTATTCTCATTTTCTGCTTCCTCTGTTAAGTGGCTCAGAGCATCTTCTAGTTCCCTATCATCTAGTAAATTATATTTTCTGCGATTGTTCTCTACTAACTCCGAATTTTCCCTACAGAGCAATTCACAGTCATGTGTGACTAAATCCAAATGCTCATCTCGCCATGGGGCGTAAAGCATTTTTAGCTCTCTGAAATAGTCACTTGTTTCTGTATTGACATTAAATCTCCTATACCTAATTATGCACGCAGTGGTCCTCTTTCTGATGAAGCCACTATTATCGCGAAGAGCGTAAACTATTGATTTAGAAGCCCTAGGCACATCATCGTCAAAGTCATCTGCATTTTCTTGGCGAGCTCCTCGTTCTGATTTGCAGTAGCTATAAAAAGCGGATATCTCAGTGCCAAATATAAATTTGTTACCTAAATGTTGTAACTTTTGCTTAATACGAGGGTCGTGTGATAAGTCCGTGACTTTTTGAATAAAATATATTTTTTTCGTCAAAGAAGCGTTTTATTTCTCAACATAATCTCCTTTTAGCTTTATACATTTAGTCCAGCGTTTTTCCAATTTTTTTATTCCTTCCAAATAATAGGTTTTCTCAAGGCCCTCAAAATAGTCGTTTGTTTCTGTGATGACCTCTTCATTTGACCCGAATCTCTTACCGCCGAGCCATTTCTTCATGTTTGGAAACAAAAAATAGTCACAGGGGGCTAAATCTGGAGAATATGCTGGATGGGGTAGCAGTTCGTAGGCCAATTTATGAAATTTTGCCATGCTGACTACACACGTGTGCACCCGTGCATTGTCCTGATGGAACAGCACTTTTTTTTTCGCCAAATGCGGTCGTTTCTGCTTCAAATCAATATCGAATCTGTCCAAAAGCTCTGAATAATATTCGCCGGTGATCGTTTTACCCTTTTCAAGGTAATCGATGTGAATGATACCTTGTGCATCCCAAAAAACTGTGGCCATGACCTTGTTGGCCGACAGACCCACCTTGGCCTTCTTTGGTGCACGTTCACCCGGAGAAACCCACTGTCTTGATTGTTCTTTGGTCTCTGGTGTGGTGTGGTGGATCCATGTTTCGTCTACGGTAACGAAACGGCGCAAAAATTCGTTTGGATTGCGGTTGAACATCGCCAAACACTCCTTTGAAATGGTCACACGGTTGCGCTTATGGTCGTGTGTGAGCAATCGCGGCACCCATCGCGCGGAAAGCTTTTTCATGTCCAAATATTCATGTAAAATGTGATGTACCCGTTCAGTTGAGATGCCTACAGCCTCAGCTACCTCACGCACTTTCATTCTCCGATCATCCAATATCATTCCATGGATTTTGTCGACGATTTCTGGCATGACGACCTCTTTTGGGCGACCTGAACGTTCGGCATCACTTGTACTGGTACGACCACAACGGAACTCAGTAAACCATTTCTTAACCATTGAAATTGATGGTGCAGAGTCCCCATAATATTTATCAAGTCTTTCCTTGGTTTCGGTGATGGATTTTTTACGCAAAAAATAATGCTTAATTAGCACACGAAATTCACTTTTTTCCATTTTCGTTAAAATTCACGAGATCGTCTCATTTCAATGCCTATAAAACGCAAACTAAGAAACGCAGCTTTCTCAAAATTTTACAGTCAGCTGTTAATCGATAACTGCTGACAGGAGCAGTGTTGTATTTAGAGCAGGTGCGCGGCAAATACAAAAAGTCACGGACTTATCAAACGACCCTCGTAGTTACATTGTTATTGTCTTTAATCTCATTGATTGCCTCACGCATCAACATTGAGATACCTCTCTGAGACTTGTTAATATAATTAACGACGTAGCTGCAGCAAGCATAGGGGTCTAAAATAAACTGAATATCCATATTTACTCGCTGCAACAAAAGGAGGTGCTTGTTATAAGCGTTAAGCTTGATTGCTGCAAAAGATCGCTTCAAAAAAACTTTTGGTTTCTTTATACTTGATCTTACAGCATTAATGTAGCCCTCATAACTAAGGTTAAGTTGATCGTGGGACAAAAAGTTGTTAAAATCGTTAAAATTTCTACGCAGACTTTGAACTTTTTCGAAATTCCTACGATGCTCGGCCAAATTTGGAGCATTTTCTTCTAAAGGGAGAAGAATTTCTGTTTGAGGCATGGGAGGGTATGGGATACCAAATCTACAAATTTGTTTTGACCTAATTTCTCGCCTGCAAGAGTGCCCGTGACTATGGAGTTGATACTTCAAATATGGAGCCACGTCCGGGCAACTAGAAATAGCAGTAATAAACTGATCAATAAAGGACTTCACAGGCATAAATGTGGACTCATTCTTTAGATCGAGCTTGGGGGCGTCTTTCAGCCAGAACATGCCATGTATATGTGGAGAGCCTCTTTGCTGAAACTCCACTCGCCAATAAAACTTGATGACCTGGTGACAACCAAAGACACCGCCTTCCTTTTTCATCAGTTTTAAAACCTGTCTATATCGAAAATCGAAATATCTGGCACAGGTCACTGGGTCTGCTCTAATGAGACGAGCTTTCTCATTAAACCCCAAATTTAACGCTTCTTCTTCGGATACTTCTAGCTTGTCTACATTTTTACATAGCAAGACTAAAAGCTCCGGCCACCTAGTTTCCGCTGCGGAAAATGTTATAAAAAATGTTGGAAGCCCTACCTGCCTAATCATAGCCATTACTTTCTTTTTCTCGTCCTCCCAATGAGCAGGAGACGTGCGAATACCTTTTAAAAGCCTATAGCCATCATCATGAAGTATTAACCTATTTAAAGTTTCATCATTACGCACATCAGCAGCCGAAATGCCTTGAGTGGCAGAGTGCTTACGTAAGCAAATTGATGTGCTATTCCTAATGCTAATCATTTCTAACTTTTTGAAGATATGAAATAATTTATCAGTTCTACAACCTCTTCTATCAAAATTCCTAAGCTCTGATCTAACTATAGTTGTAAAACTTTCCTGACATTTCCTTTTAATGCCTGCAAATATTGTGGGAAAAGCCAGCTCCTCTGAATCACAATCGGTTATCATGTCAAGAGGTCGCTGACCCTCTCCTGGTGCTATAGCAATTCGAGGAATATCTATGTTTTCAACAGGGACATTTTCCATGAAGGTTTCTTGACCTCCTGGATTCAACTCTACCTCTTCTTCTACTACTCTATGCTCATTAGGTTGTGCTGCCTTTTCTAACATTTGACACACAATGTCCCTGTCGTCTGCTGACGCAACAAATGGTACAGTCTCAGCTGAGTAAGAAGACAACCACTGCTCATTGATAGTAACCTGGTGCTTCTTATAAAGTTCTGTGTTCACTAAATACCGAATTGCATCAACTATCTTTGAGGGCCTTATGGTTTTAGCCATGAAATCATGGTTATACTCCATCCTACGCTTAAGATGAATCTGAACTACTTCGGCTTCATTAAATGCCCTGGGAAGGGAAGTTACAACATTTGCAACTGGAATTGGCACATTGATCACTGCTCCTTTAATGGCACTTTGACGTCCATATCCAAGAGACCTTATGATCATAAAAGGAAGACGGGGAGAAATCAGCCTTTCTTCTAGAGGCATTCCGGAAGCTCCGGAAAATTTAGGCCATTTGTAATAGAAGCCTTTGGTTTTTTCCCTGACTTAATACTGCGGCTGCAGGTTTTGCAAAAGCTAAACCTATTATTATGGGATGGAAACATAGAGGAAAGATACAAAATATCAACACTATCTGCCTCACTACACTTTTCCTCTATGACCTCACGCGAAATTTTGTCCACTTGATATGGAAACCACAAACCTTTGCAACATATGCAAACCTGATCGGGTCCCTGCTTGACTGTCTTATTAAAATTGGCTATTAGGCAATCTAAACTAGTTTTAACCTGCGATATCCTATCATCTGGAAGGGTATTCGCACGGTCCACTCTATTGCGGGACGCGTTTCTCCTATTCTCTGCTATCCTATTGGTGCAAATACTCCTATATAGACTCACTCTTTGCGACATATTCCTATGGGCTTCAAAGGCCTCACGTTGAGCTCGAATTCGAGCACTGCGGCGTGCACTAGTATTGCGTGCCTGCTCAACAATCCTACGAATAGGATTGTTTCTAACCTGAGACCTTTGACTTCTATCTATTGCCCTTTCTAAAATTCGCGTCTCCTGATTTTGTCGCTGAATCGCCCTTCTAACAGCAACTCGTCCGCTTTCGTTGGACCTGAATTGTGGACATTGCCTGCGCCTCGATCGACGCAAAGTATTGGCAAGTTGTTCGGCATTTCTAGTTGAATGATCAGTTCGTCGAACACGGCGACGAACTGCATCTTGCTCTCTTTCCTGAGATCGAAACTCAGCATCTTGCCTGCGACTCGAACGACGCGAAGTGTTGGCAAGTTGTTCGTCTGTTTTAATTGCAGAATCACTGCGACGTACACGGCGACGAACTGCATCCTGCTCTCTTTCCTGAGATCGAAGGTCAGCATCTCGCCTGCGCCTCGAACGACGCGAAGTGTCAGCAAGTTGTTCTTGTAATCTGATTGGCGAAGAAGCCCGAAGAGTAGTGTGACGAATTGTGGCCGGTAATTGCTCAACGGCCCTAAATGTTCTATTACTTCTGCGGACTCGATGCTGTTGACTATCTCTAACCCTTTCAGCTTCCCTAAATTCGAAATTTTGCCTACGTTCTCTATGTGCCTCTAGATTATTTACGCGTTCCTGCTCAGAAAAGTCTATATCTGACCTATTCAAACGATTTCTTTTTCGCTGTGTTTGACTCCTATTGCAAGCTGACTTTCTCTTAAGTCTAGGCATCTTCTAATATATAAGTTTTAAAATAATATATAGGTATGTTAAAAATAAAATTCTTATAAATTAATTTAATTTGAATATATATTTATCAAAAATTAATATATAGTTATATATATAAAATAAAGTTAGTATATTTATTTATATATGTAAATATATTCATATATTTAAATAGATATATATATATTATAATTATATTCATATATTTAAATAAATATATGTATATTATTTAAAATAATTATATTATAAATGAAAATAAATATCTAATGAAAGAACAAATAATAATAAAATTTAATAAGGAAAATAAAAATAAACAAAATGTGGAAAAAAGAATAAATATAAATCAAAGAAATAATAAATTAAACCTGCAAGAAATTCCAGCGAAAATTCCAATTTGAATCGCGGAAACGAACCGATACCGATGTTCACGTACAATCACACACACTTCAGAAGAGTCTATACACATATATGTATGCATGCACAAAAATACGTTACGCTGTGTACCGCACTTTTCTAAAATTGCGCGCCACGTTCCGGGCAGGGCGCAATCATTCACACGCATAAAAAATGTTCCGTTAACGCATAACAATCACACACGAGGATTTACTTATTATATACTCGACTTATATTAATTTGCATTAAATGTTAAATGTATCACGAACACGCGAATTAATTATATATTATTTTATATTTAATATCGAAAATACAAATGATAATCGACAATCGACGACGACACCGAACACGCCAATCGCAAACTACAAATTAACATAACACTGAAGCGCGCTGCCACCTTGCAACAATTTTGATACGTTGCCAATAATTTATCGCCGCAATTAAAAAGTGCGCGAAACCTTAAATTTATAATAATGATCTATAGAATCTAATATACATACAAAATATACATATATTAAAAAAACAAAGTAGAAGAAATGTTAGTACATTTTTTTCAAACATAGTTTCAATAGACGTGGGGATATAATATAATTTACACATATTAATATAATTTATATGCAAAACATATGAAATATATATCGATATGTTTAATATATATTAAAAGCTATCGATATGATAGCTCATAATATATCGTGAAATCTAAATTAATATTTATTTAATAAAAAGTCAATATATAAATTATTAAATAATAATAATAATATGTCTATATTAGAAATCTAGTAAATACCTGCATTCATGCATGCCGATCAACCACGCTATTGGTTGTATATAATTTTACATATGTATGTGTGAACACAAATTAAGAATGTATAAGTGTTTGCATTTATGCACATGTATTTTGGGTAATTGACATGTGCATGAAAAAGAAGAGTCGAGAAACAGATCGTGCTTCGCGCTCGCATCGTTTATCCTTTTCTTTCATGCACAAGTAATTTAGTTCTGACGTCATCGACAACTTCTTTGCTTTCTTCATATTCATATATACGCCACCTATTGGTTGAGTGTTAGCATATATTTATGCACATGTATTTTCGGTAATTGACGTGTGCATGGAAAAGAAGAGTCGAGAAACAGCTCGCGCTTCGCGCTCGCATCGTTGTCCTTTTCTTTCATGCAGAAGGAATTTAGTTCTGACGTCATCGACAAGTTCTTTGCTGGTCGAAGTGTCGAAATGGTTTATCTAATAACTTCAGTGTTTATTGTTTGATCGGATTGCAATTTGGAGGATAAGTTCATATATTATTTATCTATATATATGCTAAAGCAGAACGTTAAGAAATGAGTTCTTCGAATGTAAATAGCAATGTAAACCAAAATTGGCGGTTTGCGGGGGCGGTAGGCGTGTTATTCCAAATTGAAAATAAACTTGATCTGCGTATGGTATACAGGAATCTTCATGCTAAATTTGGTGTCCGTAGCTTTGACACTGAATACCTGGAGACTGTCTAGCGAATCAATAGACGCGTTCATCCAGACAGACAGACAGACGGACAGACGGACAGACAGACGGACATGGCTCAATCGACTCGGCTATTGATCCTGAGCAAGAATATATATACTTTATGGGGTCTCCGACGCCTCCTTCTGCCTGTTACATACATTTGCACAAAGTTAGTATACCCTTTTTTGACCATTTTCAATGGTCCAAGGGTATAAAAACACTATTTACGTGTACGCTCAATTTTTGACACTGAATACCTGGAGACTGTCTAGCGAATCAATAGACATGGAACGAAGATTATTATCCATATGGTCCAGCGGCGACGATGAAGACGGCCTTGAAGCTTTTGGTCCAGTTGATGTGATGATGACTCCCACGAGAACGAGTGTCAATGTTTTTTTTTTTTTTATTATAATTTGTTCACACCCGCACACGAAACGCGCGAAGCAATTGCCACAAACAGCACAAAATAAATTGTTACCGAAAACTAATTATTAACCAATACACCGAAGTCCCTGCTCGGGCGCCAATGAAAAATTCTCTAAGATTTTTTAGAGAGCGAAACAAATGAAAATAAAAGGACGCGGTGGCTTGATTAATAATTTACAAATTGACAATTTATTGCTGCTGCTCAAAAGGCTTAAGAGAGCATTATAAAAAGAGCATGCTCAACTACAACTACATTTAAATTCACAATTTTCTCTTACTTTATACTAGCCTATGACTTCAATGTCAATTTCAAATTAATCTACAATTATAATAAAACTAAATAAAACTATGATGCTCCAACAACGACAATATCATCAAGGTAGACTAAACAGCATTTTCCGATTAGCTCCTTTAATACGTTGTCCATAACCCTTTGAAAGGTAGCCGGGGCGTTAGTTAGCCCGAACGGCATTCTGGTGAACTCATAGTGACCTCCAACAGCTGTGAACGCTGTTTTTGGTCTATCTTTTCTTGCCATTTCTATCTGGTGATAACCGCTTGCCAGGTCCAGTGCAGAGAAATACTTCGCACGGCTGATCTTATCTAATACGTCATTGATCGCTGGCATTGGATATTTATCTTGAACTGTTTTTTCGTTAAGTTTACGGAAATCCACAACCATTCTCCATTTCGGCTCGCCTGAAGCGTCCATTTTCTTTGGAACCGGCCAAACTGGTGCGCTCCATGGGGAATGGCTGTTCTTAATAATGTCTTGTTCTAACAGTTTATCAATTTGTTTCATAATTTCAATCTTTTCGCATTGCGCGTATTTGAAAGGTCTTACATATATTGGTATGTCGTCCGTAGTAGATATATCGTGTTTAATTTGATTTGAGAATGACAATTTATCTGAACCATTATGAAAAATTTTGGGGAATTTTAGAAAAAGCCTTTTCAGTTCCGATTCCTCCTCTTTATTCAGATGTTCTATACGAAGTTGAGTAAAATCGATCTTATCGGTTGGGTGATTATTGCTTACGTCTGTAATTACGTTAATCTCCGTAAATACTTCCTTGGGCCACTTGTATACTACCAATGGCGAATCCAAATATATTATTTGTTGTTCCTCACCCGAATTTACAACTTCCATGAAACTAACATTATCACTTGCTTGATATAATCCCTCTGTAATTACCACATTTCGTAAAACTTGAATTTCCTTACAAAAGAACTCTCCCTTTTCTATGTTTACGGGAAGGGCTACAACTGTTTTTGTTTGGGGTTCTATTACATACGCTTCGGTAGTCTTATTCTGTTTTAATCTAATCGGAATTTGGGCAGTGTCTGTTCGTAGCAAATGATTATCTAAATCGATAGTTGCTTTTAACTTAGACAAAATATCAATTCCAAATAAGCCGTCGAAGTAATCGTGAAACTTAAATAATAAGAATGAAAAAGTCGTGTTGACCTTGAACTCTTTGAATCTTTTAAATTCGGCTTTTTCTTTAAGTAAGTGTTCGTTAAGAACTGTTTTAATCTTGAACTCCGACGTTAGTCTAGTCCGGTTTTGTATTGTTGTAAATTTAGGGTCTAAAAATGAATGAGTGGCTCCCGTATCAATGAGAAACTTGAGTCGTCTACCGAATGGGGAATCTATCTCCACAAACGGTAACGACGAGCCGTGCCTGTCTTTTTCTATGTATCCTGTCTGTTGTCCGAGGCTATAGCTTGAAAATTTTGTTCATCCGATTGTTCGATATCGGTGTTCTGGGTGGTCCCATTGATATTATAATATTGACCCGAACGGTTTGAAGAATTACCCTGAGTTCGTCCACTATTGTAATCGGCTTGTTCTGGTTTTGGCATTATAGCCGGGGTGTTAGTTCGGTTATTTCTATTCGAACTGTTGGATCTGGAACTATTGTTAGAGTTTTGATTATTACGGAATCGGTTATTATTAGAGTTGTAATTAGAACCGTTATTTCCGTTGTTGCTATAAGAAGTTCCTGCATTCTGTCCCTGATTTTCGTTACTACCTCTCTTTCCCTGTCTCGGGTTGTTAGTTTCCAGCATTTTCCTCTTCCTATCCTGGAAGTATAACTCTCTTTCCTTGAGAGCTTCTTCATACGCTTCAGATAGGGTTTTGGGTCTAAGAGCTCTTACAAAAGCACCTAAGGGTCCCCTTATACCTGTTACAAAGGCATCAAGGCACAACTTAGTGTATGATTCCTTTTTAGCTTTAATTATAGACTGTTTCCTTTCTCTAGTTTCAATAATGCTAAAAAGGGCGAGTCTGACTTCGGTTATTTCTTCATATAACCTAGTCAAGGACAAATTTTTTAAGTTTATAAGGTGAAGCTCCTGTATAAGGGAAGATTCTTCCCTCTTATCTGTAAAATGACTTCGAAGTGTAGCTTTCATGACGTCCCAATTGAGGGGAACGCCTTCTACTATCAGTGCTTCGTTTGCTTTCCCTTCGATCTTATTTCTGATTGTCCTCATTAACAAATGACCGTACGGAGTCTGATCTGCCCCTCTGATCATCATCAGGATCTCCTCCACATTGGTAATAAAATCGTTTAACGTTTTAAAATTACTGCGTATGTTGGGAGAAAACGAATTGCGTCGTGTATGCGTAATGTGTTAAAAATATCGTTCGGGGTGGTTGTTGCCGGAGGTGGCAATGGTTGGTTAAGTGGTGGAGTGTTTGAAGTCATTATTGTCGGAACTGTTTCTCTACCTAAGATAAAATCTTCTTCAATGGACTCTAAAGACCTTGATTCTAATTCTTCTCTTTCAGCTCTACTTCTGCTTCTGGTGTTCGGTGCGAACATGAACTCTCTCTATACAACTGTATAATCTATCGGGCCTATTTTAGTGTTTCAATTATGTCCCGTCAATTCCTATTACTCTTCTCTTCCTATCTAATCGTGTGTGATTCGGAACAATGTGTGTTTTAGTGTTATTACCTTAATTTTTAATATGTGTTGATATCTTAGTTTTTAATGTGTGTCGTTATCTTAAATTATAGTATGTTGATCTCTTAGTTTATAGTGTGTCTCTTAATATTATTCTTAGTTAACTTATTTTAACCGTTGTGTTGTGGTGTGTGTTGATGTAAAGGTGTCTTCTAAAATTTCCTGTAATGAAGGATTTTTAGTTTTTTGTGTATATGTGTAAGGTTATGAATCTGGTGCAATCGGTAGTTTATTTGTTTTTGTTTCGTATTTGTTAATATTTAATTATTTTAAGTGGGCTTAATAATCAGTTAGCGACCCTTTAACGTCGAATTCGGGTACATTCAAAAACAACGTACAGCTTTGCGCCCTGCAACTCTGCATGTTATTGTAATTGAACTGTTTCCCGTCTTCGTCATTCAGGTTGTGCCTCTTCAGATTAAGCTTAATTATTTTCTCTTGATATATCTCGCACTTATTTGCGGAAGCCTTATTGCTTGTATGTTTTTATAAATCTTATACACATTCTTTCGTAAGCTTTGTTGCTTTATCTCTCGATATACTCCAGAACACCTTATCGTGTCGCCTTATTGCGTAAGCCTTTTTGCTTTTTATGAATCTGGGTATTCGTATGTAAATCACATGCATACATCACTAAAACGAACACTGCTCATTATGGACTTATGCTGCCACGTACTCGCTTGCTTGGATATGCAATCTGATACGTGGCTGCGGCCGTCAAATGCGACCACTGGGTTTTCGCTGACGATGCATTATGATTTTCGTACTGAGATTGATTGTGTAACTTTGCGTTATGATTTTTGTCATTTCACTTTTATTATTAATAATTTAGTTTTCCCTACTACCGTTGCTGTCTTACATGCATAGCCAATATATGGGATCGCATCGTTGTCCTTTTCTTTCATGCAGAAGGAATTTAGTTCTGACGTCATCGACAAGTTCTTTGCTGGTCGAAGTGTCGAAATGGTTTATCTAATAACTTCAGTGTTTATTGTTTGATCGGATTGCAATTTGGAGGATAAGTTCATATATTATTTATCTATATATATGCTAAAGCAGAACGTTAAGAAATGAGTTCTTCGAATGTAAATAGCAATGTAAACCAAAATTGGCGGTTTGCGGGGGCGGTAGGCGTGTTATTCCAAATTGAAAATAAACTTGATCTGCGTATGGTATACAGGAATCTTCATGCTAAATTTGGTGTCCGTAGCTTTGACACTGAATACCTGGAGACTGTCTAGCGAATCAATAGACGCGTTCATCCAGACAGACAGACAGACGGACAGACGGACAGACAGACGGACATGGCTCAATCGACTCGGCTATTGATCCTGAGCAAGAATATATATACTTTATGGGGTCTCCGACGCCTCCTTCTGCCTGTTACATACATTTGCACAAAGTTAGTATACCCTTTTTGACCATTTTCAATGGTCCAAGGGTATAAAAACACTATTTACGTGTACGCTCAATTTTTGACACTGAATACCTGGAGACTGTCTAGCGAATCAATAGACATGGAACGAAGATTATTATCCATATGGTCCAGCGGCGACGATGAAGACGGCCTTGAAGCTTTTGGTCCAGTTGATGTGATGATGACTCCCACGAGAACGAGTGTCAATGTTTTTTTTTTTTTTTATAATTTGTTCACACCCGCACACGAAACGCGCGAAGCAATTGCCACAAACAGCACAAAATAAATTGTTACCGAAAACTAATTATTAACCAATACACCGAAGTCCCTGCTCGGGCGCCAATGAAAAATTCTCTAAGATTTTTTAGAGAGCGAAACAAATGAAAATAAAAGGACGCGGTGGCTTGATTAATAATTTACAAATTGACAATTTATTGCTGCTGCTCAAAAGGCTTAAGAGAGCATTATAAAAAGAGCATGCTCAACTACAACTACATTTAAATTCACAATTTTCTCTTACTTTATACTAGCCTATGACTTCAATGTCAATTTCAAATTAATCTACAATTATAATAAAACTAAATAAAACTATGATGCTCCAACAACGACAATATCATCAAGGTAGACTAAACAGCATTTTCCGATTAGCTCCTTTAATACGTTGTCCATAACCCTTTGAAAGGTAGCCGGGGCGTTAGTTAGCCCGAACGGCATTCTGGTGAACTCATAGTGACCTCCAACAGCTGTGAACGCTGTTTTTGGTCTATCTTTTCTTGCCATTTCTATCTGGTGATAACCGCTTGCCAGGTCCAGTGCAGAGAAATACTTCGCACGGCTGATCTTATCTAATACGTCATTGATCGCTGGCATTGGATATTTATCTTGAACTGTTTTTTCGTTAAGTTTACGGAAATCCACAACCATTCTCCATTTCGGCTCGCCTGAAGCGTCCATTTTCTTTGGAACCAGCCAAACTGGTGCGCTCCATGGGGAATGGCTGTTCTTAATAATGTCTTGTTCTAACAGTTTATCAATTTGTTTCATAATTTCAATCTTTTCGCATTGCGCGTATTTGAAAGGTCTTACATATATTGGTATGTCGTCCGTAGTAGATATATCGTGTTTAATTTGATTTGAGAATGACAATTTATCTGAACCATTATGAAAAATTTTGGGGAATTTTAGAAATAGCCTTTTCAGTTCCGATTCCTCCTCTTTATTCAGATGTTCTATACGAAGTTGAGTAAAATCGATCTTATCGGTTGGGTGATTATTGCTTACGTCTGTAATTACGTTAATCTCCGTAAATACTTCCTTGGGCCACTTGTATACTACCAATGGCGAATCCAAATATATTATTTGTTGTTCCTCACCCGAATTTACAACTTCCATGAAACTAACATTATCACTTGCTTGATATAATCCCTCTGTAATTACCACATTTCGTAAAACTTGAATTTCCTTACAAAAGAACTCTCCCTTTTCTATGTTTACGGGAAGGGCTACAACTGTTTTTGTTTGGGGTTCTATTAAATACGCTTCGGTAGTCTTATTCTGTTTTAATCTAATCGGAATTTGGGCAGTGTCTGTTCGTAGCAAATGATTATCTAAATCGATAGTTGCTTTTAACTTAGACAAAATATCAATTCCAAATAAGCCGTCGAAGTAATCGTGAAACTTAAATAATAAGAATGAAAAAGTCGTGTTGACCTTGAACTCTTTGAATCTTTTAAATTCGGCTTTTTCTTTAAGTAAGTGTTCGTTAAGAACTGTTTTAATCTTGAACTCCGACGTTAGTCTAGTCCGGTTTTGTATTGTTGTAAATTTAGGGTCTAAAAATGAATGAGTGGCTCCCGTATCAATGAGAAACTTGAGTCGTCTACCGAATGGGGAATCTATCTCCACAAACGGTAACGACGAGCCGTGCCTGTCTTTTTCTATGTATCCTGTCTGTTGTCCGAGGCTATAGCTTGAAAATTTTGTTCATCCGATTGTTCGATATCGGTGTTCTGGGTGGTCCCATTGATATTATAATATTGACCCGAACGGTTTGAAGAATTACCCTGAGTTCGTCCACTATTGTAATCGGCTTGTTCTGGTTTTGGCATTATAGCCGGGGTGTTAGTTCGGTTATTTCTATTCGAACTGTTGGATCTGGAACTATTGTTAGAGTTTTGATTATTACGGAATCGGTTATTATTAGAGTTGTAATTAGAACCGTTATTTCCGTTGTTGCTATAAGAAGTTCCTGCATTCTGTCCCTGATTTTCGTTACTACCTCTCTTTCCCTGTCTCGGGTTGTTAGTTTCCAGCATTTTCCTCTTCCTATCCTGGAAGTATAACTCTCTTTCCTTGAGAGCTTCTTCATACGCTTCAGATAGGGTTTTGGGTCTAAGAGCTCTTACAAAAGCACCTAAGGGTCCCCTTATACCTGTTACAAAGGCATCAAGGCACAACTTAGTGTATGATTCCTTTTTAGCTTTAATTATAGACTGTTTCCTTTCTCTAGTTTCAATAATGCTAAAAAGGGCGAGTCTGACTTCGGTTATTTCTTCATATAACCTAGTCAAGGACAAATTTTTTAAGTTTATAAGGTGAAGCTCCTGTATAAGGGAAGATTCTTCCCTCTTATCTGTAAAATGACTTCGAAGTGTAGCTTTCATGACGTCCCAATTGAGGGGAACGCCTTCTACTATCAGTGCTTCGTTTGCTTTCCCTTCGATCTTATTTCTGATTGTCCTCATTAACAAATGACCGTACGGAGTCTGATCTGCCCCTCTGATCATCATCAGGATCTCCTCCACATTGGTAATAAAATCGTTTAACGTTTTAAAATTACTGCGTATGTTGGGAGAAAACGAATTGCGTCGTGTATGCGTAATGTGTTAAAAATATCGTTCGGGGTGGTTGTTGCCGGAGGTGGCAATGGTTGGTTAAGTGGTGGAGTGTTTGAAGTCATTATTGTCGGAACTGTTTCTCTACCTAAGATAAAATCTTCTTCAATGGACTCTAAAGACCTTGATTCTAATTCTTCTCTTTCAGCTCTACTTCTGCTTCTGGTGTTCGGTGCAAACATGAACTCTCTCTATACAACTGTATAATCTATCGGGCCTATTTTAGTGTTTCAATTATGTCCCGTCAATTCCTATTACTCTTCTCTTCCTATCTAATCGTGTGTGATTCGGAACAATGTGTGTTTTAGTGTTATTACCTTAATTTTTAATATGTGTTGATATCTTAGTTTTTAATGTGTGTCGTTATCTTAAATTATAGTATGTTGATCTCTTAGTTTATAGTGTGTCTCTTAATATTATTCTTAGTTAACTTATTTTAACCGTTGTGTTGTGGTGTGTGTTGATGTAAAGGTGTCTTCTAAAATTTCCTGTAATGAAGGATTTTTAGTTTTTTGTGTATATGTGTAAGGTTATGAATCTGGTGCAATCGGTAGTTTATTTGTTTTTGTTTCGTATTTGTTAATATTTAATTATTTTAAGTGGGCTTAATAATCAGTTAGCGACCCTTTAACGTCGAATTCGGGTACATTCAAAAACAACGTACAGCTTTGCGCCCTGCAACTCTGCATGTTATTGTAATTGAACTGTTTCCCGTCTTCGTCATTCAGGTTGTGCCTCTTCAGATTAAGCTTAATTATTTTCTCTTGATATATCTCGCACTTATTTGCGGAAGCCTTATTGCTTGTATGTTTTTTATAAATCTTATACACATTCTTTCGTAAGCTTTGTTGCTTTATCTCTCGATATACTCCAGAACACCTTATCGTGTCGCCTTATTGCGTAAGCCTTTTTGCTTTTTATGAATCTGGGTATTCGTATGTAAATCACATGCATACATCACTAAAACGAACACTGCTCACTATGGACTTATGCTGCCACGTACTCGCTTGCTTGGATATGCAATCTGATACGTGGCTGCGGCCGTCAAATGCGACCACTGGGTTTTCGCTGACGATGCATTATGATTTTCGTACTGAGATTGATTGTGTAACTTTGCGTTATGATTTTTGTCATTTCACTTTTATTATTAATAATTTAGTTTTCCCTACTACCGTTGCTGTCTTACATGCATAGCCAATATATGGGAGCCCACAGCATAGTTCTTTAAGTCCGGCTGCGCCAGTTATAGATCCAACGATGTTCCAGAGGGTTTGTTTGCTGAACCAAAAGGGGAAGGGGTCTTCTTTTTCCGATGGATGAGATGACGTTGAATAGTTTTAACTTTTATTTTTAACTGTATTATTCACTTTCATTTTTGTATAGGGAGGATTTTGGAATTAAAATACGTCCGTTTGTTTCGGATGATAGATACAGAATGAATTTATTCAACACCACTCGATGTTGCAACAATGCCTAGTCGGCCTTCTGGCCCTTTTCCTGTTTGTTTATTTTAATTGGAGCAATGTACTCTTGGGTCTGGGTTCACTTATATATAAGTATACATTTGAGTTTCATTTTAGTGTGTAAGTGTTTAAGAGTAAATATAAGTGCCGCCGTTGAGAGTTGAAGTCGTATTACTCTCTTTGTTGTTCTCCCGCTTCGGTTTAGGAGGAGGTACGATGCTGACCGGGGGAAGGGTGCATGTGGTAACTCGAGCGCCGAACAACAGAGCGATCGCAGCCAAACGACAGAGCGAGCGCCACGACAGAGCGAGCGCCGCAGCAGAGCGAGCGGAACGACAAAGCGAGCGGAACGACAGAGCAAGCGCAGCGAACGACAGAGCGAGCGCCGCAGCAGAGCGAGCGGAACGACAAAGCGAGCGGAACGACAGAGCAAGCGCAGCGAACGACAGAGCGAGAGCAGCCTAACGACAGAGCGAGCGCCGCAGCAGAGCGAGCGCCACGACAAAGCGAGCGGAACGACAGAGCAAGCGCAGCGAACGACAGAGCAAGCGCAGCCGAACGACAGAGCGACCGCCGCAGCAGAGCGAGCGGAACGACAGAGCAAGCGCAGCCGAACGAGAGAGCGCTGCAGTCACCGCAGCCGAGAGAGCGCTGCAGTCACAGCAGCCGAGAGAGCGCGGCAGAATGCGTGGATAGCTTAAGCTTGGCGACTGCGCTGCTGGGATTAACGCCGGCACATAGAGGGGGAGATTAATTGCGGCACGCGTAATTTTTGACACTCGAAGTGGCGAACTTAGACCGTGCGGAAGCAAAAGTGGGACAAGCAGAAACATATAAGTAAAGACGCGTGGACCAAGGTGAGAGAGCCGCCACATGGTTGATTTTAGACAGGGCCCGGGTTCCCGGGCAGAGGAGACGGTGTTTAGGTAGGGCAAGGGTAGGCATAGGTATTAGTTAGTTTTTTTTTAGGCTAAGTTAATAAAATAAAGATGATGTTTGCAAATGAAAGTGCGCATGTCGGCCAAAGGGAACAAAAGGTCGCGTGAATGCGTGAGTGTGTAAGTGTGTGCATGTGTCTGCGCAGGCGGCGAACGCGAGACCACGTGGCCCAAGCTGTTCCAGGGCTCCACTGATGTGCAAGCCGGTAAATACCCAGCACATACAGTGGAACCTCGAGAACAACCGCGAGCCGGTGAATCCCGGAACACGAGGTAAATACCCGGTTCCGAGATTAACCGAGTCACGGATGGTGGCCACTGGTCTGACGTCGACAGGCAGAGCGCGCGTGTGCGAGGGCGAAGGGGGCGCCAGACGGCGTGGCCAAACTGTTCCGGAGTTCCACTGGAGTGCAAGCCGGTAAATACCCAGCACATACAGTGGAACCTCGAGAACAACCGCGAGCCGGTGAATCCCGGAACACGAGGTAAATACCCGGTTCCGAGATAAACCCAATCTCGCGGGCGGCCACTAGTCAGGCGTCGCCACACAGTGTGGGCGTGCGCGAAGGCGAACAGGCGTCCACGTGGCCTCGCACTGCTCCGTGGCTTCACTGACGTCCAAGCCGGTAAATACCCAGCACGTACAGTGGAACCTCTGGAGCAGCCGCTAGTCGATGGTTCCAGAGGCTTGAGGTAAATACCCGGCTCCGAGACCATTAGCGAAGCGGGGCGGGGGCGGCCACTGGACCCATTTGTTGGCCGTTGCGCACGATTTTCAACGACACACACACGCTGCAAAGTCGGCTATGCCGGCTCAGCTGGACACCACGTGTTCGTCTCTGCGATGACCCCAAAACCCCATAAGGTACAACCCTCTTTGTTTCGGCTCGGGTCTCAGCAAATTTTACAAATTATTCCTGTAAAGTGGCCCTGGCGCGACTGAGCTCACCCCAGCCTTCAGACGCTACCTTACAGGTGGCGCCAGAGCAGGGACCCTGAGACGAAGAGACGAAACTAGGAGAGGCTGTGGCCTAAAGAACCACGAGACCGACTGAGGAGCCGGGAGCAGGAGCAGAACACGTGGCCTAACGGCAGACACGCGGCTGGTTTTATCTTTCTTGCATGTTTTGTTTCTGGTTCGTCTCAATTCTGTTTTTTTAAGTCCTCGCACTCAAAAAGGTTAAGTGTTATTAGTGCCGTAGGCTACAATAAAATTTCAAAAAAAAGAGAGGGAAAAGAAGGGAAAAATCTAGTTATAAGTTGGAAGGGAAAAGATAAGTACAAGGGGGCGCACACTGTCACAGGCACGAGGCCCGTAGGGAGACGCCTAGCACCGCACCTCTCGCCCGAGATAACTCGACGGGAGAGAGAAGGGGACCTGCCGAAGTCGCCATCGGGGGGTGAGCGAGCCGAGGGCCACCGCGTTTCCCGATCGGGTCGCCCGAAGCCCGATCATTTTGTATATAAGGCGGGTTGCTGGCTAGCAAGACGCAGTCAAGCAGCAGCAGCCCAAGTGAGCACATCGAGTCCAACGGAAATGAAAGCAAGAATAAGGAGGTGCAGCCGGCAACCGCGCGGCTGGCATCTCACACAGAAACCAGGACTCGAAACACAGGAACCAGCACGTAGAACAAGGAGATGCAGCCGGCAACCGAGTACAGTCAGGCAATGGGAAAAAGCGAGCGCAGCCAAACGACAGAGCGAGCGCCGCAGCAGAGCGAGCGCCGAACGACAGAGCGAGCGCAGCCAAACGACAGAACGAGCGCCGCAGCAGAGCGAGCGCCGAACAACAGAGCGAACGCAGCCAAACGACAGAGCGAGCGCCACGGCAGAGCGAGCGCCACGACAGAGCGAGCGGAACGACAGAGCAAGCGCAGCCAAACGACAGAGCGAGCGCCGCAGCAGAGCGAGCGCCGAACAACAGAGCGAACGCAGCCAAACGACAGAGCGAGCGCCACGACAGAGCGAGCGGAACGACAGAGTAGGCGCAGCCGAACGACAGAGCAAGCGCAGCCAAACGACAGAGCGAGCGCCGCAGCAGAGCGAGCGCCACGACAAAGCGAGCGGAACGACAGAGCAAGCGCAGCGAACGACAGAGCAAGCGCAGCGAACGACAGAGCAAGCGCAGCCAAACGACAGAGCGAGCGCCGCAGCAGAGCGAGCGCCACGACAAAGCGAGCGGAACGACAGAGCAAGCGCAGCGAACGACAGAGCAAGCGCAGCCGAACGACAGAGCAAGCGCAGCCAAACGACAGAGCGAGCGCCACGACAAAGCGAGCGGAACGACAGAGCAAGCGCAGCGAACGACAGAGCGAGAGCAGCCAAACGACAGAGCGAGCGCCGCAGCAGAGCGAGCGCCACGACAAAGCGAGCGGAACGACAGAGCAAGCGCAGCGAACGACAGAGCAAGCGCAGCCGAACGACAGAGCGACCGCCGCAGCAGAGCGAGCGGAACGACAGAGCAAGCGCAGCCGAACGAGAGAGCGCTGCAGTCACCGCAGCCGAGAGGGGGCTGCAGTCACAGCAGCCGAGAGAGCGCGGCAGAATGCGTGGATAGCTTAAGCTTGGCGACTGCGCTGCTGGGATTAACGCCGGCACATAGAGGGGGAGATTAATTGCGGCACGCGTAATTTTGACACTCGAAGTGGCGAACTTAGACCGTGCGGAAGCAAAAGTGGGACAAGCAGAAACATATAAGTAAAGACGCGTGGACCAAGGTGAGAGAGTCGCCACATGGTTGATTTTAGACAGGGCCCGGGTTCCCGGGCAGAGGAGACGGTGTTTAGATAGGGCAAGGGTAGGCATAGGTATTAGTTAGTTTTTTTTTAGGCTAAGTTAATAAAATAAAGATGATGTTTGCAAATGAAAGTGCGCATGTCGGCCAAAGGGAACAAAAGGTCGCGTGAATGCGTGAGTGTGTGAGTGTGTGCATGTGTCTGCGCAGGCGGCGAACGCGAGACCACGTGGCCCAAGCTGTTCCAGGGCTCCACTGATGTGCAAGCCGGTAAATACCCAGCACATACAGTGGAACCTCGAGAACAACCGCGAGCCGGTGAATCCCGGAACACGAGGTAAATACCCGGTTCCGAGATTAACCGAGTCACGGATGGTGGCCACTGGTCTGACGTCGATATGCAGAGCTCGCGTGTGCGAGGGCGAAGGGGGCGCCAGACGGCGTGGCCAAACTGTTCCGGAGTTCCACTGGAGTGCATGCCGGTAAATACCCAGCACATACAGTGGAACCTCGAGAACAACCGCGAGCCGGTGAATCCCGGAACACGAGGTAAATACCCGGTTCCGAGATAAACCCAATCTCGCGGGCGGCCACTAGTCAGGCGTCGCCACACAGTGTGGGCGTGCGCGAAGGCGAACAGGCGTCCACGTGGCCTCGCACTGCTCCGTGGCTTCACTGACGTCCAAGCCGGTAAATACCCAGCACGTACAGTGGAACCTCTGGAGCAGCCGCTAGTCGATGGTTCCAGAGGCTTGAGGTAAATACCCGGCTCCGAGACCATTAGCGAAGCGGGGCGGGGGCGGCCACTGGACCCATTTGTTGGCCGTTGCGCACGATTTTCAACGACACACACACGCTGCAAAGTCGGCTATGCCGGCTCAGCTGGACACCACGTGTTCGTCTCTGCGATGACCCCAAAACCCCATAAGGTACAACCCTCTTTGTTTCGGCTCGGGTCTCAGCAAATTTTACAAATTATTCCTGTAAAGTGGCCCTGGCGCGACTGAGCTCACCCCAGCCTTCAGACGCTACCTTACAGGTGGCGCCAGAGCAGGGACCCTGAGACGAAAAGACGAAACTAGGAGAGGCTGTGGCCTAAAGAACCACGAGACCGACTGAGGAGCCGGGAGCAGGAGCAGAACACGTGGCCTAACGGCAGACACGCGGCTGGTTTTATCTTTCTTGCATGTTTTGTTTCTGGTTCGTCTCAATTCTGTTTTTTTAAGTCCTCGCACTCAAAAAGGTTAAGTGTTATTAGTGCCGTAGGCTACAATAAAATTTCAAAAAAAAGAGGGAAAAGAAGGGAAAAATCTAGTTATAAGTTGGAAGGGAAAAGATAAGTACAAGGGGGCGCACACTGTCACAGGCACGAGGCCCGTAGGGAGACGCCTAGCACCGCACCTCTCGCCCGAGATAACTCGACGGGAGAGAGAAGGGGACCTGCCGAAGTCGCCATCGGGGGGTGAGCGAGCCGAGGGCCACCGCGTTTCCCGATCGGGTCGCCCGAAGCCCGATCATTTTGTATATAAGGCGGGTTGCTGGCTAGCAAGACGCAGTCAAGCAGCAGCAGCCCAAGTGAGCACATCGAGTCCAACGGAAATGAAAGCAAGAATAAGGAGGTGCAGCCGGCAACCGCGCGGCTGGCATCTCACACAGAAACCAGGACTCGAAACACAGGAACCAGCACGTAGAACAAGGAGATGCAGCCGGCAACCGAGTACAGTCAGGCAATGGGAAAAAGCGAGCGCAGCCAAACGACAGAGCGAGCGCCGCAGCAGAGCGAGCGCCGAACGACAGAGCGAGCGCAGCCAAACGACAGAGCGAGCGCCGCAGCAGAGCGAGCGCCGAACAACAGAGCGAACGCAGCCAAACGACAGAGCGAGCGCCACGGCAGAGCGAGCGCCACGACAGAGCGAGCGGAACGACAGAGCAAGCGCAGCCGAACGACATAGCGAGCGCCGCAGCAGAGCGAGCGCCGAACGACAGAGCGAGCGCAGCCAAACGACAGAGCGAGCGCCGCAGCAGAGCGAGCGCCGAACAACAGAGCGAACGCAGCCAAACGACAGAGCGAGCGCCACGACAGAGCGAGCGGAACGACAGAGCAAGCGCAGCCGAACGACAGAGCAAGCGCAGCCAAACGACAGAGCGAGCGCCGCAGCAGAGCGAGCGCCACGACAAAGCGAGCGGAACGACAGAGCAAGCGCAGCGAACGACAGAGCGAGCGCAGCCGAACGACAGAGCGAGCGCCGCAGCAGAGCGAGCGGAACGACAGAGCAAGCGCAGCCGAACGAGAGAGCGCTGCAGTCACCGCAGCCGAGAGAGCGCTGCAGTCACAGCAGCCGAGAGAGCGCGGCAGAATGCGTGGATAGCTTAAGCTTGGCGACTGCGCTGCTGGGATTAACGCCGGCACATAGAGGGGGAGATTAATTGCGGCACGCGTAATTTTTGAAACTCGAAGTGGCGAAGTTAATAAAATAAAGATGATGTTTGCAAATGAAAGTGCGCATGTCGGCCAAAGGGAACAAAAGGTCACGTGAATGCGTGAGTGTGTGAGTGTGTAAGTGTGTGCATGTGTCTGCGCAGGCGGCGAACGCGAGACCACGTGGCCCAAGCTTTTCCAGGGCTCCACTGATGTGCAAGCCGGTAAATACCCAGCACATACAGTGGAACCTCGAGAACAACCGCGAGCCGGTGAATCCCGGAACACGAGATTAACCGAGTCACGGATGGTGGCCACTGGTCTGACGTCGACAGGCAGAGCGCGCGTGTGCGAGGGCGAAGGGGGCGCCAGACGGCGTGGCCAAACTGTTCCGGAGTTCCACTGGTGTGCAAGCCGGTAAATACCCAGCACATACAGTGGAGCCTCGAGAACAACCACGAGCCGGTGAATCCCGGAACACGAGGTAAATACCCGGTTCCGAGATAAACCCAATCTCGCGGGCGGCCACTAGTCAGGCGTCGCCACACAGTGTGGGCGTGCGCGAAGGCGGACAGGCGTGCACGTGGCCTCGCACTGCTGCGTGGCTCCACTGACGTGCAAGCCGGTAAATACCCAGCACGTACAGTGGAACCTCTGGAGCAGCCGCTAGTCGATGGTCCCAGAGGCTTGAAGTAAATACCCGGCTCCGAGACCATTAGCGAAGCGTGGGGGGGGCGGCCACTGGACCCATTTGTTGGCCGTTGCGCACGATTTTCAACGACACACACACGCTGCAAAGTCGGCCATGCCGGCTCAGCTGGACACCACGTGTTCGTCTCTGCGATGACCCCAAAACCCCAGAAGGTCACCCTCTTTGTTTCGGCTCGGGTCTCAGCAAATTTTACAAATAATTCCTGTAAAGTGGCCCTGGCGCGACTGAGCTCACTCCAGCCTTCAGACGCTACCTTACAGGTGGCGCCAGAGCAGGGACCCTGAGACGAAAAGACGAAACTAGGAGAGGCTGTGGCCTAAAGAACCACGAGACCGACTGAGGAGCCGGGAGCAGGAGCAGAACACGTGGCCTAACGGCAGACACGCGGCTGGTTTTATCTTTCTTGCATGTTTTGTTTCTGGTTCGTCTCAATTCTGTTTTTTTAAGTCCTCGCACTCAAAAAGGTTAAGTGTTATTAGTGCCGTAGGCTACAATAAAATTTCAAAAAAAAGAGAGGGAAAAGAAGGGAAAAATCTAGTTATAAGTTGGAAGGGAAAAGATAAGTACAAGGGGAAGGAGACGCCGGCAACCGCGCGGCTGGCATCTCGCACAGGAACCAGCACGTAGAACAAGGAGATGCAGCCGGCAACCGCGCGGCTAGCATCTCACACAGAAACCAGCACGTAGAACAAGGAGATGCAGCCGGCAACCGCGCGGCTGGCATCTCGCACAGGAACCAGCACGTAGAACAAGGATGTGCAGCCGGCAACCGCGCGGCTGGCCTCTCACACAGGAACCAGCACGTAGGACAAGGAGATGCAGCCGGCAACCGCGCGGCTGGCATCTCGCACAGGAACCAGCACGTAGAACAAGGAGATGCAGCCGGCAACCGCGCGGCTGGCATCTCGCACAGGAATCAGGACACAGAGCAAGGAGATGCAGCCGGCAACCCCGCGGCTGTCATCTCACACAGAAACCAGGACTCGGAACACAGGAACCAGCACATAGAACAAGGAGATGCAGCCGGCAACCGCGCGGCTGGCATCTCACACAGAAACCAGGACTCGAAACACAAGAACCAGCACGTAGAACAAGGAGATGCAGCCGGCAACCGCGCGCCTGGCATCTCACACAGGAATCAGCACATAGAACAAGGAGGTGCAGCCGGCAACCGCGCGGCTGGCCTCTCACACAGGAACCAGCACTTAGAACAAGGAGGTGCAGCCGGCAACCGCGCGGCTGGCCTCTCACACAGGAACCAGAACGTAGAACAAGGAGATGCAGCCGGCAACCGCGCGGCTGGCATCTCACACAGGAACCAGCACGTAGAACAAGGAGATGCAGCCGGCAACCGCGCGGCTGGCATCTCGCACAGGAACCAGCACGTAGAACAAGGAGGTGCAGCCGGCAACCGCGCGGCTGGCCTCTCACACAGGAACCAGCACGTAGGACAAGGAGATGCAGCCGGCAACCGCGCGGCTGGCATCTCACACAGGAACCAGCACGTAGAACAAGGAGATGCAGCCGGCAACCGCGCGCCTGGCATCTCGCACAGGAATCAGGACACAGAGCAAGGAGATGCAGCCGGCAACCCCGCGGCTGTCATCTCACACAGAAACCAGGACTCGGAACACAGGAACCAGCACATAGAACAAGGAGATGCAGCCGGCAACCGCGCGGCTGGCATCTCACACAGAAACCAGGACTCGAAACACAAGAACCAGCACGTAGAACAAGGAGATGCAGCCGGCAACCGCGCGCCTGGCATCTCACACAGGAATCAGCACATAGAACAAGGAGGTGCAGCCGGCAACCGCGCGGCTGGCCTCTCACACAGGAACCAGCACTTAGAACAAGGAGGTGCAGCCGGCAACCGCGCGGCTGGCATCTCGCACAGGAATCAGGACACAGAGCAAGGAGATGCAGCCGGCAACCCCGCGGCTGTCATCTCACACTGAAACCAGGACTCGGAACACAGGAACCAGCACGTAGAACAAGGAGGTGAAGCCGGCAACCGCGCGGCTGGCATCTCACACAGGAACCAGCACGTAGAACAAGGAGATGCAGCCGGCAACCGCGCGGCTGGCATCTCGCACAGGAATCAGGACACAGAGCAAGGAGATGCAGCCGGCAACCCCGCGGCTGTCATCTCACACAGAAACCAGGACTCGGAACACAGGAACCAGCACATAGAACAAGGAGGTGCAGCCGGCAACCGCGCGGCTGGCCTCTCACACAGGAACCAGAACGTAGAACAAGGAGATGCAGCCGGCAACCGCGCGGCTGGCATCTCACACAGGAACCAGCACGTAGAACAAGGAGATGCAGCCGGCAACCGCGCGGCTGGCATCTCGCACAGGAACCAGCACGTAGAACAAGGAGGTGCAGCCGGCAACCCCGCGGCTGTCATCTCACACAGAAACCAGGACTCGGAACACAGGAACCAGCACATAGAACAAGGAGATGCAGCCGGCAACCGCGCGGCTGGCATCTCACACAGAAACCAGGACTCGAAACACAAGAACCAGCACGTAGAACAAGGAGATGCAGCCGGCAACCGCGCGCCTGGCATCTCACACAGGAATCAGCACATAGAACAAGGAGGTGCAGCCGGCAACCGCGCGGCTGGCCTCTCACACAGGAACCAGCACTTAGAACAAGGAGGTGCAGCCGGCAACCGCGCGGCTGGCCTCTCACACAGGAACCAGAACGTAGAACAAGGAGATGCAGCCGGCAACCGCGCGGCTGGCATCTCGCACAGGAATCAGGACACAGAGCAAGGAGATGCAGCCGGCAACCCCGCGGCTGTCATCTCACACTGAAACCAGGACTCGGAACACAGGAACCAGCACGTAGAACAAGGAGGTGAAGCCGGCAACCGCGCGGCTGGCATCTCACACAGGAACCAGCACGTAGAACAAGGAGATGCAGCCGGCAACCGCGCGGCTGGCATCTCACACAGAAACCAGGACTCGAAACACAAGAACCAGCACGTAGAACAAGGAGATGCAGCCGGCAACCGCGCGCCTGGCATCTCACACAGGAATCAGCACATAGAACAAGGAGATGCAGCCGGCAACCGCGCGGCTGGCATCTCGCATAGGAATCAGGACACAGAGCAAGGAGATGCAGCCGGCAACCCCGCGGCTGTCATCTCACACAGAAACCAGGACTCAGAACACAGGAACCAGCACGTAGAACAAGGAGATGCAGCCGGCAACCGCGCGCCTGGCATCTCACACAGGAATCAGCACATAGAACAAGAAGGTGCAGCCGGCAACCGCGCGGCTGGCCTCTCACACAGGAACCAGCACTTAGAACTAGGAGGTGCAGCCGGCAACCGCGCGGCTGGCCTCTCACACAGAAACCAGGACTCGGAACACAGGAACCAGCACGTAGAACAAGGAGGTGAAGCCGGCAACCGCGCGGCTGGCATCTCACACAGGAACCAGCACGTAGGACAAGGAGATGCAGCCGGCAACCGCGCGGCTGGCATCTCGCACAGGAACCAGCACGTAGAACAAGGAGATGCAGCCGGCAACCGCGCGGCTGGCATCTCGCACAGGAATCAGGACACAGAGCAAGGAGATGCAGCCGGCAACCCCGCGGCTGTCATCTCACACAGAAACCAGGACTCGGAACACAGGAACCAGCACGTAGAACAAGGAGGTGAAGCCGGCAACCGCGCGGCTGGCATCTCACACAGGAATCAGCACATAGAACAAGGAGATGCAGCCGGCAACCGCGCGGCTGGCATCTCGCACAGGAACCAGCACGTAGAACAAGGAGATGCAGCCGGCAACCGCGCGGCTGGCATCTCACACAGAAGCCAGGACTCGAAACACAAGAACCAGCACGTAGAACAAGGAGATGCAGCCGGCAACCGCGCGCCTGGCATCTCACACAGGAATCAGCACATAGAACAAGGAGATGCAGCCGGCAACCGCGCGGCTGGCATCTCGCACAGGAACCAGCACGTAGAACAAGGAGATGCAGCCGGCAACCGCGCGGCTGGCATCTCGCATAGGAATCAGGACACAGAGCAAGGAGATGCAGCCGGCAACCGCGCGGCTGGCATCTCACACAGAAACCAGGACTCGGAACACAGGAACCAGCACGTAGAACAAGGAGATGCAGCCGGCAACCGCGCGGCTGGCATCTCACACAGAAACCAGGACTCGAAACACAAGAACCAGCACGTAGAACAAGGAGATGCAGCCGGCAACCGCGCGCCTGGCATCTCGCACAGGAATCAGGATACAGAGCAAGGAGATGCAGCCGGCAACCCCGCGGCTGTCATCTCACACAGAAACCAGGACTCGGAACACAGGAACCAGCACGTAGAACAAGGAGATGCAGCCAGCAACCGCGCGGCTGGCATCTCACACAGAAACCAGGACTCGAAACACAAGAACCAGCACGTAGAACAAGGAGATGCAGCCGGCAACCGCGCGCCTGGCATCTCACACAGGAATCAGCACATAGAACAAGAAGGTGCAGCCGGCAACCGCGCGGCTGGCCTCTCACACAGGAACCAGCACTTAGAACTAGGAGGTGCAGCCGGCAACCGCGCGGCTGGCCTCTCACACAGAAACCAGGACTCGGAACACAGGAACCAGCACGTAGAACAAGGAGGTGAAGCCGGCAACCGCGCGGCTGGCATCTCACACAGGAACCAGCACGTAGGACAAGGAGATGCAGCCGGCAACCGCGCGGCTGGCATCTCGCACAGGAACCAGCACGTAGAACAAGGAGATGCAGCCGGCAACCGCGCGGCTGGCATCTCGCACAGGAATCAGGACACAGAGCAAGGAGATGCAGCCGGCAACCCCGCGGCTGTCATCTCACACAGAAACCAGGACTCGGAACACAGGAACCAGCACGTAGAACAAGGAGGTGAAGCCGGCAACCGCGCGGCTGGCATCTCACACAGGAACCAGCACATAGAACAAGGAGATGCAGCCGGCAACCGCGCGGCTGGCATCTCACACAGAAACCAGGACTCGAAACACAAGAACCAGCACTTAGAACAAGGAGGTGCAGCCGGCAACCGCGCGGCTGGCCTCTCACACAGGAACCAGAACGTAGAACAAGGAGATGCAGCAGGCAACCGCGCGGCTGGCATCTCACACAGGAACCAGCACGTAGAACAAGGAGATGCAGCCGGCAACCGCGCGGCTGGCATCTCAGCACAGGAACCAGCACGTAGAACAAGGAGGTGCAGCCGGCAACCGCGCGGCTGGCCTCTCACACAGGAACCAGCACGTAGGACAAGGAGATGCAGCCGGCAGCCGCGCGGCTGGCATCTCACACAGGAACCAGCACGTAGAACAAGGAGATGCAGCCGGCAACCGCGCGCCTGGCATCTCACACAGGAATCAGCACATAGAACAAGGAGGTGCAGCCGGCAACCGCGCGGCTGGCCTCTCACACAGGAACCAGCACTTAGAACAAGGAGGTGCAGCCGGCAACCGCGCGGCTGGCCTCTCACACAGGAACCAGAACGTAGAACAAGGAGATGCAGCCGGCAACCGCGCGGCTGGCATCTCACACAGGAACCAGCACGTAGAACAAGGAGATGCAGCCGGCAACCGCGCGGCTGGCATCTCACACAGGAACCAGCACGTAGAACAAGGAGGTGCAGCCGGCAACCGCGCGGCTGGCCTCTCACACAGGAACCAGCACGTAGGACAAGGAGATGCAGCCGGCAACCGCGCGGCTGGCATCTCACACAGGAACCAGCACGTAGAACAAGGAGATGCAGCCGGCATCCGCGCGGCTGGCATCTCGCACAGGAATCAGGACACAGAGCAAGGAGATGCAGCCGGCAACCCCGCGGCTGTCATCTCACACTGAAACCAGGACTCGGAACACAGGAACCAGCACGTAGAACAAGGAGGTGAAGCCGGCAACCGCGCGGCTGGCATCTCACACAGGAACCAGCACGTAGAACAAGGAGATGCAGCCGGCAACCGCGCGGCTGGCATCTCACACAGAAACCAGGACTCGAAACACAAGAACCAGCACGTAGAACAAGGAGATGCAGCCGGCAACCGCGCGCCTGGCATCTCACACAGGAATCAGCACATAGAACAAGGAGGTGCAGCCGGCAACCGCGCGGCTGGCCTCTCACACAGGAACCAGCAGTTAGAACAAGGAGGTGCAGCCGGCAACCGCGCGGCTGGCCTCTCACACAGGAACCAGAACGTAGAACAAGGAGATGCAGCAGGCAACCGCGCGGCTGGCATCTCACACAGGAACCAGCACGTAGAACAAGGAGATGCAGCCGGCAACCGCGCGGCTGGCATCTCGCACAGGAACCAGCACGTAGAACAAGGAGGTGCAGCCGGCAACCGCGCGGCTGGCCTCTCACACAGGAACCAGCACGTAGGACAAGGAGATGCAGCCGGCAGCCGCGCGGCTGGCATCTCACACAGGAACCAGCACGTAGAACAAGGAGATGCAGCCGGCAACCGCGCGCCTGGCATCTCACACAGGAATCAGCACATAGAACAAGGAGGTGCAGCCGGCAACCGCGCGGCTGGCCTCTCACACAGGAACCAGCACTTAGAACAAGGAGGTGCAGCCGGCAACCGCGCGGCTGGCCTCTCACACAGGAACCAGAACGTAGAACAAGGAGATGCAGCCGGCAACCGCGCGGCTGGCATCTCACACAGGAACCAGCACGTAGAACAAGGAGATGCAGCCGGCAACCGCGCGGCTGGCATCTCACACAGGAACCAGCACGTAGAACAAGGAGGTGCAGCCGGCAACCGCGCGGCTGGCCTCTCACACAGGAACCAGCACGTAGGACAAGGAGATGCAGCCGGCAACCGCGCGGCTGGCATCTCACACAGGAACCAGCACGTAGAACAAGGAGATGCAGCCGGCATCCGCGCGGCTGGCATCTCGCACAGGAATCAGGACACAGAGCAAGGAGATGCAGCCGGCAACCCCGCGGCTGTCATCTCACACTGAAACCAGGACTCGGAACACAGGAACCAGCACGTAGAACAAGGAGGTGAAGCCGGCAACCGCGCGGCTGGCATCTCACACAGGAACCAGCACGTAGAACAAGGAGATGCAGCCGGCAACCGCGCGGCTGGCATCTCACACAGAAACCAGGACTCGAAACACAAGAACCAGCACGTAGAACAAGGAGATGCAGCCGGCAACCGCGCGCCTGGCATCTCACACAGGAATCAGCACATAGAACAAGGAGATGCAGCCGGCAACCGCGCGGCTGGCATCTCACACAGAAACCAGGACTCGAAACACAAGAACCAGCACGTAGAACAAGGAGATGCAGCCGGCAACCGCGCGCCTGGCATCTCACACAGGAATCAGGACACAGAGCAAGGAGATGCAGCCGGCAACCCCGCGGCTGTCATCTCACACAGAAACCAGGACTCGGAACACAGGAACCAGCACGTAGAACAAGGAGATGCAGCCGGCAACCGCGCGGCTGGCATCTCACACAGAAACCAGGACTCGGAACACAGGAACCAGCACGTAGAACAAGGAGATGCAGCCGGCAACCGCGCGGCTGGCATCTCACACAGGAACCAGCACGTAGAACAAGGAGATGCAGCCGGCAACCGCGCGGCTGGCATCTCGCACAGGAATCAGGACACAGAGCAAGGAGATGCAGCCGGCAACCCCGCGGCTGTCATCTCACACAGAAACCAGGACTCGGAACACAGGAACCAGCACGTAGAACAAGGAGATGCAGCCGGCAACCGCGCGGCTGGCATCTCACACAGAAACCAGGACTCGGAACACAGGAACCAGCACGTAGAACAAGGAGATGCAGCCGGCAACCGCGCGGCTGGCCTCTCACACAGGAACCAGAACGTAGAACAAGGAGATGCAGCAGGCAACCGCGCGGCTGGCATCTCACACAGGAACCAGCACGTAGAACAAGGAGATGCAGCCGGCAACCGCGCGGCTGGCATCTCGCACAGGAACCAGCACGTAGAACAAGGAGGTGCAGCCGGCAACCGCGCGGCTGGCCTCTCACACAGGAACCAGCACGTAGGACAAGGAGATGCAGCCGGCAACCGCGCGGCTGGCATCTCACACAGGAACCAGCACGTAGAACAAGGAGATGCAGCCGGCATCCGCGCGGCTGGCATCTCGCACAGGAATCAGGACACAGAGCAAGGAGATGCAGCCGGCAACCCCGCGACTGTCATCTCACACTGAAACCAGGACTCGGAACACAGGAACCAGCACGTAGGACAAGGAGGTGAAGCCGGCAACCGCGCGGCTGGCATCTCACACAGGAACCAGCACGTAGGACAAGGAGATGCAGCCGGCAACCGCGCGGCTGGCATCTCGCACAGGAATCAGGACACAGAGCAAGGAGATGCAGCCGGCAACCGCGCGGCTGGCATCTCACACAGAAACCAGGACTCGAAACACAGGAACCAGCACATAGAACAAGGAGGTGCAGCCGGCAACCGCGCGGCTGGCATCTCACACAGGAACCAGCACGTAGGACAAGGAGATGCAGCCGGCAACCGCGCGGCTGGCATCTCGCACAGGAATCAGGACACCGAGCAAGGAGATGCAGCCGGCAACCCCGCGGCTGTCATCTCACACTGAAACCAGGACTCGGAACACAGGAACCAGCACGTAGAACAAGGAGGTGAAGCCGGCAACCGCGCGGCTGGCATCTCACACAGGAACCAGCACGTAGGACAAGGAGATGCAGCCGGCAACCGCGCGGCTGGCATCTCGCACAGGAATTAGGACACAGAGCAAGGAGATGCAGCCGGCAACCCCGCGGCTGTCATCTCACACTGAAACCAGGACTCGGAACACAGGAACCAGCACGTAGAACAAGGAGGTGAAGCCGGCAACCGCGCGGCTGGCATCTCACACAGGAACCAGCACGTAGAACAAGGAGATGCAGCCGGCAACCGCGCGGCTGGCATCTCACACAGAAACCAGGACTCGAAACACAAGAACCAGCACGTAGAACAAGGAGATGCAGCCGGCAACCGCGCGCCTGGCATCTCACACAGGAATCAGGATACAGAGCAAGGAGATGCAGCCGGCAACCCCGCGGCTGTCATCTCACACAGAAACCAGGACTCGGAACACAGGAACCAGCACGTAGAACAAGGAGATGCAGCCGGCAACCGCGCGGCTGGCATCTCACACAGAAACCAGGACTCGAAACACAGGAACCAGCACGTAGAACAAGGAGATGCAGCCGGCAACCGCGCGGCTGGCATCTCACACAGAAACCAGGACTCGAAACACAAGAACCAGCACGTAGAACAAGGAGATGCAGCCGGCAACCGCGCCCCTGGCATCTCGCACAGGAATCAGGATACAGAGCAAGGAGATGCAGCCGGCAACCCCGCGGCTGTCATCTCACACAGAAACCAGGACTCGGAACACAGGAACCAGCACGTAGAACAAGGAGATGCAGCCGGCAACCGCGCGGCTGGCATCTCGCACAGGAACCAGCACGTAGAACAAGGAGATGCAGCCGGCAACCGCGCGGCTGGCATCTCGCATAGGAATCAGGACACAGAGCAAGGAGATGCAGCCGGCAACCCCGCGGCTGTCATCTCACACAGAAACCAGGACTCGGAACACAGGAACCAGCACGTAGAACAAGGAGATGCAGCCGGCAACCGCGCGGCTGGCATCTCACACAGAAACCAGGACTCGAAACACAGGAACCAGCACGTAGAACAAGGAGATGCAGCCGGCAACCGCGCGGCTGGCATCTCACACAGAAACCAGGACTCGAAACACAAGAACCAGCACGTAGAACAAGGAGATGCAGCCGGCAACCGCGCGCCTGGCATCTCGCACAGGAATCAGGATACAGAGCAAGGAGATGCAGCCGGCAACCCCGCGGCTGTCATCTCACACAGAAACCAGGACTCGGAACACAGGAACCAGCACGTAGAACAAGGAGATGCAGCCGGCAACCGCGCGGCTGGCATCTCGCACAGGAACCAGCACGTAGAACAAGGAGATGCAGCCGGCAACCGCGCGGCTGGCATCTCACACAGGAACCAGCACGTAGAACAAGGAGATGCAGCCGGCAACCGCGCGGCTGGCATCTCACACAGAAACCAGGACTCGAAACACAGGAACCAGTACGAAGAACAAGGAGATGCAGCCGGCAACCCCGCGGCTGTCATCTCACACAGAAAGCAGGACTCGAAACACAGGAACCAGCACGTAGAACAAGGAGATGCAGCCGGCAACCGCGCGGCTGGCATCTCACACAGGAACCAGCACGTAGAACAAGGAGATGCAGCCGGTAACCGCGCGGCTGGCATCTCGCACAGGAATCAGGACACAGAGCAAGGAGATGCAGCCGGCAACCCCGCGGCTGTCATCTCACACAGAAAGCAGGACTCGAAACACAGGAACCAGCACGTAGAACAAGGAGATGCAGCCGGCAACCTCGCGGCTGGCATCTCACACAGGAACCAGCACGTAGAACAAGGAGATGCAGCCGGCAACCCCGCGCCTGGCATCTCACACAGAAACCAGGACTCGGAACACAGGAACCAGTACGAAGAACAAGGAGATGCAGCCGGCAACCGCGCGGCTGGCATCTCACACAGAAACCAGGACTCGAAACACAGGAACCAGCACGTAGAACAAGGAGATGCAGCCGGCAACCGCGCGGCTGGCATCTCGCACAGGAATCAGGACACAGAGCAAGGAGATGCAGCCGCCAACCCCGCGGCTGTCATCTCACACAGAAACCAGGACTCGGAACACAGGAAACAGCACGTAGAACAAGGAGATGCACCCGGCAACCGCGCGGCTGGCATCTCACACAGAAACCAGGACTCGAAACACAAGAACCAGCACGTAGAACAAGGAGATGCAGCCGGCAACCGCGCGCCTGGCATCTCACACAGGAATCAGCACATAGAACAAGGAGGTGCAGCCGGCAACCGCGCGGCTGGCCTCTCACACAGGAACCAGAACGTAGAACAAGAAGATGCAGCCGGCAACCGCGCGGCTGGCATCTCACACAGGAACCAGCACGTAGAACAAGGAGATGCAGCCGGCAACCGCGCGGCTGGCATCTCGCACAGGAACCAGCACGTAGAACAAGGAGGTGCAGCCGGCAACCGCGCGGCTGGCCTCTCACACAGGAACCAGAACGTAGAACAAGGAGATGCAGCCGGCAACCGCGCGGCTGGCATCTCACACAGGAACCAGCACGTAGAACAAGGAGATGCAGCCGGTAACCGCGCGGCTGGCATCTCGCACAGGAATCAGGACACAGAGCAAGGAGATGCAGCCGGCAACCCCGCGGCTGTCATCTCACACAGAAACCAGGACTCGGAACACAGGAACCAGCACGTAGAACAAGGAGATGCAGCCGGCAACCGCGCGGCTGGCATCTCGCACAGGAACCAGCACGTAGAATAAGGAGATGCAGCCGGCAACCGCGCGGCTGGCATCTCACACAGAAACCAGGACTCGAAACCCAGGAACCAGCACGTATGACAAGGAGATGCAGCCGGCAACCGCGCGGCTGGCATCTCGCACAGGAATCAGCACGTAGAACAAGGAGATGCAACCGGCAACCGCGCGGCTGGCATCTCGCACAGGAACCAGCACGTAGAATAAGGAGATGCAGCCGGCAACCGCGCGGCTGGCATCTCACACAGAAACCAGGACTCGAAACCCAGGAACCAGCACGTAGAATAAGGAGATGCAGCCGGTAACCGCGCGGCTGGCATCTCGCACAGGAATCAGGACACAGAGCAAGGAGATGCAGCCGGCAACCCCGCGGCTGTCATCTCACACAGAAAGCAGGACTCGAAACACAGGAACCAGCACGTAGAACAAGGAGATGCAGCCGGCAACCGCGCGGCTGGCATCTCACACAGGAACCAGCACGTAGAACAAGGAGATGCAGCCGGCAACCCCGCGCCTGGCATCTCACACAGAAACCAGGACTCGGAACACAGGAACCAGTACGAAGAACAAGGAGATGCTGCCGGCAACCGCGCGGCTGGCATCTCACACAGAAACCAGGACTCGAAACACAGGAACCAGCACGTAGAACAAGGAGATGCAGCCGGCAACCCCGCGCCTGGCATCTCACACAGAAACCAGGACTCGGAACACAGGAACCAGTACGAAGAACAAGGAGATGCAGCCGGCAACCGCGCGGCTGGCATCTCACACAGGAATCAGGACACAGAGCAAGGAGATGCAGCCGGCAACCCCGCGGCTGTCATCTCACACAGAAACCAGGACTCGGAACACAGGAACCAGCACGTAGAACAAGGAGATGCAGCCGGCAACCGCGCGGCTGGCATCTCGCACAGGAACCAGCACGTAGAATAAGGAGATGCAGCCGGCAACCGCGCGGCTGGCATCTCACACAGAAACCAGGACTCGAAACCCAGGAACCAGCACGTATGACAAGGAGATGCAGCCGGCAACCGCGCGGCTGGCATCTCACACAGGAATCAGCACGTAGAACAAGGAGATGCAGCCGGCAACCGCGCGGCTGGCATCTCGCACAGGAACCAGCACGTAGAATAAGGAGATGCAGCCGGCAACCGCGCGGCTGGCATCTCACACAGAAACCAGGACTCGAAACCCAGGAACCAGCACGTAGAATAAGGAGATGCAGCCGGTAACCGCGCGGCTGGCATCTCGCACAGGAATCAGGACACAGAGCAAGGAGATGCAGCCGGCAACCCCGCGGCTGTCATCTCACACAGAAAGCAGGACTCGAAACACAGGAACCAGCACGTAGAACAAGGAGATGCAGCCGGCAACCCCGCGCCTGGCATCTCACACAGAAACCAGGACTCGAAACACAGGAACCAGCACATAGAACAAGGAGGTGCAGCCGGCAACCGCGCGGCTGGCCTCTCACACAGGAACCAGCACTTAGAACAAGGAGATGCAGCCGGAAACCGCGCGGCTGGCATCTCACACAGGAATCAGCACATAGAACAAGGAGGTGCAGCCGGCAACCCCGCGCCTGGCATCTCACACAGAAACCAGGACTCGAAACCCAGGAACCAGCACGTAGAATAAGGAGATGCAGCCGGTAACCGCGCGGCTGGCATCTCGCACAGGAATCAGGACACAGAGCAAGGAGATGCAGCCGGCAACCCCGCGGCTGTCATCTCACACAGAAAGCAGGACTCGAAACACAGGAACCAGCACGTAGAACAAGGAGATGCAGCCGGCAACCGCGCGGCTGGCATCTCACACAGGAACCAGCACGTAGAACAAGGAGATGCAGCCGGCAACCCCGCGCCTGGCATCTCACACAGAAACCAGGACTCGGAACACAGGAACCAGTACGAAGAACAAGGAGATGCAGCCGGCAACCGCGCGGCTGGCATCTCACACAGAAACCAGGACTCGAAACACAGGAACCAGCACGTAGAACAAGGAGATGCAGCCGGCAACCCCGCGCCTGGCATCTCACACAGAAACCAGGACTCGAAACACAGGAACCAGCACATAGAACAAGGAGGTGCAGCCGGCAACCGCGCGGCTGGCCTCTCACACAGGAACCAGCACTTAGAACAAGGAGATGCAGCCGGAAACCGCGCGGCTGGCATCTCACACAGGAATCAGCACATAGAACAAGGAGGTGCAGCCGGCAACCGCGCGGCTGGCCTCTCACACAGGAACCAGCACTTAGAACAAGGAGATGCAGCCGGCAACCACGCGGCTGGCATCTCACACAGAAACCAGGACTCGAAACACAGGAACCAGCACATAGAACAAGGAGGTGCAGCCGGCAACCGCGCGGCTGGCCTCTCACACAGGAACCAGCACTTAGAACAAGGAGATGCAGCCGGAAACCGCGCGGCTGGCATCTCACACAGGAATCAGCACATAGAACAAGGAGGTGCAGCCGGCAGCCGCGCGGCTGGCCTCTCACACAGGAACCAGCACGTAGAACAAGGAGATGCAGCCGGCAACCGCGCGGCTGTCATCTCACACAGAAAGCAGGACTCGAAACACAGGAACCAGCACATAGAACAAGGAGGTGCAGCCGGCAACCGCGCGGCTGGCCTCTCACACAGGAACCAGCACTTAGAACAAGGAGATGCAGCCGGAAACCGCGCGGCTGGCATCTCACACAGGAATCAGCACATAGAACAAGGAGGTGCAGCCGGCAACCGCGCGGCTGGCCTCTCACACAGGAACCAGCACGTAGAACAAGGAGATGCAGCCGGCAACCGCGCGGCTGGCTTCTCACACAGGAACCAGCACGTAGAACAAGGAGATGCAGCCGGCAACCCCGCGGCTGGCATCTCACACAGAAACCAGGACTCGGAACACAGGAACCAGCACGAAGAACAAGGAGATGGAGCCGGCAACCGCGCGGCTGGCATCTCACACAGGAATCACGACACAGAGCAAGGAGATGCAGCCGGAAACCGCGCGACCGCCATCAAACACCCGGAGCAAGACACAGAGCGATCGAATTTGACAGCCAACCACCAGGACCAGAACGACCACGAGCAAGAACCAAGGACAACGATCAAGGACCCAAAAATAACAAGGAAGAATCAAGGGTCGAAGCCCCATCCATATGGCGAGTCGCCACACCTGATCGTCGGCTGCCCGAATTGGTAGTGGACCAAATCGGGACGCAGCACGCCTGGAGTGCCCACCACCGCGTACGGTTCGCCGTCCAAGTAGACGGAACTATATTTCGGGTGACGCTGGGCCGTGGCAGTACCCCCGTCATTTGAGCCCCCACATTTTTTGTTATTTTTATATATATTATCTTTCTTTCCCTTATTATTAGCATGTAATTAGATGTAAGTATTGAATAGTTTTAAGTTTATGTTTCCCAATGAAGTGCAGAGGCAACGATCACAAACTTTTCGTTAAGAAAAACCAAGAAAACCCGGCGTTTTAGTCGAGTCAGACTACCCCAAGAGTAGGTGTAAGAGGTTACAGGCTATAGGCTCGCTCACCACGGGAACGTCGAACACCAGCAGAGAGAACAGGCGCAGCCGAACAACGGAAGAAGACGCAGCCAAAACAACGGACAGAGCGAGCGCAGCTCGAAAGTAACGGGAAAACAACAGGTGCAGCCGAAAACAACGGAGAGAGCGAGTACAGTCAGGCAATGGGAAAAAGCGAGCGCAGCCAAACGACAGAGCGAGCGCCGCAGCAGAGCGAGCGCCGAACGACAGAGCGAACGCAGCCAAACGACAGAGCGAGCGCCACGGCAGAGCGAGCGCCACGACAGAGCGACCGGAACGACAGAGCAAGCTCAGCCGAACGACAGAGCGAGCGCAGCCGAACGACAGAGCGAGCGCCGCAGCAGAGCGAGCGGAACGACAGAGCAAGCGCAGCCGAACGACAGAGCGAGCGCAGCCGAACGAGAGAGCGCTGCAGTCGCAGCAGCCGAGAGAGCGCGGCAGAATGCATGGATAGCTTAAGCTTGGCGACTGCGCTGCTGGGATTAACGCCGGCACATAGATGGGGAGATTAATTGCGGCACGCGTAATTTTTGACACTCGAAGTGGCGAACTTAGACCGCGCGGAAGCAAAAGTGGGACAAGCAGATACATATAAGTAAAGACGCGTGGACCAAGGTAAGCGAGCCGCCACATGGTTCATTTTAGGCAGGGCCCGGGTTCCCGGGCAGAGGAGAAGGTGTTTAGGTAGGGCAAGGGTAGGCATAGGTATTAGTTAGTTTTTTTTAGGCTAAGTTAATAAAATAAAGATGATGTTTGCAAATGAAAGTGCGCATGTCGGCCAAAGGGAGCAAAAGGGCGCGTGAATGCGTGAGTGTGTAAGTGTGTGCATGTGTCTGCGCAGGCGGCGAACGCGAGACCACGTGGCCCAAGCTGTTCCAGGGCTCCACTGATGTGCAAGCCGGTAAATACCCAGCACATACAGTGGAACCTCGAGAACAACCGCGAGCCGGTGAATCCCGGAACACGAGGTAAATACCCGGTTCCGAGATAAACCCAATCTCGCGGGCGGCCACTAGTCAGGCGTCGCCACACAGTGTGGGCGTGCGCGAAGGCGGACAGGCGTGCACGTGGCCTCGCACTGCTGCGTGGCTCCACTGACGTGCAAGCCGGTAAATACCCAGCACGTACAGTGGAACCTCTGGAGCAGCCGCTAGTCGATGGTCCCAGAGGCTTGAAGTAAATACCCGGCTCCGAGACCATTAGCGAAGCGTGGGGGGGGCGGCCACTGGACCCATTTGTTGGCCGTTGCGCACGATTTTCAACGACACACACCTTCCTTAGCCGGCCTCCCCCGCCCCTCCCGCCCCCCCTTTTTTTTTTTTTCTTTCCCCCCCCCCCCCCGCACGCCCCCTTTTTTTTTTTTTGGGTTGTTTTCAATTTTTTTATTTTTTTTTTTTTTTTAGGGCTTTCGGGCGGGGCTGGCCCCCCCCCCCCTTTAGGCCTTTCCTTAACCAAAATTCCCTTTTTTTCCCCCAAAAAAATTCCCCCTTTTTAATTTTTTCAGGAAAGACACACATTTTTAATAGAACGATCGAATATTCTGTAGTATGCACACATATCGAATAACTACTGTACCAAGAAGAACACACCGTTGCAATGTTTACAGAAAGAGAGTCGATCGACGCTCTCACAGAATGTGCATGTGGCTGCATTCTGTTACACAGCGCTACAGCTTAAGAGAGCATAATAATATGTATGTAACATTTAGCATAACATTTAACAGAATGTGCACGTGTCTGCATTCTGTTACACAGCGCTACAGCTTAAGAGAGCATAATAATATATGTAACATTTAGCATAACGTTTAGCATAAGCATAACCGTCTCTCTCCACGATAAGCTTTAGGCTTACTTAGACAATAAGAAAACTATGTCAAGGGCAGATTCAACTGAACGTTGGAAGCGGCACCTTTGCTGCCTCCAACTCTTCAATTAAATAAAGAAGACACAAAGTATTATATATTGTGAATCATTACATGGCGACCGTGACAGGACACGAGTCCTGTATAAGTTAAAAAAAAAAAAAACAACAAGCAACTCCATGTGGCTGCAGGCATCATCATCATCATCATCATCATCATCATCATCATCATCATCATCATCATCATCATCATCATCATCATCATCATCATCATCATCATCATCATCATCATCATCATCATCATCATCATCATCATCATCATCATCATCATCATCATCATCATCATCATCATCATCATCATCATCATTATCATCATCATCGTCGACATCAGCAACAGCAACTGTACCAAGCAAGCGGCAACGGGTCCGAGGAATCTAAAGTCTGAGTGAGTAGAGTGTGCGTGTGATGGGTAAGAATAGGGGCGGAGTGCAAAATAAGGCGAAAAAGAGAATAGCGCACTTAAAGTGGCTATTATATACAAACACTCCAGCGCCCGAATGGTCGAAAGCTCAAAAGCTACAAGATGAGCTAGACCACTATGTTAGATTTCTCGAAACAAAAAAAAACCCCACCACACCCGCTCACTCAGTTAACGCTATAAATAAAGTAAATACTAATAAAATTGAACCTCCCCAGCCAAAAAGCTTGCCGGAATTCCGGAAAAAGTGCCCAGACGACTGCGAGGGACCGCTATTCACAGCATATTGTGAATACACGTGCAGGCATTGCAGGCCTGTCACACCATAAAAAAAAAAAAAGCGACATCAACATCAACGTGGTGAGCAGCCCGCTCACTACGTCAACGAGGGAGTGTCAGCGTGCCAGCACCGGCGACGACCAGCTGACACGCAGCAGAACTATCAACGTGGTGAGCAGCCCGCGCACTACGCCAACGCGGGATACCCTCAATATTCACACTGTGGTGCGCTATCCGCACACTACAGCAACGGTGGATCATTCATCACCCATAATAATACATGGGAAAACCGACAGCGCTTCAAAGAGCGCAAAATTTTTTTTTTTAAATAGCACTGTGTGCAAAATTTTTTTTGATTGCACTGCGATGCATATTTTTTTTTCTAATCAATTGTAACATTGAGCGGAATCTTTTCCGCCCGATGAGAAGTTCGGCCTGCAAAGCCAAACGAAATATTAGGAAGGGAATCTGTAAATTCACACGGGTGAATTAATTTTAAACTTCTCACCGCAGCAAGGCGTTTTAAACATATTAAATTTCTGAAATTAAAAACAATTAAAAACAAAAAAAAAAAACACAAAAAAAAAATGTTTGAAAATAAATTAATAACTAATTAAATTAAAAATTAATTAATTTTCAAAAATAAGAATATAAATAAAGAAAAAAATAAATAAGAGCCATAAAACAAAACAAAATATATTTTGAAATCATTAACAACATAGCAGAATTTTTAGATTTGTTAAATGACAGCGATAGGTGCGAAATCGAATGATTCGTCTTTGCCTTCCTTCTCTGATTTCAACTCTGTGGGATAAGCCCCCTATTATGGTTCTACCAATTTAGACTTTGCTAAGATAAATGGAATGGCAAAAACTCATTTCCAAAATTATAAAAGTAAGAAATGAATTCGATAAATCTTTCAAATGCCTAAATAAAGCAGCACCGATATCGAATAAGACCATTATTAAGCATGCCAACATTTTGGTAGCAAATTACAATAAAGTAACAAAACTAGTTACAAATAGTAGATCCCAATTTGATTCATTACAGAACTTGCAAGTTTCTGACGTTGTCAAACGTCTGCGAGAAAACCTTCTGTACATATCGGACAGACATAAATTATTTATCTATTGTATGCCGTCGATTAGTATTCCGGCTACATTTGACGAATCGGTACTGATAGCCGATAACCTTTCCGAAAATATCGATTCTTTAGATATGATAGAATCAGAGAAACCGAGCACTATGGCACAATCAGCCGCCGTTTCTCGGGAATATGTGCGACAAATTTCGTCCACAATACCAGAGTTTGACGGCAAGAAAATAAATTTAAATAGATTCCTCACGGCACTCCGATTAACAGATCTCACGAAAGGAGATCAGGAGATGTTAGCCGTTGAAGTCATAAAGACAAAAATAATTGGCCCTCTGTCATACAAAGTTGAAAATGAAAGGACGATTATTGGAATCATAAGTGTATTAAAGGCATCAGTTAAAGGCGAATCGCCTGATGTCATTAAAGCAAAATTGCTAAATACACATCAACGTGGTAAAACTGCAGCGCAGTATACCACAGAAATCGAAAATCTACGTAGGTCGCTTGAGGCAGCCTACATAGATGACGAACTAGACTCAAACAATGCAGAAAAATTCGCTACAAAAGAAGCGATCTCTGCAATAATAAAGAATTGTGAGCACGAAAAGCTCAAGACCATTTTAGAAGCAGGAAATTTCAACACGATGAATGCCGTGATTGAAAAATATATACAAGGCTGTACAGAAATAACCGGCAACTCGAACAATGTTTTCTTCTATAACAATAGAGGACATTCTCGAGGAAATAGTTATCGCGGAAATTATCAAAACTATAACTATAATAACAATTATAGAGGCCGAGGTGGTTATCGCGGAGGAAATAGAGGCCGCGGCGGTAACCAGAACAACAACAGAGGTGGAGGCTACCATAGGGGTAACCAAAACCAAAACTCAAACAGGAACAATAACACCGTCAGAAACATACAGACGGAAAACCAGCAGGTCCCCTTGAGCAACAGCCAACAGTAAGGCTGTATCGAATCAATCTCAATTTAAGTATTTTTATAAAGTTAAAAAATATGAGTACCAATTCAATGGTAACTATATTAATTGATACAGGTGCAGAAATTTCACTGCTTAAATGCAGTAATAATAATCTAAATAATTTAAACACAAGAAACACAACAAATTTATCAGGAATAGGGCAAGGGACAATTCAGTCTCTAGGTACTATAGATTTGGAAATGAGTATTGCAAACGCAGCAATACCACATAAATTCCATATCGTACCTGACAATTTTCCTATACCAGGGGATGGTATAATTGGTTTGGACTTCATTAAAAAATACAATTGTATTTTAGAATTCCACGACCAGGAAGATTGGTTCACTTTGAGGCCCGATAATTTCAGGAATATAAACATTCCTATAATACATTCACTTGATAACGAAATAGTTTTGCCAGCTAGATCAGAGGTAATTCGAAAGATTCACCTTACGTCTACTGACACAAATGTTCTTATACCCAACCAGGAATTGCAACCTGGCATAATAGTAGCAAGTGCACTAGTAAACACTCAGAACGTGTTAATTCGCATTATAAACACAACTGAAAAAGACGCTATTGTAAACAGCGCAAATATAAAAAGCGAATCATTAGACGATTATGATGTTTACAATGCAAATACCGAAAATAGTCCGCAAAGAACTTCAGAAGTACTGAAACTTCTTAAATTTCCATCGTTATTCAAAAACGAGCTAACAGAATTATGCACCGAATTTAGCGATATTTTTGGTCTCGAAACAGAAACCATATCAGCTAATAATTTCTATAGGCAAAAATTGAGATTGAACGATAAGACCCCTGTATATATTAAGAATTATAGAATGCCAGAAAGTCAAAAGCCAGAAATTCAAAGGCAAGTTGACAAATTAATAAGAGACGGCATTGTTGAGCCGTCTATATCAGAATATAATAGCCCACTTCTCTTGGTACCCAAGAAATCACTGCCTAATTCGGCGGAAAAAAGATGGCGATTAGTAGTTGACTATCGTCAGATCAATAAGAAACTGCTAGCAGATAAATTCCCACTTCCAAGAATAGAAGATATTCTTGATCAGTTAGGACGAGCAAAATATTTCTCGTGCCTAGACCTTATGTCAGGATTTCACCAAATCGAACTAGACGAAAGGTCAAGAAATATAACATCATTCTCAACTTCGACAGGTTCATATCGTTACACGCGATTACCATTTGGCTTAAAGATAGCCCCCAATTCATTTCAAAGAATGATGACACTTGCATTCACAGGCCTAAAGCCTTCGCAAGCCTTTCTGTATATGGATGATTTAGTCGTAGTCGGTTGTTCTGAAAAGCATATGCTTAAGAATTTAACCGATGTTTTCAAATTATGTAGACAACATAATTTAAAACTACATCCAGAAAAATGTACTTTCTTTATGAAAGAGGTTACATATTTAGGTCATAAATGTACTGATAAAGGTATATTACCAGATGACTCTAAATATGAGGTAATTAAAAACTACCCACAACCAGCGAATGCAGACGAAGCTAGACGATTCGTCGCATTTTGTAATTACTACAGAAGATTTATTAAGAACTTCTCAGAGAAATCACGCCACTTAACGAGGCTTTGTAAGAAGAATGTTCCATTCGAATGGACAAGCGAATGCAACGTAGCATTCGAATATCTTAAAAGGGAATTAATGAAACCTACACTTCTTCAGTACCCAGACTTCAGCAAACAATTTTGCATAACCACAGATGCCAGTAAACAGGCATGTGGAGCGGTACTATCTCAGGACCACAACGGTCAACAGCTACCAGTGGCATACGCTTCCAGAACCTTTACACAAGGTGAAAGTAATAAGTCCACTACAGAACAAGAACTAGCAGCTATTCATTGGGCAATAAACCATTTTAGACCATATATATATGGTAGGCATTTCTTAGTACAGAGTGACCATAGGCCACTATCATATTTGTTCTCGATGAGAAACCCGAGTTCCAAGTTGACCAGAATGCGTCTGGACCTTGAGGAATATGATTTTAGTGTAGAGTACCTCAAGGGGAAAAATAATTACATAGCAGATGCTCTCTCCCGAATAACTATCGGAGAGTTAAAAGAAATGAATAGACAGATACTGAAGGTCGAAACGAGAGCTTCTGTAAGACAGAAAAATTCCTGCGCAGGAGAAAAATTGCAAGAACCAGAAGTAAATAAAGAAAAAACGGAAATGCCCAATATCTATCAGGTAATCAATAACATTGATGCCAAGAAATATATTGTTCTCAAAATAGACAAACATAAGTGTTTGTTTAAAAGAGGCAAAAATATTATAACACGTTTCGATATGACTAATTTTTATTCTAATGAAAAAATCGATTTAGATCAGTTTTTTCAAAGGCTTAATGAAGAAGCAAGAATAAATAAGATCATTCGAACACAATTGTCACCAGGTGAACAAATCTTCGAGTTTGTCACTATTAAGAATTTTAAAGAAAAGGGCAATAAAATATTAAAAAATTTAAAAATAGCGCTATTAAACAAGGTGACTAAGGTAGATAAAGATGATAAGGTTCAAATTAAAGCAATACTGTCTAAATATCATGACGATCCGTCAGAAGGAGGCCACTCAGGAATTTCTAGAACCCTGAGGAAAATAAAAAACTTTTACTACTGGCCACAGATGACCAAGGCAATAAGTAAATACGTTAAGACATGTTTAAAATGCCAACAGGCTAAAACGTTGAAACACACGAAAATGCCAATGATTATAACTGAAACGCCAGCAACAGCATTTGATAGAGTTTTGATAGATACCATTGGTCCACTTCCAAGATCAGAAGATGGAAATGAGTATGCTGTCACTATAATATGTGATTTAACTAAGTATTTGGTTACGGTACCCATACCAAACAAAAGTGCAAAATCAGTTGCTAAGGCTATATTTGAAAATTTTATACTCAAGTACGGTCCAATGAAAACAATCATTACGGACATGGGAACAGAGTATAAAAATCAAATAATAGACGACTTGTGCAAATATATGAAGATAAAGAACATTACTTCAACCGCACACCATCACCAGACTTTAGGAACAATAGAACGAAGTCACAGAACATTTAACGAGTATGTTCGCTCTTACATTTCTGTTGACAAAACTGATTGGGATGTTTGGATACAATATTTTACCTATTGTTTCAATACAACACCATCAGTAGTTCACGAATATTGTCCATATGAACTAGTATTTGGAAGATTACCAAGACAGTTCGTAGATTTCAACAAAATAGACAGAATAGATCCCATTTATAACATGGATGACTATTCAAAAGAGGTAAAATTAAGATTAGAAGTAGCTTATAAAAGAGCTAGGAATATGTTAGAAAAGGCAAAAACCGATAGAAAATTTAAATATGATAGAAATATCAGTAATTTGGAATTAAAGTTAGGAGATAAGGTTGTATTAAAAAACGAAACAGGTCATAAGCTAGATAATAACTATTTAGGACCATATTTAGTTTCAGAGATAGGAGAAAATAATAACATTACAATATTAGGAAATAAAAATAAAAAACAAATAGTCCATAAAGATAGGTTAAAAATTTTCAATTCTTAATATATTTTGTAGGGTTGGCCACCCATAAGAACAAAACAATTATACTAAATATACAAAAATACATTTTTCTTTATTTTCTTTATTTTTGATCTTTGCAAACATAAAATTTAATTTTGATTAAACAAAAAAAAATTTTTAATTAAATATAAAAAAAAAAAACCATTTATTTTTATCTTTTTTTAAATTGTTAATATCAATATTTTTAAATTTTCAATACTTTCTTAAATTTTCAAAATTTTTTTTTTTTATTAAAAAAAAAAAAAAAAAAAAAAAAACATAACAAAAATAATATATATATATAGGTAAATAAAATAACTACACTAAGTTACGTTATTTTTCAAAAGGAGGGAGATGTAGTATGCACACATATCGAATAACTACTGTACCAAGAAGAACACACCGTTGCAATGTTTACAGAAAGAGAGTCGATCGACGCTCTCACAGAATGTGCATGTGGCTGCATTCTGTTACACAGCGCTACAGCTTAAGAGAGCATAATAATATGTATGTAACATTTAGCATAACATTTAACAGAATGTGCACGTGTCTGCATTCTGTTACACAGCGCTACAGCTTAAGAGAGCATAATAATATATGTAACATTTAGCATAACGTTTAGCATAAGCATAACCGTCTCTCTCCACGATAAGCTTTAGGCTTACTTAGACAATAAGAAAACTATGTCAAGGGCAGATTCAACTGAACGTTGGAAGCGGCACCTTTGCTGCCTCCAACTCTTCAATTAAATAAAGAAGACACAAAGTATTATATATTGTGAATCATTATCTAAAATTTATTTTTTTAAATATAAAAATATTAATTAAAAAATAATAAATAAAAAAAACTAAAAAAAATTAAAACAAAATTAAAAAAAAAAAAAAAAAAAAAAAAAAAAAAAAAAAAACAAACAATAATTTAAACAGTAAAAAACATAATTTTTAAAAATAAAAAAATAAAAATAATAAAAATATAAAATTTTAAAAATAAAATTTTTTTTTTTTTAAATTTATTAATTTTTTTTTTAAAAAAATTAAAAAAAATTTTAAATAAAAAAAAAAAAAAAAAAAAAAAAAAAAAAAAAAATTTTTTTTTATTTTAATTTAAATTTTTAATTTAAACTATTTTTTTTTTTATTTTTTATTATTTTATTATAAAATAAAACAAAAAACAAAAATATAATATATATATATATATAAATATTTTTATATATAAATTTTTATATATTATTTTAATAAATTTATTTTTTTTATTATAAATATTTAATATTAATTTTATTTTTTTTACTTCTTTTTTTTTTTTTTTTTTTTTTTTTTTTTTTTTTCTCTTTTTTTTTGGAGGGGAGGATTTACCACTTCGGGTGTACCCCATGGCACTCTGGACAGCAGCAACACTGATTACAATGGGATCGACATTCAACGCCACAGAAAAGGCTTCTTTCGCGAAAACACGGTGCAGAACAGAAACGTTACACATACACACATACACACAAACATATACATACATATATATCTAAGGGCTGTCTGCGAACAGCATACATACATATAATGAAGCATATACATATGCGAATAAAATTTATTCTTATTGTGATGTTCAACGAGAGTAGACGTGTTTTCACTGAATAGTTTCGCAGACAAGATATGTCTCTAATTAAAATATTGTTACCCTCTAAGCCACGGTTGGTAACTGGCGCAGCCGGACTCGTCCTTGGACTAGAAGAAGAGCCGAGGACGAAGACCCCACGCAATGCAGATCGGGGTAATGTTAATAACAAAGAAAGTGTTGGATTTGATAAAAAGCAAAGTGAAATTTTGGCAATTAAAGTGCCGCCTAGCAACTTACATACATATGTACGATATGTATATGCATACATAAATAAAGAGCCAACTAGGCTCACGGATGAAACAGGCGCCTATGCCCATCCGCAACGCAATAATTCCAGCGAAAGCAATAATTCTGAAGAATTTTTTGGTGTTCAATTCGACTGTCGGTTCAATAGCTCTGGCGCCTGGCTGGTCGTCGACGACGCAATGCGACGTTTTTCGATCAAGCCCTAGCGCTACAACAGCATTTGCGACACGCGACAGTGGGATACCCTTGGACGTATATTGCCATAAAAAGTATCTAATTGTATATTACTAATCGCAATCTACAAATTAATCATAACACTGCAGTGCGCTGCAACCTTGCATCAATTTCGATACGTTGTCAATAATTTATCGCCGCAATTTTCCTGGCGCAAGACTGCAAAAAGCGATGTGAGCAGTATATATCGGTATTTCTTTATAAATTTTGAATTTGCCAATATCGATAACTTGCAATATATCGAGTAATAAAAATTAATATTTAATTAATTGTATTTTATAGTTTTGTATTTTTTACTGACCCTAAAATATGCATATTATGAATATTATGAATATGTACACAAGCATGTAAATACTTGCATACATTCATATTCATTTACCACGCCACCTATTGGTTGAGTATTAGTATATATTTATGCACATGCCTTTTCTTTCCTACGCAAGTAATTTAGTTCTGACGTCATCGACAACTTCTTTGCTGGTCGAAGGGTCGAAATGGTTTATCTAATAACTTCAGTGTTTATTGTCCGATCGGATTGCAATTTGGAGGATAAGTTCATATAGTATTTATCTAAAATCAAAAATACTTTTTTTTTATCAAAATACTTTTGCCGCCGTGTGTATATATACTAAAGCAGAAAGTTAAGAAATGAGTAAATCGCCATGTAAATCAAAATTGGCGGTTTGCGGGGGCGGTAGGCGTGTTATTCCAAATTGAAAATAAACTTGATCTGCGTATGGTATACAGGAATCTTCATGCTAAATTTGGTGTCCCTAGCTTTTGTAATACTTGAGATCGGCGCGTTCATCCAGACAGGCGGATATGGCTCAATCGACTCGGCTAGTGATCCTGAGCAAGAATATACATATGTACGAGGGTCGTTTGATAAGTCCGTGACTTTTTGAATAAAATATATTTTTTTCGTCAAAGAAGCGTTTTATTTCTCAACATAATCTCCTTTTAGCTCTATACATTTAGTCCAGCGTTTTTCCAATTTTTTTATTCCTTCCAAATAATAGGTTTTCTCAAGGCCCTCAAAATAGTCGTTTGTTTCTGTGATGACCTCTTCATTTGACCCGAATCTCTTACCGCCGAGCCATTTCTTCATGTTTGGAAACAAAAAATAGTCACAGGGGGCTAAATCTGGAGAATATGCTGGATGGGGTAGCAGTTCGTAGCCCAATTTATGAAATTTTGCCATGCTGACTACACACGTGTGCACCCGTGCATTGTCCTGATGGAACAGCACTTTTTTTTCGCCAAATGCGGTCGTTTCTGCTTCAAATCAATATCGAATCTGTCCAAAAGCTCTGAATAATATTCGCCGGTGATCGTTTTACCCTTTTCAAGGTAATCGATGTGAATGATACCTTGTGCATCCCAAAAAACTGTGGCCATGACCTTGTTGGCCGACAGACCCACCTTGGCCTTCTTTGGTGCACGTTCACCCGGAGAAACCCACTGTCTTGATTGTTCTTTGGTCTCTGGTGTGGTGTGGTGGATCCATGTTTCGTCTACGGTAACGAAACGGCGCAAAAATTCGTTTGGATTGCGGTTGAACATCGCCAAACACTCCTTTGAAATGGTCACACGGTTGCGCTTATGGTCGTGTGTGAGCAATCGCGGCACCCATCGCGCGGAATGCTTTTTCATGTCCAAATATTCATGTAAAATGTGATGTACCCGTTCAGTTGAGATGCCTACAGCCTCAGCTACCTCACGCACTTTCATTCTCCGATCATCCAATATCATTCCATGGATTTTGTCGACGATTTCTGGCATGACGACCTCTTTTGGGCGACCTGAACGTTCGGCATCACTTGTACTGGTACGACCACAACGGAACTCAGTAAACCATTTCTTAACCATTGAAATTGATGGTGCAGAGTCCCCATAATATTTATCAAGTCTTTCCTTGGTTTCGGTGATGGATTTTTTACGCAAAAAATAATGCTTAATTAGCACACGAAATTCACTTTTTTCCATTTTCGTTAAAATTCACGAGATCGTCTGCTTTCAATGCCTATAAAACGCAAACTAAGAAACGCAGCTTTCTCAAAATTTTACAGTCAGCTGTTAATCGATAACTGCTGACAGGAGCAGTGTTGTATTTAGAGCAGGTGCGCGGCAAATACAAAAAGTCACGGACTTATCAAACGACCCTCGTATATACTTTATGGGGTCTTCGACGCCTCCTTCTGCCCGTTACATACATTTGCACAAAGTTAGTATTACCTTTTTTGACCAGCGTTTAAAAAACTCACGTAAGTTTCATTTCACATGATTTTGCTTCTGCTTCTGCTTCTGAAAAATCAGAAGTCGCAGTCAAAGCATAAGTAAAAATCACGCTGCGACGAATATCAAAAATCAGCAGCAGTCGCCGTTTTTCGTTTTTTCGCTTTCTGCTTTGCTGTTGCTTTTGATCGTAGACGTAAGTCGCTGCTGCAGCGCACTCGCAGCACTTCGACTGTTTGCTGCTTTTGATTTTCGTTGCTATTGCTGCTGATCAACAGTCGCACCAGCGTAAGTCGGCGCTGTCGACTGTTTGCTGCTTTTGATTTTCGTTGCTATTGCTGCTGATCAACAGTCGGTGCTTTCGACTTTTTGCTACTTCTAATTTTTGCTGCCGAGCAGCATAAGGCGACAGACGCATGAGGCGACAAATTCATTCAGTAGCCGCGACTTGTACTTAATTAGTACTTAATTAGTACTTAATTACGAATGACTAAATTTTTTGGAAATTACTTATAGCGTACTTCTTGTACTTTTTTATTTTTTTGACTTTCTTTTTGTATAATGCTTATGAAATAATAAAACTAATCAATTTTAAAAAAAGTATAGAAACAAAATTAGCAAAAATAAAAACATAATAGTATATGAATTTTGATGAATGATACATAAATAAATTTTCATTGTTTTCTGTTTTACCTATTATTTTACTTATTTTATAAACTACTAAGAGTAATAATTTAGGTTCCTTCTTAGATAGTTTCTTATTTTATAACAGGTGTCGATTGAACGAGCATTCTCCACTCTGAGGCTGGTGCTTACCGACTACCGTAATCGATTAAGCCAGGATGTTCTTGAGAACATACTACTGTGGGCAAAAGGTAAGGTGAATTTCCAATTTAAACATTTCGGGCTAGTTCTTTTTTCTTGAGTTGGTAGGACTGCTAATGACATCTGGGACAAATTTCATGTCAATGTCATCATCAGTAATATATTTACGCTTATATTTACCAAACGACAACGAGTGCATGTTTCGATTTTTACAATGTCTGATTTAATTGAGCAAAGAAGTGCCATCAAATTTTGTTTGCGGAATGAAATTTCGGCTGCGGAAACGTTGAGGATGTTGCGGAAGGCCTTTGGTGATTCTACCATGTCGCAGAAAAATGTTTATAAGTGGTACAAAGACTTCAAAGAGGGTCGAGGCCAGACCGAAAAAAGCACGTCAAAGTCGTTCAAAAATCAAGGTCATGATGACAGTTTTCTTCGATTTTCGTGCTGTGGTGCACTATGAATTCCTTCCACCCGGCCAAACTGTTAATAAGGAATATTATTTGAGCGTTATGCGTCGTTTGCGTGAAGCAATTCCTCTAAGAAGACCAGAATTATGGGCCAACAACTCTTGGTTTTTGCATCACGATAATGCACCATCTCACACTGCACTCGTTCTTCGTGACCATTTCGCCAAAAATTCGACGCATATCGTTCTGCAACCACCGTATTCGCCTGATTTGGCTCCGTGTGACTTCTGGCTATTCCCAAAACTCAAGAGACCACTCCGGGGAACGCGTTTCGAGTCGATTGAGGAGATAAGAGCTGAATCGAAGAAGGCGCTGATGGCTATACCGGAAAGGGACTATTTGGCATGTTTCGAGGATTGGAAAAAACGTTGGCATAAGTGTATTTTATCGGGAGGGGATTACTTCGAAGGGGATGAAATTGATGTAGAAGAATAAATAAAGATTTTTCATTTTACAAACAAATTCACCTTACTTTTTGCCCACAGTAGTATTGCTAGTTAAATTAAATCCCACCTTTGTGGACATGGCCATTGATACTTTGCCACTTTTTGAAAACGAAGAACTTACTCTTAGTAGTTTATAAAATAATAGTTAAAACAGCGACTGCGACTTCTGATTTTTCAGAAGCAGAAGCAGAAGCAATTGTTCACTTTCTGATATCGCTCGCAGCAGAAGCAGTGAAAAGCAAAAATATTGCGACTTCTGCTAATTCTACTGCAGCTTTTCAAACACTGTTTTTGACCATTTTCAATGGTCCAAGGGTATAAAAATTGGGATCAGCTTGATAGCAATCGGAATAGTAAGGGTATATTGGGTTATAAGGCGATTGATATGGATTATTCATGTCTTTTTGATATCTATGCTCATCTACGCTCATTTTTGTTCGCCATCAGATGGACTTGCTGTTTTTATTGGATTGTTAGCTGGTGGATAATTAATTAGTGCTCCTGCAAAACAAAAAAAAAAACAAACCTTAAGTTTGGTATATTGCAATTGACGATTCTTAAGTAAATATGTGTGGGTAACTTTTGTATTAAAGTATCAATGCTTGTTTTAATTAATCGGTTGTATAATGTGGTTTCTTCAGAATCATTTTCTAAATCTAATTAAGTAGTTAACATTTGTCTTTTCCTTTGTGCTTCTCCCATTAATAATCTTACATTACCTCCGAACTGTGTTACAAAAATCCTCTAGTAATTTATGAGTCGGCACTTGTGGCTTGTAGTTAAGGATGAGTTGCTTGCGAAGATCTGTCCAGGTGGTCAAGTTCGTAATTCCCAAGGCATGGATAACGTCACCGCTTATGTTTCGCTCGATATGTCCAAAGATGATAAGTTGTTGTCGCGCATCGTTTGTTTGATATAGTGCCAAAATAAAGTCGATGCGACTTATAAAAGTGTAGAGAGTATTTGCATCGCCTTGGAATCTCTGTACTGCTTTACGTTCCACTTGGATTATGTTGCTTTACGACAGAAGAATTGGTTGTTGCTTTAATATTGCCAATTTGTTGATTTGTTATTGATTTGTTGTTTATTTGTTGATTAATTTATATTGTCTTTTTTTGAATGTTTTTTAAGTCCATGGCCTATTGTGTTTGTCGGAACGAAAATATGTGTAACAGGCAGAATGATGCATCTCCGACCCCATAAACTAAATATATGTATTTTGAATCAGCATAAACAGACGAGTCGATTGAGCTTTGTCTGTCTGTCCGACTGACCGTCTATCCATCTATCCGCCTGTCTGTCTGTATGAGCCCCTATATCTCAAAAAGTATGTAAGCTAGAGTCACTAAATTTTGTAACAACGTTAGTGTATGTACATTGCAGTGTCTCTAAGTTTTTTTTTTTAAATTGCGATTCCCTCCTCAGTAAATTAGTCACAACTGTTTAGAAGCAAAAATATTAACTGAATGAGCAAAGTTGAATAACACACATAACAAATACCTTGCCACGAGTGTTTTGTGAAAATTTCAAATCGGACTATAAATAAGTAAGATACACGTATGATAAGAACTAAATTCGTTTTGAACAAATACAGAACATAGACAGACAGCAATAAAACTTTGTATTTGCTATAGACCGGTGGTAACATAAATGGTTCACCATGCAACTGTGGCGACTATGTAACAGAAGAGCCAGTAGCTGAGTGGTTAGAGTTGCGGTCGGCAATTTTGAAGCCTTGTGTGTGTTGTGGCGCGAGTTCGATTCTCGTGTGTTGCATTCTTTCCATTTTATTTGTTATTGTTTATTCTTATTTATTTCTTTTATTCTAATAAACAAACTAAAATGAAAGCAGCTGCCGAGGGGGCTTTGATATCCAAATCCGCTCATCTCATGTTAAATTAAAAAATTTCAATTAAAAATAGTTTTTCCTCAATTTGATTTCATTGATTTCGATTTATTTCTTATGCAATATTTAAGACAAAAAGATTATAATATTTGTTTTACATTTGTTGTGTTCAAAAAGTAAGGTAACTTTTCAAATTTCGTGGCCAATGTACTTTCGATTATCGATTTTTATATTTTGATTTAAGTGAATGGCATTTTTTGTTTGGTTTTAAAAGGCGTAACGGTTATAAGTGTTTTGCGCGCTCGCCGATTTTTTGCTAAGTTTTGACCAAAAGAACCGTCGCACGAGCATCGCTCAAGAGCTGTTGAATGACGTCAACGATGACCCAGATTTACTCAAAACGGTAATAACTGGTGACGAATCATGGGTATGATATCGAAACCAAAGCCCAATCGTCCCAATGGAAGAGCCCAGGTGAGCCAAGACCGAAAAAAGCACGCCAAGTTCGATCAAATGTCAAGTTTTTGCTCACTGTTTTCTTCGATCATATGGTCGTACGGTCAATAAACAGTATTATCTTGAATTTATGCGCCGTTTGCGAGGAGTAATACGAAGAAAACGTCCAGAATTGTGGAAAAACAATTCATGGCTTTTGCATCACGATAATGTCCCTGCTCACTCATCTTTGCTTCTGAGAGATCGAAACAACTCAACAATCATGCCTCAGCCACCATATTTCACCGGATTTGGCCCCATGTGACTTTTTCTTGTTCCCAAAACTAAAGAGACCTATGAAAGGACGGAGATTTGCAACGATTGAGGAGATAAAGACGGCATCGCTGGAAGAGCTCAATGCTATATCGAAAAATGCTCGTGAGTTTAGACCGTTTAGATTTTATTTAATGAAAACCAACAAAAACATTTCATATTTCGATTGCGGCAGAAAACGAACCCCAAATACAATCAACATCAGTCCGGGACATAGCTCACTCAGCCACTGTTCAACTCCTGCGGCAGTCGAATGGTGGTTGATTCCTAGGGTGGAAGGTTTACATTTTGAGTTTTCATAATGGTCAAATAATCGATGACGTTATAAATAAATTACTTCTGCAGGAAAGAAAGGGACGCACGATGCGAGTTGTTTCTCGACTCTTCTTTTCTATGCATATTTCCGAAAATACAAAAAATGCAACGTTAATCCCGTCAACAAATCAACAAGTTAATTTAATGAGCTTGCGCCTAAAAGCCTGAGCAAGAGCAGATTAGTTTGGATAGTTATAAACATTTTGTAAATAAATAAAAATAAAAGGAAATATTTTTTAGGGATAATCAGCTAGGGAAAAGGTGCACAGCTCATGTTAGATGAAATTAAATCAAATTAATTAAAAATTAAATTAAATTGGCAGCAGCAAATAAAACACACCTCAATGGAGCAATATTCCAGGATCAGGAAGATCGATAATTCGTTGTTGAAAATTTAGCGCGGTGAGTTCGTTCCTTTTTATATATATTGTAAATATCTATTATTATTTGGTATCGGGGCATGCATATTATTTTTGAATATTTTTTTTTTTGGTTTTTTTTTTCACAACATGAGCAGTCAATTCTCCGACATTAAGTAATAAAAGCAAGAATATCATGAAAACAATTTAAAAGGCAGTATACATGAAAAGTAAAACAGGAAAGAAATAATAATAATGCAAAATAAAAGCAAATATTTTTGAAAAGAATATTAGGTTAAATCAACTGGAAAAGGTCAAAGTTGATTTAATTGCTATATTTTAGTAGAATTCCCTAGCCATTTCCGAATTTTCGTTAAAGGGGTCACCATGCTCTCAGGTGGGGGACCGTAGGTAGGGTGGGAACTCGCGACCACAATAACACCTGTGGCTACGCTTTCGCTAAATTTCCTAGTCCGTTTTTCCTTCTTCTACAGCTTTCCAATCCTCTTTTTTTTTCTTCTTTTTTGATATTTTTTTAAGCTCTACCGGTTCCTCCAGCTATTTTTTTGTCGCAGCACGTTCCTTCTAATTCTTTTTATTAATAATTGAGTGCACTCGGTATGAGATCTGCCAAGCAAGACCTCCACTCCCAAAGCCGACGAACTAGAGCCTGAAAATTAAAACGTGCCCCGCTAGTACAGATCGTCCGAAAATACACATATACCGTTGCACGTTACAGAATAAAGAGCAATTTTCATTTTGAATTTTAATTAATAACTTATAGTTAACCAGTCGAACGCTACAGTCAGATGCTGACTGTAAAGGCCCATGGATTATAGTACTATATACAAACTAAATACAAGTTTGTATTTATATTAAAAGAAAGCAATTTAATAAAGTTAAATATTATTATTAATATTATTTTATTTAAATAACTATTATAACGTACGAATTCCGCAAGAACACTTTTATAAAAGTTCATTATTAAAAGTTCACACAAATTCGAAATGAAAATTGCGCTTTATTTTGATTTAAATTTCGCGTTGTTATTATTAACGCTTTCCAAAATTCGTTACACATACTTCTTCTTGATTTTTTGGCACGAGTTAAAAATGCATATTGTGTCTTCTCGCTTTGTCTAAAGTCTGTATGTATATATGTCAATATGTACACATGGATGTGAATACTTGCATACATTCAGATCGATCTACCACGTCACCTATTGGTTGTATACAAATGTATATACACTCATCGAGAAAAAAAGGCGCACTTTGATAAATTTTTGACTTCTCTAACCTGGGGCATCCCTAAATGTCTTTCTGTGCATGCAAATTTTTAACAACACAGTTCACAGAATTACACTAAGGAATAATTTCTTTGCGCTGGTACGTTAGAAATCATGCCAAAGAGGAAACAGTTGACCGTGCAAGAAAAGCTAAAATTATTGTATTATCTGAGCAAAATTTGTCGAATCGCGAAATTGCAGCTCAAACACAATTCAATAAAAGCTCAGTGCGTCGATTTTTAAAAAAATATCATGAGACCGGGGTGTTAGATAGAGAAAAAGGATCAGGAATGACCAGGTGCACCACTACTCGGGAAGATCGTCATATTGCGAAAATGAGTCTCCAGGATCGTTTTAGAAATAGCATTCGATGTAAACCAAGAATTTGGAAGAGAAATATCGACCCGAACTGTACAACGTCGGCTGAATGAAGTGGGCTTAATTTCAAGAACAGCTGCAAAAAAAACACTTCCCAACAGTCGAATGAAGAAGAATCGGTTAAATTGGGCAAAGGAAAAGCAAAATTGGGGTGCATCTGAATGGTCAAAAGTGATGTTTTCAGATGAGTCCAAAATCAACCTTATTGGATACGATGGCTTCTGCAGAGTCAGGCGTAAAGTGGGTGAGCGATATGACGAAAAATTCTGTGTAGCCACCGTCCAAATATAAATGTGAGTCAATTTTAATGCTTGAGGGTATGTTCAATGCAACCTTGACGACCATGTAGGGGAAGAGCCAATAGCTGAGTGGTTAGAGCGGACGACAGAATTTTGCAGGATTATGTATGTCCAATTAAAAACAGTTTTTCCTCAACTTGGTTTCATTGATTTTAATTTATTTATTATGCAATATTTAAGACTTTAAGACAAACAAATTTTAATATTTGCTTAAATTTAATGTAAATAATTATTTTAAAATCCATTTTATTAAATATTTATTCAACGTTTAAATTTTATTTAATGAAAATCAACGAAAACATTTCACTTGTCGATCGCGGCAGCTAGCGAACCCGGACTACGGTCGACATCAGTCCGGCTCTCTTAACCATTTATAAGTTACTGCGATTATTGAATGGGGGTTCGATTCCCCGGGTGGGCAGGTTCACATTTTGTGTTTACATATTTATTTATTATTATTTGATATATTTAATTTTATAATGTTTGTCAATTTTCCCTTATTATTACATAAGTAAATGCACATAAATATATATTTATACAAATATACATATATTATAAACATTTACACATGCGTGGCGACATTAGACAGAACGAAAATATCCATTCTTAGAAGAAGCAAATGTAACGAATTTTGACACCCTCTAAAATTTGTATTTGTCGGCAAGAGGGGAGCCATTTCTATTAAATTTGTAATTTTGGTGCAACAGCACAGCAAGTTCCGATCAATTCAACCAGTCAATCTCTACTGAAGTGATTTTCTCACTTTACCATTCTTCTTCATATTCTCTCATGTCTATACACACTGGCGTTCACTACACTTATATTGTCATCTCTCTCTAACACACTATTTATGACAACCAGATCGGACCTCACTGAGCTGCAGAGGCTGTCTGTGCCTCTGCTGCAGTGCTTGTCAGAATTTCACCATAATGCTAAAATTTCATCAGAATGTGAAATCATAGAAACAAGTCCTCGTGTGTCTAATTCCACCACTCAAGTCCAAGTCACACAATTTCATCAACTTAATTCCAATTTATTTAACAAACTTCAATATCTCTCTCTTACATTCATTAACTTATAGAACATTAATTGTCAATTCATCTTATGATTGTTTTCTCTTTTACAGACTTAATTATAAAGACATCTCCAATTTACATATCAAAACTTCAAACCATTCACATTTTCCATAACTTTAATTTCACATATCAACATTGGCGTACCTTCTCTCACACCCAATCTCTTGACCCCGCCATAACACTTCTCGTCCCAGCGAGATAGCTGTTATAGTGCGGTCGTTACTCTTTTTTTGAACACACACCATTTCATTCGTGCCGTTTACCAAATCTTTCCCCTTGTGTTCCTCTCACTAGTGCCATCTTTCAACTCTTTTCTCTCTTGAGAGTCACCATTACATTCTGCTGTCAATCGTCTGTCTGGTAGCGCTCTTAGCCATTCATGCGAATATTTATATGTTCGCTTATTACCTAACGACTTCAGCTCGTGTCGATCACCATCTAGGACATTAATTCCCTGAAATGGGCCCTTAAATTTTGGGTCAAGCTTCGTTTGATGACGCTCCTCGCTTTTCAGTAACACATGATCACATACCTTATACCGAACTACTTTTGCTTTGTTTTTATCAAACCTTTGTTTATCGTACTGTGCATTCCTTTGCATGTTTTCTTTGGTTTGTACCCTCATTTGTTCTCTATCGACTACACTTTCTTTCACATCGACTGGCAACAACCCAAAAGGCCTAGCTTCTCTTCCTATCAGCAATTTCAAAGCACTTTCTTTAGTGACTCGATTTGTGGTGCAATTCATGGCTAGTTGGATTTCTGCCAACGCATCTTGCCATGATCGCTGATTCGTTTCCACAGCAGTAAGCATAGTCTTAAGAGTGCTCATCACCCTTTTAACCTGCCCGTTTGCTCTGCTGGCACCTGTAGCTATTAAGTGCAACTCAATCCTGTTTGTTGAACAAAACTCACGGAACTTATTCCTGGCAAAATTTATGCCTTGATCCTTGATACTTGACTTTATAGCTTTAATACAATTTTCCGAGTCAAGATTTTGAGTATGATACAAGTGAACAAACTTAGTAAACGCATCTGAACTATGATATATTCCTTTAGATCGTTCTTTTCACTAAGCTTCCCACTTATATCCACGTGAACGGTATGCCAGGGTATATCAATCTTGGGAATTGGTTGCATTTCAATTTGTATTTTGCCTGATGAAGGCTTGGACAATTTGCATGTCATGCAATTTTCCACAAATTTTCTTACATATTTGCTCAAATCAATATTTCTCGTAGACCTTGTCTAAAGTTTTCTACCACCCCAAATGCATTACAGCCTCGTGTACATGATTTATAACAGACCACCTAAACGCTTTAGGGATTACTGGTAGGCAGCGAGTCTTGCCATTACGCTGTATTTTGCGATATAGTAGTCCAGTTCGGACCTCATATGTTTTATCGACATTTGCCTCCATGTCTTCGTTATTCAATTGAGGTTAAATAAACTGGAAAGGGTCAAACTTTAGTAGCAACTTATAGAAAGTGAGGAAGAATACAATTTTTATAAAATACTTAAATCTGATAATAATGGAAATAACTAGATTCTTCCTTGCTCTGAACTAAAACGTACTAAATTGATTACACGAATAGAAATTATTTTAATTATAATTAATATTTGAATGCTCCCTATTGTTATACCCTACTATGTACTATATATGCCAAATAAACATTTTTTTTGATTGTACCCTTATATACAACTTTTATAACATACAAATAGAAACATACATAATGAAGTAATGTTGATTTAATTGCTATATTTTAGTAGAATTCCCTAGGCATTTCCGAATTTTTGTTAAAGGGGTCACCATGCTCTCAGGTGGGAGACCGTAAGTAGGGTGGGCACTCGCGACCACAATAACACCTGTGGCTACGCTTTCGCTAAATTTCCTAGTCCGTTTTTCCTTCTTCTACAGCTTTCCAATCCTCTTTTTTTTCTTCTTTTTTGATCTTTTTTTAAGCTTTACCGGTTCCTCCAGCTATTTTTTTTTGTCGCAGCACGTTCCTTCTAATTTTTTTTATTAATAATTGAGTGCACTCGGTATGAGATCTGCCAAGCAAGACCTCCACTCCCAAAGCCGACGAACTAGAGCCTGAAAATTAAAACGTGCCCCGCTAGTACAGATCGTCCGAAAATACACATATACCGTTGCACGTTACAGAATAAAGAGCAATTTTCATTTTGAATTTTAATTAATAACTTATAGTTAACCAGTTCATTATTAAAAGTACACACAAATTCGAAATGAAAATTGCGCTTTATTTTGATTTAAATTTCGCGTTGTTATTATTAACGCTTTCCAAAATTCGTTACACATACTTCTTGATTTTTTGGCACGAGTTAAAAATGCATATTGTGTCTTCTCGCTTTGTTTAATGTCTGTATGTATATATGTCAATATGTACACATGGATGTGAATACTGGCATACATTCAGATCGATCTACCACGTCACCTATTGGTTGTATACAAATGTATATACACTCATCGAGAAAAAAAGGCGCACTTTGATAAATTTTTGACTTCTCTAACCTGGGGCATCCCTAAATGTCTTTCTGTGCATGCAAATTTTTAACAACACAGTTCACAGAATTACACTAAGGAATAATTTCTTTGCGCTGGTACGTTAGAAATCATGCCAAAGGGGAAACAGTTGACCCTGCAAGAAAAACTAAAATTATTGCATTATCTGAGCAAAATGTGTCGAATCGCGAAATTGCAGCTCAAACACAATTCAATGAAAGCTCAGTGCGTCGATTTTTAAAAAAATATCGTGAGACCGGGGTGTTAGATAGAGAAAAAGGATCAGGAATGACCAGGTGCACCACTACTCGGGAAGATCGTCATATTGCGAAAATGAGTCTCCAGGATCGTTTTAGAAATAGCATCCGAGGTAAACCAAGAATTTGGAAGAGAAATATCGGCCCGAACTGTACAACGTCGGCTGAATGAAGTGGGCTTAATTTCAAGAACAGCTGCAAAAAAACCACTTCCGAACAGTCGAATGAAGAAGAATCGGTTAAATTGGGCAAAGGAAAAGCAAAATTGGGGTGCATATGAATGGTCAAAAGTGATGTTTTCAGATGAGTCCAAAATCAACCTTATTGGATACGATGGCTTCTGCAGAGTCAGGCGTAAAGTGGGTGAGCGATATGACGAAAAATGCTGTGTATCCACCGTCAAGCATTCACCTTATATTATGATATGGGGGTGCATATCCAAATATAAATGTGAGTCAATTTTAATGCTTGAGGGTATGGTCAATGCAACCTTGACGACCATGTAGGGAAAGAGCCAATAGCTGAGTGATTAGAGTGGACGACAGAATTTTGCAGGATTCTGTGTGTCCAATTAAAAACAGTTTTTCCTCAACTTGATTTCATTGATTTTAATTTATTTATTATGCAATATTTAAGACTTTAAGACTAACAAATTTTAATATTTGCTTAAATTTAATGTAAGTAATTATTTTAAAATCCCTTTTATTAAATATTTATTCAACGTTTAAATTTTATTTAATGAAAATCAACAAAAACATTTCACTTGTCGATCGCGGCAGCTAGCGAACCCGGACTACGGTCGACATCAGTCCGGCTCTTTTAACCATTTATAAGTTCCTGCGATTATTGAATGGGGGTTCGATTCCCCGGGTGGGCAGGTTCACATTTTGTGTTTTCATATTTATTTATTATTAATTTATATATTTAATTTTATAATTTTTGTCAGTTTTCCCTTATTATTACATAAGTAAATGCACATAAAATATATTTATACAAATATACATATATTATAAACATTTACACATGCGTGGCGACATTAGACAGAACGAAAATATGCATTCTTAGAAGAAGCAAATGTAACGAATTTTGACACCCTCTAAAATTTGTATTTGTCGGCAAGAGGGGATCCATTTTTATTAAATTTGTAATTTTGGTGCAGCAGCACAGCAAGTTCCGATCAATTCAACCAGTCAATCTCTACTGAAGTGATTTTCTCACTTTACCATTCTTCTTCATATTCTCTCATGTCTATACATACTGGCGTTCACTACACGTATATTGTCTTCTCTCTCTAACACACTATTTATGACAACCAGATCGGACCTCACTCAGCTGCAGAGGCTGTCTGTGCCTCTGCTGCAGTGCTTGTCAGAATTTTACCACAATGCTAAAATTTCATCAGAATGTGAAATCATAGAAACAAGTCCTCGTGTGTCTAATTCCACCACTCAAGTCCAAGTCACACAATTTCATCAACTTAATTCAAATTTATTTAACAAACTTCAATATCTCTCTCTTACATTCATTAACTTATAGAACATTAATTGACAATTCATCTTATGATTGTTTTCTCTTTTACAGACTTAATTATAAAGACATCTCCAATTTACATATTAAAACTTCAAACCATTCACACTTTCCATAACTTTAATTTCACATATCAACATTGGCGTACCTTCTGTCACACCCAATCTCTTGACCCCCGCCATAACACTTCTCGTGCCTACGAGATAGCTGTTATAAGTGCGGTCGTTACTCTATTTTTGAACACTAAGCTTCCCACTTATATCCACGTGAACGGTATGCCAGGGTATCTCAATCTTGGGAATTGGTTGCATTTCAATTTGTATTTTGCCTGATGAAGGCTTGGACAATTTGCATGTCATGCAATTTTCCACAAATTTTCTTACATATTTGCTCAAATCAATATTTCTCGTAGACCTTGTCTAAAGTTTTCTACCACCCCAAATGCATTACAGCCTCGTGTACATGATTTATAACAGACCACCTAAACGCTTTAGGGATTACTGGTAGGCAGCGAGTCTTGCCATTACGCTGTATTTTGCGATATAGTAGTCCAGTTCGGACCTCATATGTTTTATCGACATTTGCCTCCATGTCTTCGTTATTCAATTGAGGTTAAATAAACTGGAAAAGGTCAAACTTTAGTAGCAACTTATAGAAAGTGAGGAAGAATACAAATTTTATAAAATACTTAAATCTGGTAATGAAAAAAACTAGATTCTTCCTTGCTCTGAACTAAAACGTACTAAATTGATTACACGAATAGAAATTATTTTAATTATAATTAATATTTGAATGCTCCCTATTGTTATACCCTACTATCTACTATATATGCCAAACAAACATTTTTTTTTGATTGTACCCTTATATACAACTTTTATAACATACAAATAGAAACATACATAATGAAGTAATGTTGATTTAATTGCTATATTTTAGTAGAATTCCCTAGGCATTTCAGAATTTTCGTTAAATGGGTCACCATGCTCTCAGGTGGGAGACCGTAGTTAGGGTGGGCACTTGCGACCACAATAACACCTGTGGCTACGCTTTCGCTAAATTTCCTAGTCCGTTTTTCCTTCTTCTACAGCTTTCCAATCCTCTTTTTTTTCTTCTTTTTTGATCTTTTTTTAAGCTCTACCGGTTCCTCCAGCTATTTTTTTGTCGCAGCACGTTCCTTCTAATTTTTTTTATTAATAATTGAGTGCACTCGGTATGAGATCTGCCAAGCAAGACCTCCACTCCCAAAGCCGACGAACGAGAGCCTGAAAATTAAAACGTGCCCCGCTAGTACAGATCGTCCGAAAATACACATATACCGTTGCACGTTACAGAATAAAGAGCAATTTTCATTTTGAATTTTAATTAATAACTTATAGTTAACCAGTCGAACGCTACAGTCAGATGCTGACTGTAAAGGCCCATGGATTATAGTACTATATACAAACTAAATACAAGTTTGTATTTATATTAAAAGAAAGCAATTTAATAAAGTTAAATATTATTATTAATATTATTTTATTTAAATAACTATTATAACGTACGAATTCCGCAAGAACACTTTTATAAAAGTTCATTATTAAAAGTTCACACAAATTCGAAATGAAAATTGCGCTTTATTTTGATTTAAATTTCGCGTTGTTATTATTAACGATTTCCAAAATTCGTTACACATACTTCTTGATTTTTTGGCACGAGTTAAAAATGCATATTGTGTCTTCTCGCTTTGTTTAATGTCTGTATGTATATATGTCAATATGTACACATGGATGTGAATACTGGCATACATTCAGATCGATCTACTATGTCACCTATTGGTTGTATACAAATGTATATACACTCAGCGAGAAAAAAAGGCGCACTTTGATAAATTTTTGACTTCTCTAACCTGGGGCATCCCTAAATGTCTTTCTGTGCATGCAAATTTTTAACAACACAGTTCACAGAATTACACTAAGGAATAATTTCTTTGCGCTGGTACGTTAGAAATCATGCCAAAGGGGAAACAGTTGACCGTGCAAGAAAAACTAAAATTATTGCATTATCTGAGCAAAATGTGTCGAATCGCGAAATTGCAGCTCAAACACAATTCAATGAAAGCTCAGTGCGTCGATTTTTAAAAAAATATCGTGAGACCAGGGTGTTAGATAGAGAAAAAGGATCAGGAATGACCAGATCGTCATATTGCGAAAATGAGTCTCCAGGATCGTTTTAGAAATAGCATCCGAGGTAAACCAAGAATTTGGAAGAGAAATATCGGCCCGAACTGTACAACGTCGGCTGAATGAAGTGGGCTTAATTTCAAGAACAGCTGCAAAAAAACCACTTCCGAACAGTCGAATGAAGAAGAATCCGTTAAATTGGACAAAGGAAAAGCAAAAAGTGATGTTTTCAGATGAGTCCAAAATCAACCTTATTGGATACGATGGCTTCTGCAGAGTCAGGCGTAAAGTGGGTGAGCGATATGACGAAAAATGCTGTAGCCACCGTCAAGCATTCACCTTATATTATGATATGGGGGTGCATATCCAAATATAAATGTGAGTCAATTTTAATGCTTGAGGGTATGGTCAATGCAACCTTGACGACCATGTAGGGGAAGAGCCGATAGCTGAGTAGTTAGAGTGGACGACGGAATTTTGCAGGATTCTGTGTGTCAAATTAAAAACAGTTTTTCCTCAACTTGATTTCATTGATTTTAATTTATTTATTATGCAATATTTAAGACTTTAAGACTAACAAATTTCAATATTTGCTTAAATTTAATGTAAATAATTATTTTAAAATCCATTTTATTAAATATTAACGTTTAAATTTTAATTAATGAAAATCAACAAAAACGTTTCACTTGTCGATCGCGGCAGCTAGCGAACCCGGACTACGGTCGACATCAGTCCGGCTCTCTTAACCATTTATAAGTTCCCGCGATTATTGAATGGGGGTTCGATTCCCCGGGTGGGCAGGTTCACATTTTGTGTTTTCATATTTATTTATTATTATTTGCTATATTTAATTTTATAATTTTTGTCAGTTTTCCCTTATTATTACATAAGTAAATGCACATAAATATAGTAGCATATGTACCATAGCGCACCACTTGTCCACACATACACACACACAAAACACTCCCACTTACATACATACACTTGACAATTGTACTTAGCATATAAGACAAACATTCATGTATTTCACCAGAAACCATCCGCCTGCTTAGACATAAACATTTTATCCCCAAATTCGGCGACAATAACAAGTCAGCCTACTCCGATCATTTGTAAACATTCCCACGAAAGGGTCAAAACTGCTTACGCAGCGCAAATTCTCGGCTGATCCGTTCCCATGCGCAATCCACTCAAGAGAGCGCCCAATATCATGTAAACATAAAAGAGAGCTTTATGTACGCTCAATACAGAAGTAAATGAGACTCAGCCAAAGGTTTGCTAAGCGTCCAGTTTGTAGCTTTAAGATAGATTTAATTCAAACTCCATTAAGGAACGACGCGAATTGTCTCCGGGTTTCGCCTAAGTGTTTATTCGAAATAAAATTATATTTTTTTCATAAATACTAAACGCGAACTTGTTATTGGCGCAGCCGGTAGGATACCGATTAACGTTTTGATCGATATCCGCAAAAGAACCGCGTGTGATCTAAAACCTTCGTTTGCGTGGCCAAATTAAATGCTACAGGAAGGTTGCAATCCGCCTAAATACCGCGTGTGATTAAAAAACTTCGTTTGCGTAGCCAACTAAAGGTTACTGGAAGACTATAATCCACCAGAAACTCAGTGCTCTGTGAAACACTTCAACTTGGTAGCCCACTGTAAAAGTGTGACCGCTACTAGAAGTGAACTTTTTATAAAAAAGAAAATCATAACTCAGTGCTGCAGTGAAGACCATTAAAAGACAGTTATCGTCTCAGGTCAAAACCCCGAAACAAAAAAAATAAAAATAAAACCCTAGCGAAAAGCTAAGCGAGTATAAACAACCAGCAATACAAAATTTAAAATGGCACAGCCACAGCAACAACAACCACATCAAATTCAACTCCTTTCGGAAAGTCATCTGAACCAGGCCCTTGGTCAGATTCGACAAGTGCCAGTATTTAATGGTACAACATCAGAGCTGAGCTCGTTCATACGGAGAATCGAGTTTATCCAAAGTCTCTACCCGACAACCGACGCCCGGCAAGCACACATCATGTTTAGTGCAATCGAGATGCAGATTGGAGGTGATGCCCAGCGTGTGTCTCAGCTAAGTGCAGCCAACACCTGGATTGATCTGAAGGAAGCCCTTATCGCGGAATTCAAAACACAAACCCCATTCGAGGAACTCCTAAGAAGACTATATAACACACCGTTCAACGGATCACTTCGTAAGTTTATCGAAGAGCTAGAAGAAAAATGTTTCATTATAACAAATAAGTTAAGTTTAGAAAACAACCCGTTTAATAACCACATTTATACGAACGGAATGAATAATACCGTCAAAGACGTAATAATTAGAAAACTCCCTGATAGGCTATACATGCAGTAAGCTAGATTCGACATAACAACTGTTAGCAAGTTGAAGCAAATCGCTCAACAAGAAGGTTGCTATGACAGTATATGGTCCGATCGTGCGAAATCACAAAATAGTCAGAACAAAAATAATGATCAAAATAAAAGTTCTAAAAGTAAAAATTATAGTCCAAATTATAATCAAGTGTCAAGTTCAATCAGTCAAAACCAAAATTATAACAATACTAATGATAACAAGAAAAATAATAATAATAGCCAGAACATTGAGCAATTATACCAAGAATTTAAACAGAAACTAGACCAGGCACAATTACAAAATAAAACAAACTATCAAACAAATCAAGCCTCTTCAAGTGCTCCTAACCCAGCCCATAAAAGGCAAAGACCAAGTTCTAGTGGCCAATCAAGAATGGACACGTCCGAAAATTTTCATCAAAATGCCTCGGACGAAGAACAAGAAGAAACCCGTTCATAAATATTGTCATGAACAATATAAAGCTCCGTTGTATTATTGATACCGGATCTACAATTAATATAATAAAATCAAATTTCTTCAATTTCCCCATTAAAACAAATAAGTTGAAAGTTCATACCATTAACGGTATAGTTACATTAAAAGATAGCATTAGTTTGAAACCCAGTAAGCTTTGCCCCACTAAACAAGTTTTTTATATCCATAATTTTTCGGAAAATTATGATATGCTACTTGGTAGAGACTTCTTAGAAGACACCAACGCTCAAATCAATTTTAGCGAACGAAGTGTTAATTTAAACAATTACAACTTCTTAATGCACTATGACAACGAGCAAAAGGTAAATTCAGAAGACGATACCGACTGCACAAACTGTTTAGAGCCACCATCAACTGATGACGAAGCAATAAACTATGCAATAGAAAATGAGTTAAAAGAATCAAATGAATTCAGACTCGATCACTTAAACAAGGAAGAGCGAAATGCTCTGACTAAAATTCTTCACGAATTTAAAGACATTCAGTACAGAGAAGGTGAAAATTTGACCTTCACAAGCACTGTCAAACATGTCATAAATACAAAGCATGAAGATCCTATTTATAAGAAACCTTATAAATATCCCCAAGCCCACGACAAAGAAGTCGAAGTCCAAATCAAAGAAATGATTGATCAAGGCATTATTCGAAAATCGAACTCGCCTTATTGCTCACCTATTTGGATAGTTCCAAAGAAGAGTGATGCATCCGGTAAACAAAAGTTTAGGATAGTAATTGACTATCGCAAACTAAACGAAATTACCGTGGACGACAAGTACCCCATTCCTGTTATGGATGAAATATTAGATAAACTCGGTAGATCTCAATATTTCACTACCATAGATTTAGCAAAAGGTTTTCATCAAATCCAAATGGATGAAAACTCTATACCGAAAACAGCTTTTTCTACAAAGAATGGTCATTATGAGTACACTCGAATGCCATTCGGACTGAAAAAATGCACCCGCGACTTTTCAACGTTGCGTAAACAATCTGTTAGAAGATCTTATCTATAAAGATTGTTTGGTATACATGGATGACATTATAGTATTCTCCACTTCATTGGAAGAACATTTAATGTCACTTCGTAAGGTTTTTGCTAAATTAAAGGAAGCTAACTTGAAATTACAGCTAGACAAATGCGAATTTCTCAAAAAAGAAACAGAGTTTCTAGGGCACATCATAACAACAGAAGGTATAAAACCTAACCCAACAAAAATAAATGCAATTAAGCATTTTCCCATTCCCAAAACACCTAAGCAAATTAAGTCGTTTCTTGGCCTTTGCGGGTTCTACAGAAAGTTTATTCCCAATTTCGCTAATATTGCAAAACCAATGACGCAAAATCTTAAGAAAGGCGCCAGTATAAATGCCAATGATACAAACTATGTATCCGCTTTCGAGAAATTAAAATTTCTCATAATGTCCGATCCTATCTTATTATACCCTAATTTTGAGAAACCATTCTCACTAACTACAGATGCCAGCAACATTGCTCTTGGTGCTGTACTCTCACAGGATCATAAACCTATTTGTTACGCTAGTCGTACACTCAACGACCACGAGTTTAATTATTCGGCAATAGAAAAAGAACTTTTAGCTATTGTCTGGGCCACCAAATACTTCAGGTCCTATCTTTTCGGTCGAAAATTTCAAATCCTTAGTGACCACCGCCCCTTAGTTTGGCTTGAAAATATCAAAGAACCAAACATGAAACTACAAAGATGGAAAATCAGACTAAATGAGTTTGACTACCAAATCAAATATGTACCTGGTAAAGAAAACCATGTTGCAGATGCACTTTCACGTGTAAAAATTGAGAACTTCCTCGGTGAAACTTCCACCACCGCTGCTACCATACATAGTAGTCACGAGGACAGTCAAAATTATATACCCATTACCGAAAGACCCATTAACTACTTTACCTATCAGATAGAATTCACTAAAGGTGACACAAATGAAGTAAAGGTATCAAAATATTTCCATAAAACTATAATAAATATAAACTATAAGGAAATGACTTTTGATTATGCAAAAGAGCTTATCAAAGAATACATTTGCACTAAAAACACTGTAATTTATTTCAATAATGATGAAGACTTTACAACATTCCAAAATGCCTATGTAAATATTATTTGCCCAAATAATATTACAAAAGTAATGAGATCTACCTCAAAACTTTCAAATATTCACACATATGCTCAATTTAAAGATATTATAGTTCAAAAACACAAAGAACTTTTACATCCCGGTATTGAAAAAACCATTTCCTTGTTCAAAGAAAACTTCTATTACCCCGATTATCAAAAATTGATTCAAAACATTATAAACGAATGTGATGTTTGTAATGTTGCAAAAACTGAGCATAGAGACACAAAATTAAAATTCGAAACAACTCCTGAAGTCTTCAATCCAAGAGACAAATATGTAATGGACTTTTATATGGTCAACAATAAACAATTTTTATCTTGTATTGATACTTATTCAAAGTTCGCCTCTTTAATTGAAATACAATCCAGAGATTGGCTCGAAGCTAAACGAGCAATACTCTTAGTTTTTACCAATATGGGTAAACCTATAGAAATCAAAGCAGATAAAGATTCAGCATTTATGTGCGCAGCTTTACAACTTTGGTTACAAACAGAAGGCGTGAAAATAGAAATTACAAGCAGTAAAAATGGAATTTCTGATGTTGAGAGATTTCATAAAACTATTAATGAAAAATTAAGAATAATTAATACCGAATCAAACCCTGAAAACAAATTAACTAGTTTTGAAACAATACTTTATATTTATAATCATAAAACTAAGCACAATACGACTGGAAGAACCCCAGCCGATATTTTCATTTATGCAGGAACACCTGCTTATAACACACAAACTAATAAAAGTAACAAAATTGATAAATTAAACGAAACACGTGAAGATTATGAAATAGATACTAGATATAGGCAAGCACCATTAGTCAAATCTAAAACAACAAATCCCTTTAAGAAAACAGGAGAGATCACTCAAGTAGATGAAAAACATTATGAAGAGAAAAACAGAGGTAGAAAAATAACCCACTATAAATCAAAATATAAAAAGAAAAAGAAAATTAATAAAACGAAATATGATAATTCCAGCACAACCCCAAGTGACCAAAGCAGTCCAACATAATCATGCAGTTTTGATGATCAGTTACTATTTCTTACTATGTATTACCCAATATGTCCAAGGACAAAGTATCGAAGTTAATCCCATTCAAGCCAAAAATGGTTATTTAATTTTCACTACAGGATCAATAACCTTACCAATAAACTATGAATATCATTGTCTAACCGTGAACATCACAAAAACAGAACAAACTTATAATAAATTAATAAAACAATCACAAGAGTTCGAATCTGTATCCCAAGTTCAATATTTAGTTGAAAAGTTAGAAAGAGAAATGAATGGCATAAGAATAGTGAAGCGCAGCAAACGCGGCTTAGTTAATTTTATAGGTACAACGTACAAATACCTTTTTGGAACTTTAGATCAATCAGACAAAGAAGAATTAGAACACAAAATTCATAATTTGGCAGAAAACAGCGTCCAAACTAACGAACTTAATGAAGTAATAAGAGAAGTCAATAAAGGCATAGAAATAATAAACTTTTTAAGCACGGTACATGAAGGAGACCGGAGACTTAACATTCTATTATTTAATTTACAACAGTTTACCGAGTATATAGAAGATATTGAACTAGGAATGCAGCTAACAAGACTTGGCATCTTTAACCCTAAATTATTAAAACATGACTACTTAACAAATATAAACTCAGAAAAAGTTCTAAATATTAAAACTTCAACTTGGTTAAAAACTGACACGAATGAAATTCTTTTAATATCCCATATCCCAAAAGATATTATAAAAACCCCAATTTTTACAATAATACCGTACCCTGATAGCAATAAAAATATATTGATTGAAAATATAAACGACAAATATTATGTTCTAGACAATAAAACTTTCCTAGCATCTTCAAAAAAATTATTTTCTAACAAATGCATAGCAGGTATTTTAAACCAAGAAAATACAGAATGTAGATACACAAAAACCCATAAAAATACAGAAATAAGTTATGTCGAACCTAACATTATATTAACATGGAAATTACCAAAGACCAAACTCAACCAGAATTGCAAAAATCAAGAAATAATAATAGAGGGAGATAATTTAATTAAAGCTTTTAATTGCTCTATTCAAATAGACGACATTTCAATATCAAATACATTACTTGACTACACACAAACAGTATATGTAAATAATAACGTAACAAAACTAGAAACATTAGCATATATTGAAGCAAAAGAAATTTTTGAAATAAAAACAAAAGATACTTTTCAAAATGTATTAATAACGTCAGTAATTGTATTAATTATAATTATAATATTATATTTTGTCTACAAATATAAGAGTATACCTAAGAAAATCATTATTAAATTTAAAAAACAAGTTCCCACTCCCACAGAACCACCAAATATTGTAAACAATCAAGTAATTGAAAATGATAATAATTTAAACCCTGTATTGTATCCTAACTTATCCGCCTGAGGGCAGGCCAATTTTTTAAGGATGGGGAAGTAGCATATGTACCATAGCGCACCACTTGTCCACACATACACACACACAAAACACTCCCACTTACATACATACACTTGACAATTGTACTTAGCATATAAGACAAACATTCATGTATTTCACCAGAAACCATCCGCCTGCTTAGACATAAACATTTTATCCCCAAATTCGGCGACAATAACAAGTCAGCCTACTCCGATCATTTGTAAACATTCCCACGAAAGGGTCAAAACTGCTTACGCAGCGCAAATTCTCGGCTGATCCGTTCCCATGCGCAATCCACTCAAGAGAGCGCCCAATATCATGTAAACATAAAAGAGAGCTTTATGTACGCTCAATACAGAAGTAAATGAGACTCAGCCAAAGGTTTGCTAAGCGTCCAGTTTGTAGCTTTAAGATAGATTTAATTCAAACTCCATTAAGGAACGACGCGAATTGTCTCCGGGTTTCGCCTAAGTGTTTATTCGAAATAAAATTATATTTTTTTCATAAATACTAAACGCGAACTTGTTATTATATATATTTATACAAAAATACATATATTATAAACATTTACACATGCGTGGCGAAATTAGACAGAACGAAAATATGCATTCTTAGAAGAAGCAAATGTAACGAATTTTGTCACCCACTAAAATTTGTATTTGTCGGCAAGAGGGGATCCATTTTTATTAAATTTGTAATTTTGGTGCAGCAGCACAGCAAGTTCCGATCAATTCAACCAGTCAATCTCTACTGAAGTGATTTTCTCACTTTACCATTCTTCTTCATATTCTCTCATGTCTATTCACACTGGCGTTCACTACACGTATATTGTCATCTTTCTCTAACACACTATTTATGACAACCAGATCGGGCCTCACTCAGCTGCAGAGGCTGTCTGTGCCTCTGCTGCAGTGCTTGTCAGAATTTCACCACAATGCTAAAATTTCATCAGAATGTGAAATCATAGAAACAAGTCCTCGTGTGTCTAATTCCACCACTCAAGTCCAAGTCATACAATTTCATCAACTTAATTCCAATTTATTTAACAAATTTCAATATCTCTCTCTTACATTCATTAACTTATAGAACATTAATTGACAATTCATCTTATGATTGTTTTCTCTTTTACAGACTTAATTATAAAGACATCTCCAATTTACATATCAAAACTTCAAACCATTCACATTTTCCATTACTTTAATTTTACATATCAACATTGGCGTACCTTCTCTCACACCCAATCTCTTGACCCCGCCATAACACTTCTCGTCGCAGCAAGATAGCTGTTATAGTGCGGTCGTTACTCTTTTTTTGAACACACACCATTTCATTCGTGCTGTTTACCAAATATATGGTATAAATAATATAAATAAATAATATATATATAATAAATAATATAAATATATCCTGAAATGGGCCCTTAAATTTTGGGTCAAGCTTCGTTTGATGACGCTCCTCGCTTTTCAGTAACACATGATCACCTACCTTATACCGAACTACTTTTGCTTTGTTTTTATCAAACCTTTGTTTATCGTACTGTGCATTCCTTTGCATGTTTTCTTTGGCTTGTACCCTCATTTGTTCTCTATCGACTACACTTTCTTCCACATCGACTGGCAACAACCCAAAAGGCCTAGCTTCTCTTCCTATCAGCAATTTCAAAGCACTTTCGTTAGTGACTCGATTTGTGGTGCAATTCATGGCTAGTTGGATTTCTGCCAACGCATCTTGCCATGATCGCTGATTCGTTTCCACAGCAGTAAGCATAGTCTTAAGAGTGCTCATCACCCTTTTAACCTGCCCGTTTGCTCTGCTGGCACCTGTAGCTATTAAGTGCAACTCAATCCTGTTTGTTGAACAAAACTCACGGAACTTGTTCTTGGCAAAATTTATGCCTTGATCCTTGATAGTTGACTTTATAGCTTTAGTACAATTTTCCGAGTCAAGATTTTGAGTATGATACAAGTGAACAAACTTAGTAAACGCATCTATCTGAACTATGATATATTCCTTTAGATCGTTCTTTCCACTAAGCTTCCCACTTATATCTACGTGAACGGTATGCCAGGGTATATCAATCTTGGGAATTGGTTGCATTTCAATTTGTATTTTGCCTGATGAAGGCTTGGACAATTTGCATGTCATGCAATTTTCCACAAATTTTCTTACATATTTGCTCAAATCAATATTTCTCGTAGACCTTGTCTAAAGTTTTCTACCACCCCAAATGCATTACAGCCTCGTGTACATGATTTACAACTTTTATAACATACAAATAGAAACATACATAATGAAGTAATGTTGATCTAATTGCTATATTTTAGTAGAATTCTCTAGGCATTTCCGAATTTTCGTTAAAGGGGTCACCATGCTCTCGCGACCACAATAACACTTGTGGCTACGCTTTCGCTAAATTTTCTAGTCCGTTTTTCCTTCTTCTACAGCTTTCCAATCCTCTTTTTTTCTTCTTTTTTTAAGCTCTACCGGTTCCTCCAGCTATTTTTTTTGTCGCAGCACGTTCGTTCTAATTTTTTTTATTAATAATTGAGTGCACTCGGTATGAGATCTGTCAAGCAAGACCTCCACCCCAAAGCCGATGAACTAGAGCCTGAAAATTAAAACGTGCCCCGTTAGTACAGATCGTCCGAAAATACACATATACCGTTGCACGTTACAGAATAAAGAGCAGTTTTCATTTTGAATTTTAATTAATAACTGTTGAGAATATTAATATCGCTGGCAACGCTGCATGTCTCCTATTGATTAATTACATCTGGCAACCCCGAAGTAGAACTTCACCTTTTTTGGTTAGTTAACAAGAACCGCAGTCGAATGAAGTTGTAACACAACCATTACATATACATTTAATAAAGATTACATTGTCCTAGTAAAATCGGCTTCGAACAGGTTATGGGCCCAGGAACGTGTAAAAAGGAGTGCGTGTGAAATTGAATAATTCGTCGGTAGATTATTCTGGAGTTTCTGGACACGCATGTACATATATGTATATGTATGTATTGACAGACTCGGTGTGTGAAAAACACGTGATTTTAGCAAATCTTGTGAACAAGTAATGCTCAAAATGAATTCGGGAATGTTCGCCATAGAAAAGCTAGACGATAACAATTATAGTGCATGGGCTATCCAAATGAAAAGCATTTTGATACATAATGAATTATGGCCAGTTGTATGCGGTCGCTTAACAAAAAGCCGTCGCAAATAAATAATTTGAAGCACTGTAACAGATCGTTGGAAGCGTGGAACAAATTAAAGGAAATACATACGCCAAAAGGCCCCGCGCGTCGTATTAATTTGATTAAACAATTGTTAAATTTGAAAATGAGTGCAAACGATAGCATTGGAACGCATGTGAATAGTTTCTCCGATATCGTTGAAAAACTGCAAGAAATAGAGTTAACGGTTACTGATGAAATGCTCGCGATCATTTTGTTGTCAAGTTTAAATGATTCATTCGAGAACTTTGTTGTTGCCATCGAATCGCGTGATTTCTTGCCTAGTGTTAGTGCACTGAAAATCAAATTGCTTGAAGAAGGCGCAAGAAGCAAGGCATGTGATGAATACACAGAGAGAAGTGAACAGAAAATATTTGCAGCGCGTACGGATAAACGGTCAAGCAAGTCAAACGGTTCTTCAAACACACAACAGAGAGGCAAATCGAATGTCACTTGTTGGTCATGTGGTCATCGGCGTCACATTGCGGCAAATTGTAAAGTGAAAGAGAAGTCGACTAAACCAGAAGAAGAAAAGAAGACAACAAATTTCACTGTTTTGACTGTGGCTGCGAATAATGAGCTAGCAAAAGAAATGTGGTGTTTGGATAGTGGTGCAACCGCCCACTTGTGTTGTGCTCGCTCGATGTTTATAGAATTTAATGAGCATAAAGAAAAGATAATGCTAGCTGGAAATAATTATATTTGTGCGAAAGGTCGTGGTACTGTGCGCTTGTATTGGCGCAAGCGTTCTTTTGATTTAATCGACGTGTTGTACGTAAAAGAACTGCAGTGCAATTTTATGTCTGTCGCGAAAGCCAACAAAAATGGACTTAAAGTAATATTTGAAAACAATGAAGCGAGAATAATGGACAGACATGAAGTTTTGTTAAAAGCACAAAATAGAAACGGGCTGTATATATTTGAAAACGAAATAAAAAAGTGTTTTGTGTCGCAGCCTATAAGAGCGCAAATTGAGAAATGGCACAATCGGTTCGGGCACCTGAACTACACAAGTTTACAAAGGATGGCCAAAAATGGCATGGTGTTTGGCTTGGATGCAAACATGAGTTTTGATATAAAAGAACATGTGTGTGAAACGTGTGCAAAATGTAAGATATGCGAAAAGCAATTCGGTAAAAGATCAGAGATTAGGTCTGCGGACATTCTTGACCTGGTGCACACTGACACACTTGTGGGCCAATGAATAAGATCTCCATTGGCGGTGCACGGTATTTTGCAACGTTTATAGACGATAAAACGCGCTATGTGTCTGTGTGTTTCTTAAAGACAAGAGACGAAATATTTCATAAATTTAAAGAGTTTAAAGTATTTGCCGAAACACAGACTGGAATGAAGATCAAATCAATAAGAAGCGACAACGGCCGAGAGTATGTCAGTGAGAAATTTAGCAGTTTCTTGGTGAGTAATGGCATAAAACGGCAACTAACTGTTCCCTACACTCCTCAGCAAAATGGTGTGGCGGAGCGTGCCAACAGAACATTGGTGGAGATGGCGCGGAGCATGTTAGTTCATGGGTCTGTTGACGAGATGTTTTGGGCAGAGGCTATTAACACGGCTGCCTATCTGCGAAATCGATCTGAGACGTCAACGTTGCCTGGAGTGAAGCCGTACGAGGCGTGGTCGGGCAAGAAGCCATCTGTATCTCACCTGAGAGTGTTTGGCGCGAGGGCGATTGTATTGGATAAAACTCACCGGAAGAAGTTCAAACCAAAAGGTGTTGAATTCATGTCGGTCAGATACTCCGAGACTGCGAAGGCGTATCGTTTGCACAACCCTGAAAAACAAACGGTTATTGATGCTAGAGATGTCATATTCCTTGAAGATGACTTGGTAAAACATGACAGCAAGGGAACCGCAAACGTTGCTGATGTGAAACTAGCTGAACTACAAGACCAGACAGTGCGTGACGCTGTTGATCTGCAGTTTGATGACTTTGTGGCAGATAAGGTGAATCCTGCTATAGAAGCTGCGGCCACTGAAGAGAGTCATGACGATGAAACTGAGGGAGTAGCAGAAGATACCGACGACAACAATCAAAGAGGCAGTAAGAGAGGCCCAGGGCGGCCTAAGAATCTATATACTGGTCGACCTGGACGGCCACGTAAACAATACAACGTGGTGAATGTCATAGCTGCCGACGACTTTCAGGTGCCAAGTACAGTCAGCGAGGCGTTGGGCACACCGCAGGCTAAGGAATGGAGAGATTCGATGCAGAAGGAGATTGATTCGCTGCGTGCCAACAATACATGGTCTTTGGAAGAACTACCTAAAGGTGAAAAGCTGATTGGCTGTAAATGGGTCTTTGCTGTGAAGAGAGATCACTTGGGCAAAGTGGAGCGATTCAAATCCCGGTTGGTCGCAAAGGGTTGCGCTCAACGTTTTGGCATTAATTACAACGAAACGTTTTCTCCTGTTGCACGTTATTCATCCATAAGGTTGGTGATAGCTCTGGCTGTTGAGCACAAAATGTACATACATCAGATGGACGTGGCATCCGCGTACCTGAATAGCGAGCTGACAGATGTGGTATATATGAAGCAACCGGAAGGGTTTGTGGACAAGAGTTATCCTGAGCACGTGTTGACGATACACAAGTCATTGTACGGTCTCAAACAAAGCGGCCGTATCTGGAACGAGAAGTTGGACGAGGTGCTTCAAGGATTTGGCTTTGTTCCTTGCGTTAGTGAACCCTGCATATATACACGAAAGGTTGGAAATGACTTCACTATTATTGTCGTATACGTTGACGACCTAATAGTGGCGAGTTCGAACAAACAAGAACTGAACAACATAAAGGCGCATATCTGGCGCATTTGATATGGTCGATGGCGGCGTGCTGAAACATTTCCTGGGTATGGAAATTGAGCGCGATGGTGAGCTTGGCAGTATCCATATTGGCCACAAACAGTTTATTGAGAGTCTTCTCAATGATTACGGTATGCAGAACTGTAAGGCGAACACGTTACCATTGGAGGCAGGCTTTCAAGTAAAATGTAATGAAGAAAGCTGCCAACGGGTCAACCAAAAGGCGTATCAGTCATTGGTTGGTTCACTGATGTATCTGGCGATGACAACTCGGCCAGATATCCTACATTCCGTAACGAAGCTTGCACAACGGAATGTCGACCCGCACAAGGAGCATGAAGTGGGTGCCAAACGAATATTGCGATATTTGAAGGGCACCACAGAGCTGAAGTTGCACTACCAAAGCAATGGTCAGCCCATCCATGGTTATGTCGACGCGGACTAATAACTGGTGACGAATCAGGGGTATGATATCGAAACCAAAGCCCAATCGTCCCAATGGAAGAGCTCAGGTGAGCCAAGACCGAAAAAAGCACGCCAAGTTCGATCAAATGTCAAGTTTTTGCTCACTGTTTTCTTCGATCATATGGTCGTACGGTCAATAAACAGTATTATCTTGAATTTATGCGCCGTTTGCGAGGAGTAATACGAAGAAAACGTCCAGAATTGTGGAAAAACAATTCATGGCTTTTGCATCACGATAATGTCCCTGCTCACTCATCTTTGCTTCTGAGAGATCGAAACAACTCAACAATCATGCCTCAGCCACCATATTTCACCGGATTTGGCCCCATGTGACTTTTTCTTGTTCCCAAAACTAAAGAGACCTATGAAAGGACGGAGATTTGCAACGATTGAGGAGATAAAGACGGCATCGCTGGAAGAGCTCAATGCTATATCGAAAAATGCTCGTGAGTTTAGACCGTTTAGATTTTATTTAATGAAAACCAACAAAAACATTTCATATTTCGATTGCGGCAGAAAACGAACCCCAAATACAATCAACATCAGTCCGGGACATAGCTCACTCAGCCACTGTTCAACTCCTGCGGCAGTCGAATGGTGGTTGATTCCTAGGGTGGAAGGTTTACATTTTGAGTTTTCATAATGGTCAAATAATCGATGACGTTATAAATAAATTACTTCTGCAGGAAAGAAAGGGACGCACGATGCGAGTTGTTTCTCGACTCTTCTTTTCTATGCATATTTCCGAAAATACAAAAAATGCAACGTTAATCCCGTCAACAAATCAACAAGTTAATTTAATGAGCTTGCGCCTAAAAGCCTGAGCAAGAGCAGATTAGTTTGGATAGTTATAAACATTTTGTAAATAAATAAAAATAAAAGGAAATATTTTTTAGGGATAATCAGCTAGGGAAAAGGTGCACAGCTCATGTTAGATGAATTTAAATCAAATTAATTAAAAATTAAATTAAATTGGCAGCAGCAAATAAAACACACCTCAATGGAGCAATATTCCAGGATCAGGAAGATCGATAATTCGTCGTTGAAAATTTAGCGCGGTGAGTTCGTTCCTTTTTATATATATTGTAAATATCTATTATTATTTGGTATCGGGGCATGCATATTATTTTTGAATATTTTTTTTGGTTTTTTTTTCACAACATGAGCAGTCAATTCTCCGACATTAAGTAATAAAAGCAAGAATATCATGAAAACAAAAGGCAGTATACATGAAAAGTAAAACAGGAAAGAAATAATAATAATGCAAAATAAAAGCAAATATTTTTGAAAAGAATATTAGGTTAAATCAACTGGAAAAGGTCAAAGTTTAGTAGCAACTTATAGAAAGTGAGGGAGAATACAATTTTTATAAAATACTTAAATCGGATAACACAAAAAACATGGGAATAACTAGATTCTTCCTTGCTCTAAACTAAAACGTACTAAATTGATTACACGAATAGAAATTATTTTAATTATAATTAAATTTGAATGCTCCCTATTGTTATACCCTACTATACACTATATATGCCAAATAAATATTTTTTTTTGATTGTACCCTTATATACAACTTTTATAACATACAAATAGAAACATACATAATGAAGTAATCTTGATCTAATTGCTATATTTTAGTAGAATTCCCTAGGCATTTCCGCATTTTCGTTAAAGGGGTCACCACGCTTTCAGGTGGGTGACCGTAGGTAGGGTGGGCACTCGCGACCACAATAACACCTGTGGCTACGCTTTCGCTAAATTTCCTAGTCCGTTTTTCCTTCTTCTACAGCTTTCCAATCCTCTTTTTTTTTCTTCTTTTTTGATCTTTTTTTAAGCTCTACCGGTTCCTCCAGCTATTTTTTTTGTCGCAGCACGTTCCTTCTAATTTTTTTTATTAATAATTGAGTACACTCGGTATGAGATCTGCCAAGCAAGACCTCCACTCCCAAAGCCGACGAACTAGAGCCTGAAAATTAAAACGTGCCCCGCTAGTACAGATCATTCGAAAATACACATATACCGTTGCACGTTACAGAATAAAGAGCAATTTTCATTTCAAATTTTAATTAATAACTTATAGTTAACCAGTCGAACGCTACAGTCAGATGCTGACTGTAAAGGCCCATGGATTATAGTACTATATACAAACTAAATACAAATTTGTATTTGTATTTAATATAATAAAAGAAAGGAATTTAATATAGTTAAATATTATTATTAATATTATTTTATTTAAATAACTATTGTAACGTACGAATTCCGCAAGAACACTTTTATAAAAGTTCATTATTAAAAGTTCACACAAATTCGAAATGAAAATTGCGCTTTATTTTGATTTAAATTTCGCGTTGTTATTATTAACGCTTTCCAAAATTCGTTACACATACTTCTTCTTGATTTTTTGGCACGAGTTAAAAATGCATATTGTGTCTTCTCGCTTTGTCTAAAGTCTGTATGTATATATGTCAATATGTACACATGGATGTGAATACTTGCATACATTCAGATCGATCTACCACTTCACCTATTGGTTGTATACAAATGTATATACAGTCATCGAGGAAAAAAGGCGCACTTTGATAAATTTTTGACTTCTCTAACCTGGGGCATCCCTAAATGTCTTTCTGTGCATGCAAATTTTTAACAACACAGTTCACAGAATTACACTAAGGAATAATTTCTTTGCGCTGGTACGTTAGAAATCATGCCAAAGAGGAAACAGTTGACCGTGCAAGAAAAGCTAAAATTATTGTATTATCTGAGCAAAATGTGTCGAATCGCGAAATTGCAGCTCAAACACAATTCAATGAAAGCTCAGTGCGTCGATTTTTAAAAAAATATCGTGAGACCGGGGTGTTAGATAGAGAAAAAGGATCAGGAATGACCAGGTGCACCACTACTCGGGAAGATCGTCATATTGCGAAAATGAGTCTCCAGGATCGTTTTAGAAATAGCATTCGATGTAAACCAAGAATTTGGAAGAGAAATATCGACCCGAACTGTACAACGTCGGCTGAATGAAGTGGGCTTAATTTCAAGAACAGCTGCAAAAAAACCACTTCCCAACAGTCGAATGAAGAAGAATCGGTTAAATTGGGCAAAGGAAAAGCAAAATTGGGGTGCATCTGAATGGTCAAAAGTGATGTTTTCAGATGAGTCCAAAATCAACCTTATTGGATACGATGGCTTCTGCAGAGTCAGGCGTAAAGTGGGTGAGCGATATGACGAAAAATGCTGTAGCCACCGTCAAGCATTCACCTTATATTATGATATGGGGGTGCATATCCAAATATAAATGTGAGTCAATTTTAATGCTTGAGGGTATGGTCAATGCAACCTTGACGACCATGTAGGGGAAGAGCCGATAGCTGAGTGGTTAGAGTGGACGACGGAATTTTGCAGGATTCTGTGTGTCAAATTAAAAACAGTTTTTCCTCAACTTGGTTTCATTGATTTTAATTTATTTATTATGCAATATTTAAGACTTTAAGACAAACAAATTTTAATATTTGCTTAAATTTAATGTAAATAATTATTTTAAAATCCATTTTATTAAATATTTATTCAACGTTTAAATTTTATTTAATGAAAATCAACGAAAACCCGGACTACGGTCGACATCAGTCCGGCTCTCTTAACCATTTATAAGTTACTGCGATTATTGAATGGGGGTTCGATTCCCCGGGTGGGCAGGTTCACATTTTGTGTTTTCATATTTATTTATTATTATTTGATATATTTAATTTTACAATGTTTGTCAGTTTTCCCTTATTATTACATAAGTAAATGCACATAAATATATATTTATACAAATATACATATATTATAAACATTTACACATGCGTGGCGACATTAGACAGAACGAAAATATGCATTCTTAGAAGAAGCAAATGTAAGAAATTTTGTCACCCTCTAAAATTTGTATTTGTCGGCAAGAGGGGAGCCATTTCTATTAAATTTGTAATTTTGGTGCAACAGCACAGCAAGTTCCGATCAATTCAACCAGTCAATCTCTACTGAAGTGATTTTCTCACTTTACCATTCTTCTTCATATTCTCTCATGTCTATACATACTGGCGTTCACTACACGTATATTGTCATCTCTCTCTAACACACTAATTATGACTACCAGATCGGACCTCACTGAGCTGCAGAGGCTGTCTGTGCCTCTGCTGCAGTGCTTGTCAGAATTTCACCATAATGCTAAAATTTCATCAGAATGTGAAATCATAGAAACAAGTCCTCGTGTGTCTAATTCCACCACTCAAGTCCAAGTCACACAATTTCATCAACTTAATTCCAATTTATTTAACAAACTTCAATATCTCTCTCTTACATTCATTAACTTATAGAACATTAATGGACAATTCATCTTATGATTGTTTTCTCTTTTACAGACTTAATTATAAAGACATCTCCAATTTACATATCAAAACTTCAAACCATTCACATTTTCCATAACTTTAATTTCACATATCAACATTGGCGTACCTTTTCTCACACCCAATCTCTTGACCCCGCCATAACACTTCTCGTCCCAGTGAGATAGCTGTTATAGTGCGGTCGTTACTCTTTTTTTGAACACACACCATTTCATTCGTGCCGTTTACCAAATCTTTCCCCTTGTGTTCCTCTCACTAGTGTCATCTTTCAACTCTTTTCTCTCTTGAGAGTCACCATTACATTCTGCTGTCAATCGTCTGTCTGGTAGCGCTCTTAGCCATTCATGCGAATATTTATATGTTCGCTTATTACCTAACGACTTCAGCTCGTGTCGATCACCATCTAGGACATTAATTCCCTGAAATGGGCCCTTAAATTTTGGGTCAAGCTTCGTTTGATGACGCTCCTCGCTTTTCAGTAACACATGATCACATACCTTATACCGAACTACTTTTGCTTTGTTTTTATCAAACCTTTGTTTATCGTACTGTGCATTCCTTTGCATGTTTTCTTTGGCTTGTACCCTCATTTGTTCTCTATCGACTACACTTTCTTCCACATCGACTGGCAACAACCCAAAAGGCCTAGCTTCTCTTCCTATCAGCAATTTCAAAGCACTTTCTTTAGTGACTCGATTTGTGGTGCAATTCATGGCTAGTTGGATTTCTGCCAACGCATCTTGCCATGATCGCTGATTCGTTTCCACAGCAGTAAGCATAGTCTTAAGAGTGCTCATCACCCTTTTAACCTGCCCGTTTGCTCTGCTGGCACCTGTAGCTATTAAGTGCAACTCAATCCTGTTTGTTGAACAAAACTCACGGAATTTATTCCTGGCAAAATTTATGCCTTGATCCTTGATACTTGACTTTATAGCTTTAATACAATTTTCCGAGTCAAGATTTTGAGTATGATACAATTGAACAAACTTAGTAAACGCATCTATCTGAACTATGATATATTCCTTTAGATCGTTCTTTTCACTAAGCTTCCCACTTATATCCACGTGAACGGTATGCCAGGGTATATCAATCTTGGGAATTGGTTGCATTTCAATTTGTATTTTGCCTGATGAAGGCTTGGACAATTTGCATGTCATGCAATTTTCCACAAATTTTCTTACATATTTGCTCAAATCAATATTTCTCGTAGACCTTGTCTAAAGTTTTCTACCACCCCAAATGCATTACAGCCTCGTGTACATGATTTATAACAGACCACCTAAACGCTTTAGGGATTACTGGTAGGCAGCGAGTCTTGCCATTACGCTGTATTTTGCGATATAGTAGTCCAGTTCGGACCTCATATGTTTTATCGACATTTGCCTCCATGTCTTCGTTATTCAATTGAGGTTAAATAAACTGGAAAGGGTCAAACTTTAGTAGCAACTTATAGAAAGTGAGGAAGAATACAATTTTTATAAAATACTTAAATCTGATAATAATGGAAATAACTAGATTCTTCCTTGCTCTGAACTAAAACGTACTAAATTGATTACACGAATAGAAATTATTTTAATTATAATTAATATTTGAATGCTCCCTATTGTTATACCCTACTATGTACTATATATGCCAAATAAACATTTTTTTTGATTGTACCCTTATATACAACTTTTATAACATACAAATAGAAACATACATAATGAAGTAATGTTTATTTAATTGCTATATTTTAGTAGAATTCCCTAGGCATTTCCGAATTTTCGTTAAAGGGGTCACCATGCTCTCAGGTGGGAGACCGTAGGTAGGGTGGGAACTCGCGACCACAATAACACCTGTGGCTACGCTTTCGCTAAATTTCCTAGTCCGTTTTTCCTTCTTCTACAGCTTTCCAATCCTCTTTTTTTTCTTCTTTTTTGATCTTTTTTTAAGCTCTACCGGTTCCTCCAGCTATTTTTTTTTTGTCGCAGCACGTTCCTTCTAATTTTTTTTATTAATAATTGAGTGCACTCGGTATGAGATCTGCCAAGCAAGACCTCCACTCCCAAAGCCGACGAACTAGAGCCTGAAAATTAAAACGTGCCCCGCTAGTACAGATCGTCCGAAAATACACATATACCGTTGCACGTTACAGAATAAAGAGCAATTTTCATTTCAAATTTTAATTAATAACTTATAGTTAACCAGTCGAACGCTACAGTCAGATGCTGACTGTAAAGGCCCATGGATTATAGTACTATATACAAACTAAATACAAGTTTGTATTTATATTAAAAGAAAGCAATTTAATAAAGTTAAATATTATTATTAATATTATTTTATTTAAATAACTATTATAACGTACGAATTCGGCAAGAACACTTTTATAAAAGTTCATTATTAAAAGTTCACACAAATTCGAAATGAAAATTGCGCTTTATTTTGATTTAAATTTCGCGTTGTTATTATTAACGCTTTCCAAAATTCGTTACACATACTTCTTGATTTTTTGGCACGAGTTAAAAATGCATATTGTGTCTTCTCGCTTTGTTTAATGTCTGTATGTATATATGTCAATATGTACACATGGATGTGAATACTGGCATACATTCAGATCGATCTACCACGTCACCTATTGGTTGTATACAAATGTATATACACTCAGCGAGAAAAAAAAGGCGCACTTTGATAAATTTTTGACTTCTCTAACCTGGGGCATCCCTAAATGTCTTTCTGTGCATGCAAATTTTTAACAACACAGTTCACAGAATTACACTAAGGAATAATTTCTTTGCGCGGGTACGTTAGAAATCATGCCAAAGGGGAAACAGTTGACCGTGCAAGAAAAACTAAAATTATTGCATTATCTGAGCAAAATGTGTCGAATCGCGAAATTGCAGCTCAAACACAATTCAATGAAAGCTCAGTGCGTCGATTTTTAAAAAAATATCGTGAGACCGGGGTGTTAGATAGAGAAAAAGGATCAGGAATGACCAGGTGCACCACTACTCGGGAAGATCGTCATATTGCGAAAATGAGTCTCCAGGATCGTTTTAGAAATAGCATCCGAGGTAAACCAAGAATTTGGAAGAGAAATATCGGCCCGAACTGTACAACGTCGGCTGAATGAAGTGGGCTTAATTTCAAGAACAGCTGCAAAAAAACCACTTCCGAACAGTCGAATGAAGAATAATCGGTTAAATTGGGCAAAGGACAAGCAAAATTGGGGTGCATCTGAATGGTCAAAAGTGATGTTTTCAGATGAGTCCAAAATCAACCTTATTGGATACGATGGCTTCTGCAGAGTCAGGCGTAAAGTGGGTGAGCGATATGACGAAAAATGCTGTGTATCCACCGTCAAGCATTCACCTTATATTATGATATGGGGGTGCATATCCAAATATAAATGTGAGTCAATTTTAATGCTTGAGGGTATGGTCAATGCAACCTTGACGACCATGTAGGGAAAGAGCCAATAGCTGAGTGATTAGAGTGGACGACAGAATTTTGCAGGATTCTGTGTGTCCAATTAAAAACAGTTTTTCCTCAACTTGATTTCATTGATTTTAATTTATTTATTATGCAATATTTAAGACTTTAAGACAAACAAATTTTAATATTTGCTTAAATTTAATGTAAATAATTATTTTAAAATCCATTTTATTAAATATTTATTCAACGTTTAAATTTTATTTAATGAAAATCAACAAAAACATTTCACTTGTCGGTCGCGGCAGCTAGCGAACCCGGACTACGGTCGACATCAGTCCGGCTCTTTTAACCATTTATATAAGTTCCTGCGATTATTGAATGGGGGTTCGATTCCCCGGGTGGGCAGGTTCACATTTTGTGTTTTCATATTTATTTATTATTATTTGATATATTTAATTTTATAATTTTTGTCAGTTTTCCCTTATTATTACATAAGTAAATGCACATAAAATATATTTATACAAATATACATATATTATAAACATTTACACATGCGTGGCGACATTAGACAGAACGAAAATATGCATTCTTAGAAGAAGCAAATGTAAAATTTGTATTTGTCGGCAAGAGGGGATCCATTTTTATTAAATTTGTAATTTTGGTGCAGCAGCACAGCAAGTTCCGATTAATTCAACCAGTCAATCTCTACTGAAGTGATTTTCTCACTTTGCCATTCTTCTTCATATTCTCTCATGTCTATACATACTGGCGTTCACTACACGTATATTGTCTTCTCTCTCTAACACACTATTTATGACAACCAGATCGGACCTCACTCAGCTGCAGAGGCTGTCTGTGCCTCTGCTGCAGTGCTTGTCAGAATTTTACCACAATGCTAAAATTTCATCAGAATGTGAAATCATAGAAACAAGTCCTCGGGTGTCTAATTCCACCACTCAAGTCCGAGTCACACAATTTCATCAACTTAATTCAAATTTATTTAATAAACTTCAATATCTCTCTCTTACACTCATTAACTTATAGAACATTAATTGGCAATTCATCTTATGATTGTTTTCTCTTATACAGACTTAATTATAAAGACATCTCCAATTTACATATTAAAACTTCAAACCATTCACACTTTCCATAACTTTAATTTCACATATCAACATTGGCGTACCTTCTGTCACCCCCAATCTCTTGACCCCCGCCATAACACCTCTCGTGCCTACGAGATAGCTGTTATAAGTGCCGTCGTTACTCTTTTTTTGAACACACACCATTTCATTCGTGCTGTTTATCAAATATTTCCCCTTGTGTTCTTCTCACTAGTGCCATCTTTCAACTCTTTTCTCTCTTGAGAGTCACCATTACATTCTGCTGTCAATCGTCTGTCTGGTAGCGCTCTTAGCCATTCATGCGAATATTTATATGTTCGCTTATTACCTAACGACTTCAACTCGTGTCGATCACCATCTAGGACATTAATTCCCTGAAATGGGCCCTTAAATTTTGGGTCAAGCTTCGTTTGATGACGCTCCTCGCTTTTCAGTAACACATGATCACCTACCTTATACCGAACTACTTTTGCTTTGTTTTTATCAAACCTTTGTTTATCGTACTGTGCATTCCTTTGCATGTTTTCTTTGGCTTGTACCCTCATTTGTTCTCTATCGACTACACTTTCTTTCACATCGACTGGCAACAACCCAAAAGGCCTAGCTTCTCTTCCTATCAGCAATTTCAAAGCACTTTCTTTAGTGACTCGATTTGTGGTGCAATTCATGGCTAGTTGGATTTCTGCCAACGCATCTTGCCATGATCGCTGATTCGTTTCCACAGCAGTAAGCATAGTCTTAAGAGTGCTCATCACCCTTTTAACCTGCCCGTTTGCTCTGCTGGCACCTGTAGCTATTAAGTGCAACTCAATCCTGTTTGTTGAACAAAACTCACGGAACTTGTTCTTGGCAAAATTTATGCCTTGATCCTTGATAGTTGACTTTATAGCTTTAGTACAATTTTCCGAGTCAAGATTTTGAGTATGATACAAGTGAACAAACTTAGTAAACGCATCTATCTGAACTATGATATATTCCTTTAGATCGTTCTTTCCACTAAGCTTCCCACTTATATCTACGTGAACGGTATGCCAGGGTATATCAATCTTGGGAATTGGTTGCATTTCAATTTGTATTTTGCCTGATGAAGGCTTGGACAATTTGCATGTCATGCAATTTTCCACAAATTTTCTTACATATTTGCTCAAATCAATATTTCTCGTAGACCTTGTCTAAAGTTTTCTACCACCCCAAATGCATTACAGCCTCGTGTACATGATTTATAAGACCACCTAAACGCTTTAGGGATTACTGGTAGGCAGCGAGTCTTGCCATTACGCTGTATTTTGCGATATAGTAGTCCAGTTCGGACCTCATATGTTTTATCGGCATTTGCCTCCATGTCTTCGTTATTCAATTGAGGTTAAAAAAAACTGGAAAAGGCGAAAGTTTAGTAGCAACTTATAGAAAGTGAGGAAGAATACAATTTTTATAAAATACTTAAATCTGATAATAGGTATTTACTTTAACACAAAAATAATGGAAATAACTAGATTCTTCCTTGCTCTGAACTAAAACGTACTAAATTGATTACACGAATAGAAATTATTTTAATTATAATTAATATTTGAATGCTCCCTATTGTTATACCCTACTATGTACTATATATGCCAAATAAACATTTTTTTTTGATTGTACCCTTATATACAACTTTTATAACATACAAATAGAAATATACATAATGAAGTAATGTTGATCTAATTGCTATATTTTAGTAGAATTCTCTAGGCATTTCCGAATTTTCGTTAAAGGGGTCACCATGCTCTCAGGTGGGTGACCGTAGGTAGAGTGGGCACTCGCGACCACAATAACACCTGTGGCTACGCTTTCGCTAAATTTTCTAGTCCGTTTTTCCTTCTTCTACAGCTTTCCAATCCTCTTTTTTTCTTCTTTTTTGATCTTTTTTTAAGCTCTACCGGTTCCTCCAGCTTTTTTTTTTGTCGCAGCACGTTCGTTCTAATTTTTTTTATTAATAATTGAGTGCACTCGGTATGAGATCTGCCAAGCAAGACCTCCACCCCAAAGCCGATGAACTAGAGCCTGAAAATTAAAACGTGCCCCGTTAGTACAGATCGTCCGAAAATACACATATACCGTTGCACGTTACAGAATAAAGAGCAATTTTCATTTTGAATTTTAATTAATAACTGTTGAGAATATTAATATCGCTGGCAACGCTGCATGTCTCCTATTGATTAATTACATCTGGCAACCCCGAAGTAGAACTTCACCTTTTTAGGTTAGTTAACAAGAACCGCAGTCGAATGAAGTTGTAACACAACCATTACATATACATTTAATAAAGATTACATTGTCCTAGTAAAATCGGCTTCGAAAAGGTATTGGCCCAGGAACGTGTAAAAAGGAGTGCGTGTGAAATTGAATAATTCGTCGGTAGATTATTCTGGAGTTTCTGGACACGCATGTACATATATGTATATGTATGTATTGACAGACTCGGTGTGTAAAAAACACGTGATTTTAGCAAATCTTGTGAACAAGTAATGCTCAAAATGAATTCGGGAATGTTCGCCATAGAAAAGCTAGACGATAACAATTATAGTGCATGGGCTATCCAAATGAAAAGCATTTTGATACATAATGAATTATGGCCAGTTGTATGCGGTCGCTTAACAAAAAGCGAAAATGGGAGCGAAGAGCAAAATGCGCAGTTCGACACCAAAGACGAAAAAGCGCTTGCAAGCATCATGCTGTGCATAAAGCCGTCGCAAATAAATAATGTGAAGCACTGTAATAGATCGTTGGAAGCGTGGAACAAATTAAAGGAAATACATACGCCAAAACGCCCCGCGCGTCGTATTAATTTGATTAAACAATTGTTAAATTTGAAAATGAGTGCAAACGATAGCATTGGAACGCATGTGAATAGTTTTTCCGATATCGTTGAAAAACTGCAAGAAATAGAGTTAACGGTTACTGATGAAATGCTCGCGATCATTTTGTTGTCAAGTTTAAATGATTCAATCGAGAACTTTGTTGTTGCCATCGAATCGCGTGATTTCTTGCCTAGTGTTAGTGCACTGAAAATCAAATTGCTTGAAGAAGGCGAAAGAAGCAAGGCATGTGATGAATACACAGAGAGAAGTAAACAGAAAATATTAGCAGCGCGTACGGATAAACGGTCGAGCAAGTCAAACGGTTCTTCAAACACACAACAGAGAGGCAAATCGAATGTCACTTGTTGGTCGTGTGGTCGTCGGCGTCACATTGCGGCAAATTGTAAAGTGAAAGAGAAGTCGACTAAACCAGAAGAAGAAAAGAAGACAACAAATTTCACTGTTTTGACTGTGGCTGCGAATAATGAGCTAGCAAAAGAAATGTGGTGTTTGGATAGTGGTGCAACCGCCCACTTGTGTTGTGCTCGCTCGATGTTTATAGAATTTAATGAGCATAAAGAAAAGATAATGCTAGCTGGAAATAATTATATTTGTGCGAAAGGTCGTGGTACTGTGCGATTGTATTGGCGCAAGCGTTCTTTTGATTTAATCGACGTGTTGTACGTAAAAGAACTGCAGTGCAATTTTATGTCTGTCGCGAAAGCCAACAAAAATGGACTTAAAGTAATATTTGAAAACAATGAAGCGAGAATAATGGACAGACATGAAGTTTTGTTAAAAGCACAAAATAGAAACGGGCTGTATATATTTGAAAACGAAATAAAAAAGTGTTTTGTGTCGCAGCCTATAAGAGCGCAAATTGAGAAATGGCATAATCGGTTCGGGCACCTGAACTACACAAGTTTACAAAGGATGGCCAAAAATGGCATGGTGTTTGGCTTGGATGCAAACATGAGTTTTGATATAAAAGAACATGTGTGTGAAACGTGTGCAAAATGTAAGATATGCGAAAAGCAATTCGGTAAAAGATCAGAGATTAGGTCTGCGGACATTCTTGACCTGGTGCACACTGACGCACTTGTGGGCCAATGAATAAGATCTCCATTGGCGGTGCACGGTATTTTGCAACGTTTATAGACGATAAAACGCGCTATGTGTCTGTGTGTTTCTTAAAGACAAGAGACGAAATATTTCATAAATTTAAAGAGTTTAAAGTATTTGCCGAAACACAGACTGGAATGAAGATCAAATCAATAAGAAGCGACAACGGCCGAGAGTATGTCAGTGAGAAATTTAGCTGTTTCTTGGTGAGTAATGGCATAAAACGGCAACTAACTGTTCCCTACACTCCTCAGCAAAATGGTGTGGCGGAGCGTGCCAACAGAACATTGGTGGAGATGGCGCGGAGCATGCTAGTTCATGCGTCTGTTGACGAGATGTTTTGGGCAGAGGCTATTAACACGGCTGCCTATCTGCGAAGTCGATCTGAGACGTCAACGTTGCCTGGAGTGAAGCCGTACGAGGCGTGGTCGGGCAAGAAGCCATCTGTATCTCACCTGAGAGTGTTTGGCGCGAGGGCGATTGTATTGGATAAAACTCACCGGAAGAAGTTCAAACCAAAAGGTGTTGAATTCATGTCGGTCGGATACTCCGAGACTGCGAAGGCGTATCGTTTGCACAACCCTGAAAAACAAACGGTTATTGATGCTAGAGATGTCATATTCCTTGAAGATGACTTGGTAAAACATGACAGCAAGGGAACCGCAAAAGTTGCTGATGTGAAACTAGCTGAACTACAAGACCAGACAGTGCGTGACGCTGTTGATCTGCAGTTTGATGACTTTGTGGCAGATAAGGTGAATCCTGCTATAGAAGCTGCGGCCACTGAAGAGAGTCATGACGATGAAACTGAGGGAGTAGCAGAAGATACCGACGACAACAATCAAGGAGGCAGTAAGAGAGGCCCAGGGCGACCTAAGAATCTATATACTGGTCGACCTGGACGGCCACGTAAACAATACAACGTGGTGAATGTCACAGCTGCCGACGACTTTCAGGTGCCAAGTACAGTCAGCGAGGCGTTGGGCACGCCGCAGGCTAAGGAATGGAGAGATTCGATGTAGAAGGAGATTGATTCGCTGCGTGCCAACTCGGCCAGATATCCTACATTCCGTAACGAAGCATGCACAACGGAATGCACAAGGAGCATGACGTGGGTGCCAAACGAATATTGCGATATTTGAAGGGCACCACAGAGCTGAAGTTGCACTACCAAAGCAATGGTCAGCCCATCCATTGTTATGTCGACGCGGACTGGGCTGGAGATAGCAGTGATCGGAAGTCCTTTAGTGGCTGGTCCTTCTTCGCTGCAGGTGCTGCATTTACTTGGGAGTCCAAGAAGCAATCGGTCGTGGCACTGAGTACTACGGAGGCGGAATATGTGGCGCTTTCGTCAGCAGCTAAAGAAGCGGTGTATATTACGAAACTTGTTGATGAAATGGGTTTCGGCAAGGTCCCGGCAGTAAAGATATAGATATAGCGACAACCAGAGTGCGACAGAGCGCACTGACCCTTGCGAAGAACTCCAAATTTCATGCGCGTAGTAAGCACATAGACATTAGGTGTCATCATATAAGAGATTTGTACAAGAATAAGAAAATTGAAATCGAGTATGTACCAACGGAAAGTATGATTTCAGATGTGCTAACTAAAAACTTGTGTAAGGTTAAACATGTCAAATTTGTTAGTATGATGGGATTGCATTGAATATGTTTATTTTTAGTTTGAGTTTGTAAAGCTAGACATACAGCTTTGAGAAGGAGTGTTGAGAATATTAATATCGCTGGCAACGCTGCATGTCTCCTATTGATTAATTACATCTGGCAACCCCGAAGTAGAACTTCATCTTTTTTGGTTAGTTAACAAGAACCGCAGTCGAATGAAGTTGTAACACAACCATTACATATACATTTAATAAAGATTACATTGTCCTAGTAAAATCGGCTTCGAACAATAACTTATAGTTAACCATTCGAATGCTACAGTCAGATGCTGAATACAAGTTTGTATTTATATTAAAAGAAAGCAATATAATTAAGTTAAATATTATTATTAATATTATTTTATTTAAATAATTATTATAACGTACGAATTCCGCAAGAACACTTTTATAAAAGTTCATTATTAAAAGTTCACACAAATTCGAAATGAAAATTGCGCTTTATTTTGATTTAAATTTCGCGTTGTTATTATTAACGCTTTCCAAAATTCGTTACAAATTTTTCTTCTTGATTTTTTGGCACGAGTTAAAAATGCATATTCTGTCTTCTCGCTTTGTCTAATGTCTGTAAGTATACATATATGTCAATATGTACACATGGATGTGAATACTTGAATACATTCAGATCGATCTACCAAGTCACCTATTGGTTGTATACAAATGTATATACACTCATCGAGAAAAAAAAGGCGCACTTTGATAAATTTTTGACTTCTCTAACCTGGGGCATTCCTAAATGTCTTTCTGTGCATGCAAATTTTTAACAACACAGTTCACAGAATTACACTAAGGAATAATTTCTTTGCGCTGGTACGTTAGAAATCATGCCAAAGGGGAAACAGTTGACCGTGCAAGAAAAACTAAAATTATTGCATTATCTGAGCAATATGTGTCGAATCGCGAAATTGCAGCTCAAACACAATTCAAAGAAAGCTCAGTGCGTCGATTTTTAAAAAAATATCGTGAGACCGGGGTGTTAGATAGAGAAAAAGGATCAGGAATGACCAGGTGCACCACTACTCGGGAAGATCGTCATATTGCGAAAATGAGTCTCCAGGATCGTTTTAGAAATAGCATCCGAGGTAAACCAAGAATTTGGAAGAGAAATATCGGCCCGAACTGTACAACGTCGGCTGAATGAAGTGGGCTTAATTTCAAGAACAGCTGCAAAAAAACCACTTCCGAACAGTCGAATGAAGAAGAATCGGTTAAATTGGGCAAAGGAAAAGCAAAATTGGGGTGCATCTGAATGGTCAAAAGTGATGTTTTCAGATGAGTCCAAAATCAACCTTATTGGATACGATGGCTTCTGCAGAGTCAGGCGTAAAGTGGGTGAGCGATATGACGAAAAATGCTGTAGCCACCGTCAAGCATTCACCTTATATTATGATATGGGGGTGCATATCCAAATATAAATGTGAGTCAATTTTAATGCTTGAGGGTATGGTCAATGCAACCTTGACGACCATGTAGGGGAAGAGCCGATAGCTGAGTGGTTAAAGTGGACGACGGAATTTTGCAGGATTCTGTGTGTCAAATTGAAAACAGTTTTTCCTCAACTTGATTTCATTGATTTTAATTTATTTATTATGCAATCTTTAAGACTTTAAGACAAACAAATTTTAATATTTGCTTAAATTTAATGTAAATAATTATTTTAAAATCCATTTTATTAAATATTTATTCAACGTTTAAATTTTATTTAATGAAAATCAACAAAAACATTTCACTTGTCGATCGCGGCAGCTAGCGAACCCGGACTACGGTCGACATCAGTCCGGCTCTCTTAACCATTTATAAGTTCCCGCGATTATTGAATGGGGGTTCGATTCCCCGGGTGGGCAGGTTCACATTTTGTGTTTTCATATTTATTTATTATTATTTGCTATATTTAATTTTATAATTTTTGTCAGTTTTCCCTTATTATTACATAAGTAAATGCACATAACTATATATTACATACATACATACATACATATATTATAAACATTTACACATGCGTGGCGACATTAGACAGAACGAAAATATGCATTCTTAGAAGAAGCAAATGTAAGAAATTTTGTCACCCTCTAAAATTTGTATTTGTCGGCAAGAGGGGATCCATTTTTATTAAATTTGTAATATTGGTGCAGCAGCACAGCAAGTTCCGATCAATTCAACCAGTCAATCTCTACTGAAGTGATTTTCTCACTTTACCATTCTTCTTCATATTCTCTCATGTCTATACACACTGGCGTTGACTACACGTATATTGTCATCTCTCTCTAACACACTATTAATGACAACCAGATCGGACCTCACTCAGCTGCAGAGGCTGTCTGTGCCTCTGCTGCAGTGCTTGTCAGAATTTCACCACAATGCTAAAATTTCATCAGAATGTGAAATCATACAATAGAAACAAGTCCTCGTGTGTCTAATTCCACCACTCAAGTCCAAGTCATACAATTTCATCAACTTAATTCCAATTTATTTAACAAACTTCAATATCTCTCTCTTACATTCATTAACTTATAGAACATTAATTGACAATTCATCTTATGATTGTTTTCTCTTATACAGACTTAATTATAAAGACATCTCCAATTTACATATCAAAACTTCAAACCATTCACATTTTCCATAACTTTAATTTCACATATCAACATTGGCGTACCTTCTCTCACACCCAATCTCTTGACCCCGCCATAACACTTCTCGTCCCAGCGAGATAGCTGTTATAGTGCGGTCGTTACTCTTTTTTTGAACACACACCATTTCATTCGTGCCGTTTACCAAATCTTTCCCCTTGTGTTCCTCTCACTAGTGCCATCTTTCAACTCTTTTCTCTCTTGAGAGTCACCATTACATTCTGCTGTCAATCGTCTGTCTGGTAGCGCTCTTAGCCATTCATGCGAATATTTATATGTTCGCTTATTACCTAACGACTTCAACTCGTGTCGATCACCATCTAGGACATTAATTCCCTGAAATGGGCCCTTAAATTTTGGGTCAAGCTTCGTTTGATGACGCTCCTCGCTTTTCAGTAACACATGATCACATACCTTATACCGAACTACTTTTGCTTTGTTTTTATCAAACCTTTGTTTATCGTACTGTGCATTCCTTTGCATGTTTTCTTTGGCTTGTACCCTCATTTGTTCTCTATCGACTACACTTTCTTCCACATCGACTGGCAACAACCCAAAAGGCCTAGCTTCTCTTCCTATCAGCAATTTCAAAGCACTTTCTTTAGTGACTCGATTTGTGGTGCAATTCATGGCTAGTTGGATTTCTGCCAACGCATCTTGCCATGATCGCTGATTCGTTTCCACAGAAGTAAGCATAGTCTTAAGAGTGCTCATCACCCTTTTAACCTGCCCGTTTGCTCTGCTGGCACCTGTAGCTATTAAGTGCAACTCAATCCTGTTTGTTGAACAAAACTCACGGAACTTGTTTTTGGCAAAATTTATGCCTTGATCCTTGATACTTGACTTTATAGCTTTAGTACAATTTTCCGAGTCAAGATTTTGAGTATGATACAAGTGAACAAACTTAGTAAACGCATCTATCTGAACTATGATATATTCCTTTAGATCGTTCTTTCCACTAAGCTTCCCACTTATACCCACGTGAACGGTATGCCAGGGTATATCAATCTTGGGAATTGGTTGCATTTCAATTTGTATTTTGCCTGATGAAGGCTTGGACAATTTGCATGTTGCAATTTTCCACAAATTTTCTTACATATTTGCTCAAATCAATATTTCTCGTAGACCTTGTCTAACGTTTTCTACCACCCCAAATGCATTACAGCCTCGTGTACATGATTTATAACAGACCACCTAAACGCTTTAGGGATTACTGGTAGGCAGCGAGTCTTGCCATTACGCTGTATTTTGTAGTCCAGTTCGGACCTCATATGTTTTATCGACATTTGCCTCCATGTCTTCGTTATTCAATTGAGGTTAAAAAAAACTGGAAAAGGTAAAAGTTTAGTAGCAACTTATAGAAAGTGAGGAAGAATACAATTTTTATAAAATACTTAAATCTGATAATAGGTATTTACTTTAACACAAAAATAATGGAAATAACTAGATTCTTCCTTGCTCTGAACTAAAACGTACTAAATTGATTACACGAATAGAAAATATTTTAATTATAATTAATATTTGAATGCTCCCTATTGTTATACCCTACTATGTACTATATATGCCAAATAAACATTTTTTTTGATTGTACCCTTATATACAACTTTTATAACATACAAATAGAAACATACATAATGAAGTAATATTGATCTAATTGCTATATTTTAGTAGAATTCTCTAGGCATTTCCGAATTTTCGTTAAAGGGGTCATCATGCTCTCAGGTGGGTGACCGTAGGTAGGGTGGGCACTCGCGACCACAATAACACCTGTGGCTACGCTTTCGCTAAATTTTCTAGTCCGTTTTTCCTTCTTCTACAGCTTTCCAATCCTCTTTTTTTCTTCTTTTTTGATCTTTTTTTAAGCTCTACCGGTTCCTCCAGTTTTTTTTTTTTTGTCGCAGCACGTTTCTTCTAATTTTTTTTATTAATAATTGAGTGCACTCGGTATGAGAGCTACCAAGCAAGACCTCCACCCCCAAAGCCGACGAACTAGAGCCTGAAAATTAAAACGTGCCCCACTAGTACAGATCGTCCGAAAATACACATATACCGTTGCACGTTACAGAATAAAGAGCAATTTTCATTTTGAATTTTAATTAATAACTTATAGTTAACCAGTCGAACGCTACAGTCAGATGCTGACTGTAAAGGCCCATGGATTATAGTACTATATACAAACTAAATACAAGTTTGTATTTATATTAAAAGAAAGCAATTTAATAAAGTTAAATATTATTATTAATATTATTTTATTTAAATAACTATTATAACGTACGAATTCCGCAAGAACACTTTTATAAAAGTTCATTATTAAAAGTTCACACAAATTCGAAATGAAAATTGCGCTTTATTTTGATTTAAATTTCGCGTTGTTATTATTAACGCTTTCCAAAATTCGTTACACATTTTTCTTCTTGATTTTTTGGCACGAGTTAAAAATGCATATTCTGTCTTCTCGCTTTGTCTAATGTCTGTATGTATACATATATGTCAATATGTACACATGGATGTGAATACTTGAATACATTCAGATCGATCTACCAAGTCACCTATTGGTTGTATACAAATGTATATACACTCAGCGAGAAAAAAAAGGCGCACTTTGATAAATTTTTGACTTCTCTAACCTGGGGCATTCCTAAATGTCTTTCTGTACATGCAAATTTTTAACAACACAGTTCACAGAATTACACTAAGGAATAATTTCTTTGCGCTGGTACGTTAGAAATCATGCCAAAGGGGAAACAGTTGACCGTGCAAGAAAAACTAAAATTATTGCATTATCTGAGCAATATGTGTCGAATCGCGAAATTGCAGCTCAAACGCAATTCAATGAAAGCTCAGTGCGTCGATTTTTAAAAAAATATCGTGAGACGGGGGTGTTAGATAGAGAAAAAGGATCAGGAATGACCAGGTGCACCACTACTCGGGAAGATCGTCATATTGCGAAAATGAGTCTCCAGGATCGTTTTAGAAATAGCATCCGAGGTAAACCAAGAATTTGGAAGAGAAATATCGGCCCGAACTGTACAACGTCGGCTGAATGAAGTGGGCTTAATTTCAAGAACAGCTGCAAAAAAACCACTTCCCAACAGTCGAATGAAGAAGAATCGGTTAAATTGGGCAAAGGACAAGCAAAATTGGGGTGCATCTGAATGGTCAAAAGTGATGTTTTCAGATGAGTCCAAAATCAACCTTATTGGATACGATGGCTTCTGCAGAGTCAGGCGTAAAGTGGGTGAGCGATATGACGAAAAATGCTGTAGCCACCGTCAAGCATTCACCTTATATTATGATATGGGGGTGCATATCCAAATATAAATGTGAGTCAATTTTTATGCTTGAGGGTATGTTCAATGCAACCTTGACAACCTTGAAGAGCCGAAAGCTGAGTGGTTAGAGTGGACGACGGAATTTTGCAGGATTCTGTGTGTCAAATTAAAAACAGTTTTTCCTCAACTTGATTTCATTGATTTTAATTTATTTATTATGCAATATTTAGGACTTTAAGACAAGCTAATTTTAATATTTGCTTAAATTTAATGTAAATAATTATTTTAAAATCCATTTTATTAAATATTTATTCAACGTTTAAATTTTATTTAATGAAAATCAACAAAAACATTTCACTTGTCGATCGCGGCAGCTAGCGAACCCGGACTACGGTCGACATCAGTCCGGCTCTCTTAACCATTTATAAGTTTCTGCGATTATTGAATGGGGGTTCGATTCCCCGGGTGGGCAGGTTCACATTTTGTGTTTTCATATTTATTTATTATTATTTGCTATATTTAATTTAATAATTTTTGTCAGTTTTCCCTTATTATTACATAAGTAAATGCACATAAATATATATTTATACAAATATACATATATTGTAAACATTTACACATGCGTGGCGACATTAGACAGAACGAAAATATGCATTCTTAGAAGAAGCAAATGTAACGAATTTTGTCAACCTCTAAAATTTGTATTTGTCGGCAAGAGGGGATCCATTTTTATTAAATTTGTAATTTTGGTGCAGCAGCACAGCAAGTTCCGATCAATTCAACCAGTCAATCTCTACTGAAGTGATTTTCTCACTTTACCATTCTTCTTCATATTCTCTCATGTCTATACACACTGGCGTTCACTACACGTATATTGTCATCTCTCTCTAACACACTATTTATGACAACCAGATCGGACCTCACTCAGCTGCAGAGGCTGTCTGTGCCTCTGCTGCAGTGCTTGTCAGAATTTCACCACAATGCTAAAATTTCATCAGAATGTGAAATCATAGAAACAAGTCCTCGTGTGTCTAATTCCACCACTCAAGTCTAAGTCATACAATTTCATCAACTTAATTCCAATTTATTTAACAAACTTCAATATCTCTCTCTTACATTCATTAACTTATAGAACATTAATTGACAATTCATCTTATGATTGTTTTCTCTTATACAGACTTAATTATAACGACATCTCCAATTTACATATCAAAACTTCAAACCATTCACATTTTCCATAACTTTAATTTCACATATCAACATTGGCGTACCTTCTCTCACACCCAATCTCTTGACCCCGCCATAACACTTCTCGTCCCAGCGAGATAGCTGTTATAGTGCGGTCGTTACTCTTTTTTTGAACACACACCATTTCATTCGTGCCGTTTACCAAATCTTTCCCCTTGTGTTCCTCTCACTAGTGCCATCTTTCAACTCTTTTCTCTCTTGAGAGTCACCATTACATTCTGCTGTCAATCGTCTGTCTGGTAGCGCTCTTAGCCATTCATGCGAATATTTATATGTTCGCTTATTACCTAACGACTTCAACTCGTGTCGATCACCATCTAGGACATTAATTCCCTGAAATGGGCCCTTAAATTTTGGGTCAACCTTCGTTTGATGACGCTCCTCGCTTTTCAGTAACACATGATCACCTACCTTATACCGAACTACTTTTGCTTTGTTTTTATTAAACCTTTGTTTATCGTACTGTGCATTCTTTTGCATGTTTTCTTTGGCTGTACCCTCATTTGTTCTCTATCGACTACACTTTCTTCCACATCGACTGGCAACAACCCAAAAGGCCTGGCTTCTCTTCCTATCAGCACTTGCTTTAGTGACTCGATTTGTGGTGCAATTCATGGCTAGTTGGATTTCTGCCAACGCATCTTGCCATGATCGCTGATTCGTTTCCACAGCAGTAAGCATAGTCTTAAGAGTGCTCATCACCCTTTTAACCTGCCCGTTTGCTCTGCTGGCACCTGTAGCTATTAAGTGCAACTCAATCCTGTTTGTTGAACAAAACTCACGGAACTTGTTCTTGGCAAAATTTATGCCTTGATCCTTGATACTTGACTTTATAGCTTTAGTACAATATCCCGAGTCAAGATTTTGAGTATGATACAAGCGAACAAACTTAGTAAACGCATCTATCTGAACTATGATATATTCCTTTAGATCGTTCTTTCCACTAAGCTTCCCACTTATACCCACGTGAACGGTATGCCAGGGTATATCAATCTTGGGAATTGGTAGCATTTCAATTTGTATTTTGCCTGATGAAGGCTTGGACAATTTGCATGTTGCAATTTTCCACAAATTTTCTTACATATTTGCTCAAATCAATATTTCTCGTAGACCTTGTCTAACGTTTTCTACCACCCCAAATGCATTACAGCCTCGTGTACATGATTTATAACAGACCACCTAAACGCTTTAGGGATTACTGGTAGGCAGCGAGTCTTGCCATTACGCTGTATTTTGTAGTCCAGTTCGGACCTCATATGTTTTATCGACATTTGCCTCCATGTCTTCGTTATTCAATTGAGGTTAAAAAAAACTGGAAAAGGTAAAAGTTTAGTAGCAACTTATAGAAAGTGAGGAAGAATACAATTTTTATAAAATACTTAAATCTGATAATAGGTATTTACTTTAACACAAAAATAATGGAAATAACTAGATTCTTCCTTGCTCTGAACTAAAACGTACTAAATTGATTACACGAATAGAAAATATTTTAATTATAATTAATATTTGAATGCTCCCTATTGTTATACCCTACTATGTACTATACAAGCCAAATAAACATTTTTTTTTGATTGTACACTTATATACAACTTTTATAACATACAAATAGAAACATACATAATGAAGTAATATTGATCTAATTGCTATATTTTAGTAGAATTCTCTAGGCATTTCCGAATTTTCGTTAAAGGGGTCACCATGCTCTCAGGTGGGTGACCGTAGGTAGGGTGGGCACTCGCGACCACAATAACACCTGTGGCTACGCTTTCGCTAAATTTTCTAGTCCGTTTTTCTTTCTTCTACAGCTTTCCAATCCTCTTTTTTTCTTCTTTTTTGATCTTTTTTTAAGCTCTACCGGTTCCTCCAGCTATTTTTTTTTGTCGCTGCACGTTCCTTCTAATTTTTTTTATTAATAATTGAGTACACTCGGTATGAGAGCTACCAAGCAAGACCTCCACCCCTAAAGCCGACGAACTAGAGCCTGAAAATTAAAACGTGCCCCACTAGTACAGATCGTCCGAAAATACACATATACCGTTGCACGTTACAGAATAAAGAGCAATTTTCATTTTGAATTTTAATTAATAACTTATAGTTAACCAGTCGAACGCTACAGTCAGATGCTGACTGTAAAGGCCCATGGATTATAGTACTATATACAAACTAAATACAAGTTTGTATTTATATTAAAAGAAAGCAATTTAATAAAGTTAAATATTATTATTAATATTATTTTATTTAAATAACTATTATAACGTACGAATTCCGCAAGCACACTTTTATAAAAGTTCATTATTAAAAGTTCACACAAATTCGAAATGAAAATTGCGCTTTATTTTGATTTAAATTTCGCGTTGTTATTATTAACGCTTTCCAAAATTCGTTACACATTTTTCTTATTGTTTTTTTGGCACGAGTTAAAAATGCATATTCTGTCTTCTCGCTTTGTCTAATGTCTGTATGTATACATATATGTCAATATGTACACATGGATGTGAATACTTGAATACATTCAGATCGATCTACCAAGTCACCTATTGGTTGTATACAAATGTATATACACTCAGCGAGAAAAAAAAGGCGCACTTTGATAAATTTTTGACTTCTCTAACCTGGGGCATTCCTAAATGTCTTTCTGTACATGCAAATTTTTAACAACACAGTTCACAGAATTACACTAAGGAATAATTTCTTTGCGCTGGTACGTTAGAAATCATGCCAAAGGGGAAACAGTTGACCGTGCAAGAAAAACTAAAATTATTGCATTATCTGAGCAATATGTGTCGAATCGCGAAATTGCAGCTCAAACACAATTCAATGAAAGCTCAGTGGGTCGATTTTTAAAAAAATATCGTGAGACGGGGGTGTTAGATAGAGAAAAAGGATCAGGAATGACCAGGTGCACCACTACTCGGGAAGATCGTCATATTGCGAAAATGAGTCTCCAGGATCGTTTTAGAAATAGCATCCGAGGTAAACCAAGAATTTGGAAGAGAAATATCGGCCCGAACTGTACAACGTCGGCTGAATGAAGTGGGCTTAATTTCAAGAACAGCTGCAAAAAAACCACTTCCGAACAGTCGAATGAAGAATAATCGGTTAAATTGGGCAAAGGACAAGCAAAATTGGGGTGCATCTGAATGGTCAAAAGTGATGTTTTCAGATGAGTCCAAAATCAACCTTATTGGATACGATGGCTTCTGCAGAGTCAGGCGTAAAGTGGGTGAGCGATATGACGAAAAATGCTGTGTATCCACCGTCAAGCATTCACCTTATATTATGATATGGGGGTGCATATCCAAATATAAATGTGAGTCAATTTTAATGCTTGAGGGTATGGTCAATGCAACCTTGACGACCATGTAGGGAAAGAGCCAATAGCTGAGTGATTAGAGTGGACGACAGAATTTTGCAGGATTCTGTGTGTCCAATTAAAAACAGTTTTTCCTCAACTTGATTTCATTGATTTTAATTTATTTATTATGCAATATTTAAGACTTTAAGACAAACAAATTTTAATATTTGCTTAAATTTAATGTAAATAATTATTTTAAAATCCATTTTATTAAATATTTATTCAACGTTTAAATTTTATTTAATGAAAATCAACAAAAACATTATTATTATTTGATATATTTAATTTTATAATTTTTGTCAGTTTTCCCTTATTATTACATAAGTAAATGCACATAAAATATATTTATACAAATATATATCGCAGTTCCGTTGTTATTCGCCATAATGCTAGCGCAGTGAGTTTCGATCGCACTGAAGTACTACGCACAACTGCCTTGTGTCGCACACTTCTTCTACGTGCTTACCATCGAACCACACTCGGCGTCAGCGACAACACGCTGGCGCCGCGCTAAATCGGTTCTTCCCAAAACTACAAACTACAGGCAACCAATAACTGCGCAAATAGAGGCTGATGCAATATTTCCATTATGATGAAATACACTACCAGAATACCCATACACTAACACATGCAAAATTATGCTCCGACACGGCCATCCTGACCATTACACGACCTCGTGAAATATTATCATTATGCTTTTTCTTTAATGCAACAAAACCATTTTCAAATTACACTTACATTAACAAATTAAATTTCACATTTCAATATCATTCTTAGAGTAATACAAAACTTTTGAACATAATTCATTCATCATTTCATTACAATATCTAATGCGCCACACGCCATGATCAAAACAATGCTAAAGCTTATATTCTAATCATTTCATTACTGTCTCTTTCAACAGCTTTCTTTTCCATTTCCTTATCACTGTCTCTTTCAACAGCTTCATTTTCCATCTCTTCATCACTGTCTCTTGCAACAGTTTCATTTTCCATTTCTTCATTACTGTCTCTTTCAACAGTTTCATTTTCAACCATTTCATTTAAATTCTTTTTACATTTTTCTAATTCTTCTTGTACTTGCCAATCTGGCATTTTTCTTATGTCATCGTGAGCATATTTATATTTTCTATTGTTCGTCAACGACCTGAGCATATATCTATCCCCCTCCAACAATTCGGTTATTTCAAAAGGCCCTCTAAACTTCGGACTTAACTTTGTTTGATGCCTTTCTTCATTTTTTAACAACACGAAATCTCCAACTTGACATTTAACAACTTTGGCTTTTCCTTTATCAAATTGCTTCTTGTTTTATGCTGCTGCAGCTGAAATATTGTGAACTGCCTGTGCTCTTACTTCTGCCAAATCAATCTCGTCTGCCGTATCGCAAGGTGGAAGCAACCCCAACGGGCGGGCAACTTTGCCAATAAACAGTTCTAAGGGACTTGCCTTGGTTGCTTTACTAACCGTGCAGTTTAACGCTAATTGAACCTCTCCCAACGCATCTTGCCAAGCGCGGCTGCTAGTCTCAACTGCAGTCAATAAGTTCTTTAAGGTGCTCATAATGCGTTCGACTTGCCCATTAGCTCTACTTGCACCAGTCGCGATCAAATGCAAATTTATTTTCTGTTGATCACAAAACTCACTAAATTTAGTGCTGGCAAAACACCTACCCTGATCTGCTATAATGCGATTTGGCGCCCCAAACAAAGATATAGCCGACGACACAGCCTTTATGCAATTCTCAGCGTCAATCTTAATAGTGTGGATTAGGTAAACGAATTTAGTAAAGGCATCTACTTGGACGATTATATACTCTTTCTGATCAGCCTTGCCACTCAACTTTCCAGTAATATCAATATGAACGGTGTGCCAAGGTATGTTTACTTTTGGTATTGGGTGAAGGCTAGCTTGAATTTTGCCGGAAGAAGTCTTTGACATTTTACAAGTAATGCAGTTTTCAACGAACTTTCGAATATATTTAGACATGTTTGCAAACCAGTAAAAGTCATAGGCCTTATCTAATGTCTTCTCCCAACCCAGGTGCATAACTGCCTCATGAATTTGATTTATAACAGACCATCTAAATGATCTTGGAACAATTGATAAGGAACGGGTTCTGCCGTTTCGCTGAATTTTCCTATATAATATTCCGCTTCTCAATTCATAAGTTTTTGCAACATCCGCAGGAAGAGAAAAATCTTTCAATTTATTTACGATATCAACTATTTCGGAATCCTGTCGCTGTTCAGCCAAAAGCCAATTACTGGATATTTCTGCTAGATTAACTCTTTTTTCAGGAATCTTGCACTTTGTAGCAATTACATCAGCTGAAGTCAAATTTCTCGAAAAGAAGTCAACATGTGCCATCTTAGCAAGCGTTACTGAAGCTGCAATTTCCTCCACATTCATATCACGCCATTTCGTAATAAGTGACGTCATCATGCGACTAGCATAATTGGAAAGGCATTCACCGTCAGTTGGACAATCTGCCAGCATTGCCAAAAACGCTGGAGTTTCCGCACTTGCAAAACGTTGAACGAAAAGTTCTTTAAATTCGGCCCAAGTTATGCCAGGATAACAAATTTGAGCAAGCCTCTGCGAAGCACTACCTTCCATCGCTGCACTCAAAGCCATCACCAACGCGTTGCCTTTTATGGTGTTTTCTGCGAAAATTATGTCCACTGTAGAGCACCACGCCGTTGCATCGACGCCAGCACCGTCTGCGTTGAATTTGGGTAGCACTACCGAATTTTTATTTGTTGTTTCGGATGTCGTTGTTTGCAGTGTTTTAACAAGCTCGATAAAGTTTTTATTTTGAATTTCCATTAAAATCCGCCATGGTTCACTAGACATATCAGGTAGCGAGCCCGATCCCACTTCTGATGTCGCAGTTTCGTTGTTATTCGCCATAATGCTAGCGCAGTGAGTTTCGATCGCACTGAAGTACTACGCACAACTGCCTTGTGTCGCACACTTCTTCTACGTGCTTACCATCGAACCACACTCGGCGTCAGCGACAACACGCTGGCGCCGCGCTAAATCGGTTCTTCCCAAAACTACAAACTACAGGCAACCAATAACTGCGCAAATAGAGGCTGATGCAATATTTCCATTATGATAAAATACACTACCAGAATACCCACACACTAACACATGCAAAATTATGCTCCGACATATACATATATTGTAAACATTTACACATGCGTGGCGACATTAGACAGAACGAAAATATGCATTCTTAGAAGAAGCAAATGAAACGAATTTTGTCACCCTCTAAAATTTGTATTTGTCGGCAAGAGGGGATCCATTTTTATTAAATTTGTAATTTTGGTGCAGCAGCACAGCAAGTTCCGATCAATTCAACCAGTCAATCTCTACTGAAGTGATTTTCTCACTTTACCATTCTTCTTCATATTCTCTCATGTCTATACACACTGGCGTTCACTACACGTATATTGTCATCTCTCTCTAACACACTATTTATGACAACCAGATCGGACCTCACTCAGCTGCAGAGGCTGTCTGTGCCTCTGCTGCAGTGCTTGTCAGAATTTCACCACAATGCTAAAATTTCATCAGAATGTGAAATCATAGAAACAAGTCCTCGTGTGTCTAATTCCACCACTCAAGTCTAAGTCATACAATTTCATCAACTTAATTCCAATTTATTTAACAAACTTCAATATCTCTCTCTTACATTCATTAACTTATAGAACATTAATTGACAATTCATCTTATGATTGTTTTCTCTTATACAGACTTAATTATAAAGACATCTCCAATTTACATATCAAAACTTCAAACCATTCACATTTTCCATAACTTTAATTTCACATATCAACATTGGCGTACCTTCTCTCACACCCAATCTCTTGACCCCGCCATAACACTTCTCGTCCCAGCGAGATAGCTGTTATAGTGCGGTCGTTACTCTTTTTTTGAACACACACCATTTCATTCGTGCCGTTTACCAAATCTTTCCCCTTGTGTTCCTCTCACTAGTGCCATCTTTCAATTCTTTTCTCTCTTGAGAGTCACCATTACATTCTGCTGTCAATCGTCTGTCTGGTAGCGCTCTTAGCCATTCATGCGAATATTTATATGTTCGCTTATTACCTAACGACTTCAACTCGTGTCGATCACCATCTAGGACATTAATTCCCTGAAATGGGCCCTTAAATTTTGGGTCAAGCTTCGTTTGATGACGCTCCTCGCTTTTCAGTAACACATGATCACATACCTTATACCGAACTACTTTTGCTTTGTTTTTATCAAACCTTTGTTTATCGTACTGTGCATTCCTTTGCATGTTTTCTTTGGCTTGTACCCTCATTTGTTCTCTATCGACTACACTTTCTTCCACATCGACTGGCAACAACCCAAAAGGCCTAGCTTCTCTTCCTATCAGCAATTTCAAAGCACTTTCTTTAGTGACTCGATTTGTGGTGCAATTCATGGCTAGTTGGATTTCTGCCAACGCATCTTGCCATGATCGCTGATTCGTTTCCACAGCAGTAAGCATAGTCTTAAGAGTGCTCATCACCCTTTTAACCTGCCCGTTTGCTCTGCTGGCACCTGTAGCTATTAAGTGCAACTCAATCCTGTTTGTTGAACAAAACTCACGGAACTTATTCCTGGCAAAATTTATGCCTTGATCCTTGATACTTGACTTTATAGCTTTAATACAATTTTCCGAGTCAAGATTTTGAGTATGATACAAGTGAACAAACTTAGTAAACGCATCTATCTGAACTATGATATATTCCTTTAGATCGTTCTTTTCACTAAGCTTCCCACTTATATCCACGTGAACGGTATGCCAGGGTAAATCAATCTTGGGAATTGGTTGCATTTCAATTTGTATTTTGCCTGATGAAGGCTTGGACAATTTGCATGTCATGCAATTTTCCACAAATTTTCTTACATATTTGCTCAAATCAATATTTCTCGTAGACCTTGTCTAACGTTTTCTACCACCCCAAATGCATTACAGCCTCGTGTACATGATTTATAACAGACCACCTAAACGCTTTAGGGATTACTGGTAGGCAGCGAGTCTTGCCATTACGCTGTATTTTGCGATGTAGTCCTCTTCGGACCTCATATGTTTTATCGACATTTGCCTCCATGTCTTCGTTATTCAATTGAGGTTAAATAAACTGGAAAAGTGAGGAAGAATACAATTATTATAAAATACTTAAATCTGATAGTGGGTATTTACTTCAACACAAAAATAATGGGAATAACTAGATTCTTCCTTGCTCTGAACTAAAACGTTCTAAAATGATTACACGAATAGAAATTATTTTAATTATAATTAATATTTGAATGCTCCCTATTGTTATACCCGACTATGTACTATATATGCCAAATAAACATTTTTTTTGATTGTACCCTTATATACAACTTTTATAACATACAAATAGAAACATACATAATGAAGTAATGTTGATCTAATTGCTATATTTTAGTAGAATTCCCTAGGTTTTTCCGAATTTTCGTTAAAGGGGTCACCATGCTCTCAGGTGGGAGACCGTAGGTAGGGTGGGAACTCGCGACCACAATAACACCTGTGGCTTCGCTTTCGCTAAATTTTCTAGTCGTTTTTTTCTTCTTCTGCAGCTTTCCGATCCTCTTTTTTTTCTTCTTTTTTGATCTTTTTTAAGCTCTACCGGTTCCTCCAGCTATTTTTTTTGTCGCTGCACGTTCCTTCTAATTTTTTTTATTAATAATTGAGTGCAAGCAAGACCTCCTCTCCCAAAGCCGACGAACTAGAGCCTGAAAATTAAAACGTGCCCCCTAGTACAGATTGTCCGAAAATACACATATACCGTTGCACGTTACAGAATAAAGAGCAATTTTCATTTTGAATTTTAATTAATAACTTATAGTTAACCAGTCAGATGCTGACTGTAAAGGCCCATGGATTATAGTACTATATACAAACTAAATACAAGTTTGTATTTATATTAAAAGAAAGCAATTTAATAAATTTAAATATTATTATTATTATTAATATTATTTTATTTAAATAACTATTATAACGTACGAATTCCCCAAGAACACTTTTATAAAAGTTCATTATTAAAAGTTCACACAAATTCGAAATGAAAATTGCGCTATATTTTGATTTAAATTTCGCGTTGTTATTATTAACGCTTTCCAAAATTCGTTACACACTTTGATACATTTTTGACTTCTCTAACCTGGGGCTTCCCTAAATGTTATTCTATGCATGCAAATTTTTTTTTGGGAGTCCCCTTAAATGTTTTCTACAAATTTTTGGTAGTTTAACAACACAGTTCACAGAATTACACTAAGGAATAATTTCTTTGCGCTGGTACGTTAGAAATCATGCCAAAGGGGAAACAGTTGACCGTACAAGAAAAGCTAAAAGTATTGCATTATCTGAGCAATATGTGTCGAATCGCGAAATTGCAGCTCAAACACAATTCAATGAAAGCTCAGTGGGTCGATTTTTAAAAAAATATCGTGAGACGGGGGTGTTAGATAGAGAAAAAGGATCAGGAATGACCAGGTGCACCACTACTCGGGAAGATCGTCATATTGCGAAAATGAGTCTCCAGGATCGTTTTAGAAATAGCATCCGAGGTAAACCAAGAAGTTGGTAGAGAAATATCGGCCCGAACTGTACAACGTCGGCTGAATGAAGTGGGCTTAATTTCAAGAACAGCTGCAAAAAACCACCTTATATTATGATATGGGGGTGCATATCCAAATTGTAGTAGGCAATAAAATGTTTATTGAGTCTTTTAGTTATTAAATAGATTATAAATTTATTTATTTTACAGCTTTTTTTAGCTTCACTCTTATTCTCTTCTTTCACTGACGCTTCGAGATCAAACTTCTTCTTCTTCTCCCCGCCTTCATTCATTGTACATTTCATTGGATATACCGATGTTATACATGGTTGCTTTTCTTTACAATAAATCGATATCAAAGTATTATTCTCTACGATAGTTATGTTGTTACAATATGTGTTTATCTTACATGCTATGTTATCTAAATCTATTACAATTCGACCATCCTGATTAAAAGATAGACCTATATCTTCCTTTAATTGTTTGTAACATTCTTTAAATATTCTAGCTTTTTATCCAAGGCTTCATATTATGCGCACCCCACACTCCATGATACGGGTTTCGAGCTAATTGAAAGCCATCGACGTCCTTCAATATATATCTATCATTCTTTAACACTTTAAATATTTCATACGGACCTTTCATTTTAGGTATTAATTTTCTTGCTACCCCTGCTGTGCTATCGAAATTTTTTACCATCATATAATCTCCCACACTATATTTGATCGCTACTTTTTTTCTTTTCATTAAATGTCTTTTCATTATTTGCTTGTGCTAATACTTGATTTTTTTCGCCTATTTCTCTAATATGTTCTAAATTCCGTTCATTACTATTTTCTAACTGATTCATCGTTTCTAACATTGCTTCTAATTCATCACTGACCTTCCCTTTCTGAGAAAATCTTCGAAATCCGCCGATGTAAAACAACTACTACGATCAGATATAATACAAGTTAGTTTACTATATGCCCTATAGTATTCTTTTAATGCACTTATAACCTCCTTAGTGTTTGTAGTCTTAGTTGTATATAATCTTACAAGCTTCGTAAACCCATTTACTACCACCAAAATATGTTTTTTCAATCTGCTATTATCAACTGGACCATAATGATCTATATGAATTATCTCAAATGGTTTATTTCCTTTAGGTATACTGTGCAACAATCCTTCCCCTTTACCACATTTTGTTGAAAAAGCAATACACTTTAAACAATTTTCAATGTGCTCCATAACTTTGTTTCTCATATTCGAAAACCAATAACTTTTCACTATCGCACTTAACATCTTGTCTCTACCAATATGTCCTAACTGATCATGATACTTATATAACACATGATCCTCCATCCTTTGTGGCACACAAAACAATAATCTACCATCATTGGTTTTCCTAAACACAATGCCATTTCTCATTTCGTAAAGCTTATGCTCATTTTCCTCCAATAATTTCTTAATATTCTGTAACTTTTCATATTTGGCCTGAGCAATTATTAAATTGGTTTCAAAACTATTTGCCTCAGTGATCATTATCGCATCATTACATCTGCTAAGTGCATCTACATGTTGCATTTGTTTACCCGCTCTATGCTTCAGTTCGTAATCAAATCCAAAGCCCACCTGGCAATTCTCTGATTAAGCTCAATCTTATTTAACGTTAACGTTAAAGAATTACAATCTGTCACTATCTTAAAGTGTCTGCCTTGCAAATATATCCTAAATCTCCGTAAAGCATATATAATTGCTAAGGTTTCTAATTCAAAACTATGATATTTGGCTTCTGTTTCTGTTGTCCTTTTCGAAAAATAAAATACCGGATGCCATTTTCCATCATGCTCTTTTTGCATCAATACCGCCCCAAATCCTAATGCACTGGCATCACAATGAAGTTCAGTTTCCTTCTTATGGTCAAACATGGCCAAAACCGGTGCCTCAACTAATTTGTCCTTTAACTGTTGAAAACAATCTAACTCTTTTTCCTCAAATTTAAACTTTTTATCTTTTCTTAATAAATCATATAACGGTTTTGCTATCGTCGAAAAATTTTTTATAAATCTTCTAAAATAAGAACACAACCCCAGGAAACTATGAACTGACTGCGTTTTCACCGGTATGGGAATTTCTAACTGCTTCTAATCCCTTTCCTTCTGCTCTCATCCCATCTTTAGATATTTCAAATCCCAAATACTTAACCTTATTCTGTAAAAATTCACATTTGTCTAGCCTTAATTCTAATCGATTTTCCACTAAACGTTTAAAGACTTCTTTCAAAATTAGTAAATGTTCCGTCACACTCGCACTCGCAATCACAATGTCATCCATATATATTATAACCTTATTTTCTTTTATCATGTCCATAAATATATTATTAATAAATCTTTGAAAAGCTTGTGGAGCTGTCTTCAACCCCATCGGCATTCTTAAAAATTCGTATTGGCCTAAAGGAGTGACAAACGAAGTATATTTTATCGATTCATTACCCATCAACACATGGAAATACCCATTTTTTAAATCAAGCTTCGTAAATATTGTTTTATTCATTAACCTGTCAAGCAAATCATCTATTAACGGTAAAGGATAGTTGTCTTTTATCACCACCTTATTAAGTCTCCTAAAATCAATACACATTCTTAACTCCCCTGATTTCTTTTTAACTAACACTATTGGCGATGCATACTCTGAACTACTCTCTCGTATTATACCATCCCGCATATACTCATCTAACATCACCTGTAATTTTTCTCTCTCTACATATGATAGTCTTCTTGGTGAACAACTGAAAGGTTTTGCATTATCTACCGGAATATTCATTTCGTATTTAACCTTTTGTATCATAGGCTTTTCCGCATTAATATACATTGTTCTTAAAATTTTTTCTAATTCACATCGCACTTGCCATTCTACCTGTTCCCCAATATTGTATGAATGTTCCTTTATTTCATTGTCCAAAATGCAAATCTGTAATAAAGCTTCTTCAAAATTATCATTTTGTATTATCTTCTAATTCAAGTAATCTCTCACTAAGTAATCCATTGTCTAATATCTTACTCTTACTTTTCATTTCTATCAATTCTTCATCTAACACATTCTCTTCTAACTGTCTACTATCTAACAATTTAACTAATTTTATTTCCTGTATTGGGACTTCATTTACTAAATCTTCATTTTCCAATACACTAATTTCTTCCTTCGTGTTTTCGTCTTGATTTTCAATACGCTCTACCGTAATAATTTTTAATGCCGATAAATCAATTTTCAGATCAAATTTTTTCATAAAGTCTCCACCCAGAACTACTCCGCACCTCATAGATTCGTCGGAAACAATTATCAAATCAAAATATATTTTAACTTCTTGCTTCTTTACATAACATTGTGTTTTTCCAATAACAATTAACTGGCTTTCATTTAGCCCAAAATATGTGTTATAACTTTCTTGCAGACCCACTCCATCAGGGACTAAACTTATCTTCATAAATGATACTGGACTTCCCGAATCTATGAGCGCTTCTGTAATAATTGACTTATTAATACTTTTGCTAAAATAAATTTCAACTGGTCTTACATAATTATTTTCAGCCTCCGATTTCCTCTTAGGGCATTGAGCTACCAGGTGCTCTGCAGATCCACATCCATAGCATGTTCCCCTCTCTCGAAATGGTAGCTTACAATCTTTTTTCCAGTGCCCTTTCATATTGCAATTATAGCAACGCAACTCCTTTACTGCAGCGCTGCGCGCTGCCTCCAACTTAGCATCACTTCGTTGTCGTATCGGTAGTACCATCCCAGCAAAGACCCGCAACACTTTCTCAGCACTCTCAAAACCCTGCAATTTTGCTTGCATGCGAAGATTGTCCACTGGAATCCCTTCGATAATTCCATCCACCAACTCCTCTTCATCCATGTTAACGTCTCGTGCCAACTCAACCTTACTATCATAGTAAGTTACGAAACTCTCTCCAAACTTCCAGTTACGCCGTTCAAAATTTCGTCGTAATTCTCCTTTAGTTACTTTCCCATCGAATGCCAGTTTTAATTGCTGCAACAACTCCTCGAAAGGTTGAATAATGCGTGCTGGGTCAGCATGAAGCCATTGAAGTGCAACACCTTTAAGTTTTGCCATGCACAACAAGCGACAATGCATTTTGGTCAAATTATATGCGATAGCCACATTTCGCAACTGCATTATCCAATTACGCACCAATGTTTGACCAGTAAATTCTAGCAATACTTCCTTTGCCAGTAGAAACATGCTCGAAGACCCTGCAGCGTTGTCGTCAGATTTCGCGCCAATTTGAATTTCATCACTATTTGAAATACCAGCGTCATCTTGTCGGGCGTCTAAGTTATTTTCAAGCGCCGCTTCTTCTTGCTGCTCATCGCAACTCGCTTTAATGCTACTGCGCACTTGTAATTGTGTAACCGTGTCTGTTGCCGCTCCTATCTCCGCCTGCCAATTCCTGAGAATTTCTCGATTCTTGGAAATCTCTTCCATTTGCACCACCAACATTGAATCATGCATCTCAGTTTCGTCCTCTATTTCAGTTTGATCCATCACCGGAGCATTGCCACGCTTCTCTGTCGGTACTGCGTTTAACCGCGCCAATAATTACACTTTGCCGCCACGTGTTGGCAAGCCCAAAACTGCCAACCATTTCTTCAATTGTGTCACCGAGACTGCCGAAATATCAATATCCATGACGAGAATATTCGGACCACTTCTGATATTGTAGTAGGCAATAAAATGTTTATTGAGTCTTTTAGTTATTAAATAGATTAAAAATTTATTTATTTTACAGCTTTTTTTAGCTTCACTCTTATTCTCTTCTTTCACTGACGCTTCGAGATCAAACTTCTTCTTCTCCCCGCCTTCATTCATTGTACATTTCATTGGATATATCGATATTATACATGGTTGCTTTTCTTTACAATAAATCGATATCAAAGTATTATTCTCTACGATAGTTATGTTGTTACAATATGTGTTTATCTTACATGCAATGTTATCTAAATCTATTACAAAATATAAATGTGAGTCAATTCTAATGCTTGAGGGTATGGTCAATGCAACCTTGACGACCATGTAGGGGAAGAGCCAATAGCTGAGTGGTTAGAGTGGACGACAGAATTTTGCAGGATTCTGTGTGTCCAATTAAAAATAGTTTTTCCTCTACTTGATTTCATTGATTTTAATTTATTTATTATGCAATATTTAAGACTTTAAGACTAACAAATTTTAATATTTGCTTAAATTTAATGTAAGTAATTATTTTAAAATCCATTTTATTAAATTTTTATTCAACGTTTAAATTTTATTTAATGAAAATCAACAAAAACATTTCACTTGTCGATCGCGGCAGCTAGCGAATCCGGACTACGGTCGACATCAGTCCGGCTCTCTTAACCATTTATAAATTCCTGCGATTATTGAATGGGGGTTCGTGTGTTTTGTGTTTTCATATTTATTTGTTATTAGTTGATATATTTAATTTTATAATTTTTGTCATTTTTCCCTTATTATTACATAAGTAAATGCACATAAATATATATTTATTCAAATATACATATATTATAAACATTTACACATGCGTGGCGACATTAGACAGAACGAAAATATGCATTCTTAGAAGAAGCAAATGTAACGAATTTCGACACTCTCTAAAATTTGTATTTGTCGGCAAGAGGGGATCCATTTTTATTAAATTTGTAATTTTGGTGCAGCAGCACAGCAAGTTCCGATCAATTCAATCAGTCAAACTCTACTGAAGTGATTTTCTCACTTTACCATTCTTCTTCATATTCTCTCATGTCTATAAACACTGGCGTTGACTACACGTATATTGTCATCTCTCTCTAACACACTATTTATGACAACCAGATCGGACCTCACTCAGCTGCAGAGGCTGTCTGTGCCTCTGCTGCAGTGCTTGTCAGAATTTCACCACAATGCTTAAATTTCATCAGAATGTGAAATCATAGAAACAAGTCCTCGTGTGTCTAGTTCCACCACTCAAGTCCAAGTCACACAATTTCATCAACTTAATTCCATTTTATTTAACAAACTTCAATATCTTTCTCTTACACTAAATAACTTATAGAGTCGCTTACACAATCATTAATTGTCAATTCACCTTATGATTGCTTTCTCTTTTACAGACTTAATTATAAAGACATCTCCAATTTACATATCAAAATTTCAAACCATTCACATTTTCCATAACTTTTATTTCACATTTCAACATTGGCGTACCTTCTCTCACACCCAATCTCTTGAACCCCGCCATAACACTTCTCGTCCCTTCGAGATAGCTGTTATAGTGCACAGATGCACGATCACTAGTGCCATCTTTCAACTCTTTTCTCTCTTGAGAGTCACCATTACATTCTGCTGTCAATCGTCTGTCTGGTAGCGCTCTTAGCCATTCATGTGAATATTTATATGTTCGCTTATTAACTAACAACTTCAACTCTTATCGATCACCATCTAGTACATTAATTACCTGAAATGGGCTCTTAAAATTGGGGTCAAGCTTCGTTTGTTGACGCTCCTCGCTTTTCAGTAACACATGATCACATACCTTATACCGAACTACTTTTGCTTTGTTTTTTTATCAAACCTTTGTTTATCGTACTGTGCATTCTTTTGCATGTTTTCTTTGGCTTGTACCCTCATTTGTTCTCTATCGACTACACTTTCTTCCACATCGACTGGCAACAACCCAAAAGGCCTGGCTTCTCTTCCTATCAGCACTTGCTTTAGTGACTCGATTTGTGGTGCAATTCATGGCTAGTTGGATTTTTGCTAACGCATCTTGCCATGATCGCTGACTCGTTTCCACAGCAGTAAGCATAGTCTTAAGAGTGCTCATCACCCTTTTAACCTGCCCGTTTGCTCTGCTGGCACCTGTAGCTATTAAGTGCAACTCAATCCTGTTTGTTGAACAAAACTCACGGAACTTGTTCTTGGCAAAATTTATGCCTTGATCCTTGATACTTGACTTTATAGTTTTAGTACAATTTTCCGAGTCAAGATTTTGAGTATGATACAAGTGAACAAACTTAGTAAACGCATCTATCTGAACTATGATATATTCCTTTAGATCGTTCTTTCCACTAAGCTTCCCACTTATATCCACGTGAACGGTATGCCACGGTATATCAATCTTGGGAATTGGGTGTATTTCAATTTGTATTTTGCCTGATGAAGGCTTGGACAATTAGCATGTCATGCAATTTTCCACAAATTTTCTTACATATTTGCTCAAACCAATATTTTTCGTAGACCTTGTCTAAAGTTTTCTACCACCCCAAATGCATTACAGCCTCGTGTACATGATTTATAACAGACCACCTAAACGCTTTAGGGATTACTGGTAGGCAGCGAGTCTTGCCATTACGCTGTATTTTGTAGTCCAGTTCGGACCTCATTTGTTTTATCGACATTTGCCTTCATGTCTTCGTTATTCAATTGAGGTTAAGTAAACTGGAAAAGGTCAAAGTTTAGTAGCAACTTATAGAAAGTGAGGAAGAATACAATTTTTATAAAATACTTAAATCTGATAATAGGTATTTACTTTAACACAAAAATAATGGGAGTAACTAGATTCTTCCTTGCTCTGAACTAAAACGTACTAAATTGATTACACGAATAGAAATTATTTTAATTATAATTAATATTTGAATGCTGCCTATTGTTATACCCTACTATATACTATATATGCCAAATAAACATTTTTTTTTGATTGTACCCTTATATACAACTTTTATAACATACAAATAGAAACATACATAATGAAGTAATCTTGATCTAATTGTTATATTTTTTCGCTAAATTTTCTAGTCCATTTTTCTTTCTTCTACAGCTTTCCAATCCTGTTTTTTTCTGCTTTTTTTATCTTTTTTTAAGCTCTACCGGTTCCTCCAGCTATTTTTTTTTTGTCGCAGCACGTGTCTTCTTCTGCCAAGCAAGACCTCCACTCCCAAAGCCGACGAACTAGAGCCTGAAAATTAAAACGTGCCCCGCTAGTACAGATCGTCCGAAAATACACATATACCGTTGCACGTTACAGAATAAAGAGCAATTTTCATTTTGAATTTTAAGTAATAACTTATAGTTAACCAGTCGAACGCTACAGTCAGATGCTGACTGTAAAGGGCCATGGATTATAGTACTATATACTGTAATGATTCACAATATATAATACTTTGTGTCTTCTTTATTTAATTGAAGAGTTGGAGGCAGCAAAGGTGCCGCTTCCAACGTTCAGTTGAATCTGCCCTTGACATAGTTTTCTTATTGTCTAAGTAAGCCTAAAGCTTATCGTGGAGAGAGACGGTTATGCTTATGCTAAACGTTATGCTAAATGTTACATATATTATTATGCTCTCTTAAGCTGTAGCGCTGTGTAACAGAATGCAGACACGTGCACATTCTGTTAAATGTTATGCTAAATGTTACATACATATTATTATGCTCTCTTAAGCTGTAGCGCTGTGTAACAGAATGCAGCCACATGCACATTCTGTGAGAGCGCCGATCGACTCTCTTTCTGTAAACATTGCAACGGTGTGTTCTTCTTGGTACAGTAGTTATTCGATATGTGTGCATACTACATCTCCCTCCTTTTGAAAAATAACGTAACTTAGTGTAGTTATTTTATTTACCTATATATATATATTATTTTTGTTATGTTTTTTTTTTTTTTTTTTTAATAATAAAAAAAAAAATTTTTTGAAAATTTAAGAAAGTATTGAAAATTTAAAAATATTGATATTAACAATTTAAAAAAAGATAAAAATAAATGGTTTTTTTTTTTTTATATTTAATTAAAAATTTTTTTTTTGTTTAATCAAAATTAAATTTTATGTTTGCAAAGATCAAAAATAAAGAAAATAAAGAAAAATGTATTTTTGTATATTTAGTATAATTGTTTTGTTCTTATGGGTGGCCAACCCTACAAAATATATTAAGAATTGAAAATTTTTAACCTATCTTTATGGACTATTTGTTTTTTATTTTTATTTCCTAATATTGTAATGTTATTATTTTCTCCTATCTCTGAAACTAAATATGGTCCTAAATAGTTATTATCTAGCTTATGACCTGTTTCGTTTTTTAATACAACCTTATCTCCTAACTTTAATTCCAAATTACTGACATTTCTATCATATTTAAATTTTCTATCGGCTTTTGCCTTTTCTAACATATTCCTAGCTCTTTTATAAGCTACTTCTAATCTTAATTTTACCTCTTTTGAATAGTCATCCATGTTATAAATGGGATCTATTCTGTCTATTTTGTTGAAATCTACGAACTGTCTTGGTAATCTTCCAAATACTAGTTCATATGGACAATATTCGTGAACTACTGATGGTGTTGTATTGAAACAATAAGTAAAATATTGTATCCAAACATCCCAATCAGTTTTGTCAACAGAAATGTAAGAGCGAACATACTCGTTAAATGTTCTGTGACTTCGTTCTATTGTTCCTAAAGTCTGGTGATGGTGTGCGGTTGAAGTAATGTTCTTTATCTTCATATATTTGCACAAGTCGTCTGTTATTTGATTTTTATACTCTGTTCCCATGTCCGTAATGATTGTTTTCATTGGACCGTACTTGAGTATAAAATTTTCAAATATAGCCTTAGCAACTGATTTTGCACTTTTGTTTGGTATGGGTACCGTAACCAAATACTTAGTTAAATCACATATTATAGTGACAGCATACTCATTTCCATCTTCTGATCTTGGAAGTGGACCAATGGTATCTATCAAAACTCTATCAAATGCTGTTGCTGGCGTTTCAGTTATAATCATTGGCATTTTCGTGTGTTTCAACGTTTTAGCCTGTTGGCATTTTAAACATGTCTTAACGTATTTACTTATTGCCTTGGTCATCTGTGGCCAGTAGTAAAAGTTTTTTATTTTCCTCAGGGTTCTAGAAATTCCTGAGTGGCCTCCTTCTGACGGATCGTCATGATATTTAGACAGTATTGCTTTAATTTGAACCTTATCATCTTTATCTACCTTAGTCACCTTGTTTAATAGCGCTATTTTTAAATTTTTTAATATTTTATTGCCCTTTTCTTTAAAATTCTTAATAGTGACAAACTCGAAGATTTGTTCACCTGGTGACAATTGTGTTCGAATGATCTTATTTATTCTTGCTTCTTCATTAAGCCTTTGAAAAAACTGATCTAAATCGATTTTTTCATTAGAATAAAAATTAGTCATATCGAAACGTGTTATAATATTTTTGCCTCTTTTAAACAAACACTTATGTTTGTCTATTTTGAGAACAATATATTTCTTGGCATCAATGTTATTGATTACCTGATAGATATTGGGCATTTCCGTTTTTTCTTTATTTACTTCTGGTTCTTGCAATTTTTCTCCTGCGCAGGAATTTTTCTGTCTTACAGAAGCTCTCGTTTCGACCTTCAGTATCTGTCTATTCATTTCTTTTAACTCTCCGATAGTTATTCGGGAGAGAGCATCTGCTATGTAATTATTTTTCCCCTTGAGGTACTCTACACTAAAATCATATTCCTCAAGGTCCAGACGCATTCTGGTCAACTTGGAACTCGGGTTTCTCATCGAGAACAAATATGATAGTGGCCTATGGTCACTCTGTACTAAGAAATGCCTACCATATATATATGGTCTAAAATGGTTTATTGCCCAATGAATAGCTGCTAGTTCTTGTTCTGTAGTGGACTTATTACTTTCACCTTGTGTAAAGGTTCTGGAAGCGTATGCCACTGGTAGCTGTTGACCGTTGTGGTCCTGAGATAGTACCGCTCCACATGCCTGTTTACTGGCATCTGTGGTTATGCAAAATTGTTTGCTGAAGTCTGGGTACTGAAGAAGTGTAGGTTTCATTAATTCCCTTTTAAGATATTCGAATGCTACGTTGCATTCGCTTGTCCATTCGAATGGAACATTCTTCTTACAAAGCCTCGTTAAGTGGCGTGATTTCTCTGAGAAGTTCTTAATAAATCTTCTGTAGTAATTACAAAATGCGACGAATCGTCTAGCTTCGTCTGCATTCGCTGGTTGTGGGTAGTTTTTAATTACCTCATATTTAGAGTCATCTGGTAATATACCTTTATCAGTACATTTATGACCTAAATATGTAACCTCTTTCATAAAGAAAGTACATTTTTCTGGATGTAGTTTTAAATTATGTTGTCTACATAATTTGAAAACATCGGTTAAATTCTTAAGCATATGCTTTTCAGAACAACCGACTACGACTAAATCATCCATATACAGAAAGGCTTGCGAAGGCTTTAGGCCTGTGAATGCAAGTGTCATCATTCTTTGAAATGAATTGGGGGCTATCTTTAAGCCAAATGGTAATCGCGTGTAACGATATGAACCTGTCGAAGTTGAGAATGATGTTATATTTCTTGACCTTTCGTCTAGTTCGATTTGGTGAAATCCTGACATAAGGTCTAGGCACGAGAAATATTTTGCTCGTCCTAACTGATCAAGAATATCTTCTATTCTTGGAAGTGGGAATTTATCTGCTAGCAGTTTCTTATTGATCTGACGATAGTCAACTACTAATCGCCATCTTTTTTCCGCCGAATTAGGCAGTGATTTCTTGGGTACCAAGAGAAGTGGGCTATTATATTCTGATATAGACGGCTCAACAATGCCGTCTCTTATTAATTTGTCAACTTGCCTTTGAATTTCTGGCTTTTGACTTTCTGGCATTCTATAATTCTTAATATATACAGGGGTCTTATCGTTCAATCTCAATTTTTGCCTATAGAAATTATTAGCTGATATGGTTTCTGTTTCGAGACCAAAAATATCGCTAAATTCGGTGCATAATTCTGTTAGCTCGTTTTTGAATAACGATGGAAATTTAAGAAGTTTCAGTACTTCTGAAGTTCTTTGCGGACTATTTTCGGTATTTGCATTGTAAACATCATAATCGTCTAATGATTCGCTTTTTATATTTGCGCTGTTTACAATAGCGTCTTTTTCAGTTGTGTTTATAATGCGAATTAACACGTTCTGAGTGTTTACTAGTGCACTTGCTACTATTATGCCAGGTTGCAATTCCTGGTTGGGTATAAGAACATTTGTGTCAGTAGACGTAAGGTGAATCTTTCGAATTACCTCTGATCTAGCTGGCAAAACTATTTCGTTATCAAGTGAATGTATTATAGGAATGTTTATATTCCTGAAATTATCGGGCCTCAAAGTGAACCAATCTTCCTGGTCGTGGAATTCTAAAATACAATTGTATTTTTTAATGAAGTCCAAACCAATTATACCATCCCCTGGTATAGGAAAATTGTCAGGTACGATATGGAATTTATGTGGTATTGCTGCGTTTGCAATACTCATTTCCAAATCTATAGTACCTAGAGACTGAATTGTCCCTTGCCCTATTCCTGATAAATTTGTTGTGTTTCTTGTGTTTAAATTATTTAGATTATTATTACTGCATTTAAGCAGTGAAATTTCTGCACCTGTATCAATTAATATAGTTACCATTGAATTGGTACTCATATTTTTTAACTTTATAAAAATACTTAAATTGAGATTGATTCGATACAGCCTTACTGTTGGCTGTTGCTCAAGGGGACCTGCTGGTTTTCCGTCTGTATGTTTCTGACGGTGTTATTGTTCCTGTTTGAGTTTTGGTTTTGGTTACCCCTATGGTAGCCTCCACCTCTGTTGTTGTTCTGGTTACCGCCGCGGCCTCTATTTCCTCCGCGATAACCACCTCGGCCTCTATAATTGTTATTATAGTTATAGTTTTGATAATTTCCGCGATAACTATTTCCTCGAGAATGTCCTCTATTGTTATAGAAGAAAACATTGTTCGAGTTGCCGGTTATTTCTGTACAGCCTTGTATATATTTTTCAATCACGGCATTCATCGTGTTGAAATTTCCTGCTTCTAAAATGGTCTTGAGCTTTTCGTGCTCACAATTCTTTATTATTGCAGAGATCGCTTCTTTTGTAGCGAATTTTTCTGCATTGTTTGAGTCTAGTTCGTCATCTATGTAGGCTGCCTCAAGCGACCTACGTAGATTTTCGATTTCTGTGGTATACTGCGCTGCAGTTTTACCACGTTGATGTGTATTTAGCAATTTTGCTTTAATGACATCAGGCGATTCGCCTTTAACTGATGCCTTTAATACACTTATGATTCCAATAATCGTCCTTTCATTTTCAACTTTGTATGACAGAGGGCCAATTATTTTTGTCTTTATGACTTCAACGGCTAACATCTCCTGATCTCCTTTCGTGAGATCTGTTAATCGGAGTGCCGTGAGGAATCTATTTAAATTTATTTTCTTGCCGTCAAACTCTGGTATTGTGGACGAAATTTGTCGCACATATTCCCGAGAAACGGCGGCTGATTGTGCCATAGTGCTCGGTTTCTCTGATTCTATCATATCTAAAGAATCGATATTTTCGGAAAGGTTATCGGCTATCAGTACCGATTCGTCAAATGTAGCCGGAATACTAATCGACGGCATACAATAGATAAATAATTTATGTCTGTCCGATATGTACAGAAGGTTTTCTCGCAGACGTTTGACAACGTCAGAAACTTGCAAGTTCTGTAATGAATCAAATTGGGATCTACTATTTGTAACTAGTTTTGTTACTTTATTGTAATTTGCTACCAAAATGTTGGCATGCTTAATAATGGTCTTATTCGATATCGGTGCTGCTTTATTTAGGCATTTGAAAGATTTATCGAATTCATTTCTTACTTTTATAATTTTGGAAATGAGTTTTTGCCATTCCATTTATCTTAGCAAAGTCTAAATTGGTAGAACCATAATAGGGGGGCTTATCCCACAGAGTTGAAATCAGAGAAGGAAGGCAAAGACGAATCATTCGATTTCGCACCTATCGCTGTCATTTAACAAATCTAAAAATTCTGCTATGTTGTTAATGATTTCAAAATATATTTTGTTTTGTTTTATGGCTCTTATTTATTTTTTTCTTTATTTATATTCTTATTTTTGAAAATTAATTAATTTTTAATTTAATTAGTTATTAATTTATTTTCAAACATTTTTTTTTTTGTGTTTTTTTTTTTGTTTTTAATTGTTTTTAATTTCAGAAATTTAATATGTTTAAAACGCCTTGCTGCGGTGAGAAGTTTAAAATTAATTCACCCGTGTGAATTTACAGATTCCCTTCCTAATATTTCGTTTGGCTTTGCAGGCCGAACTTCTCATCGGGCGGAAAAGATTCCGCTCAATGTTACAATTGATTAGAAAAAAAAAATATGCATCGCAGTGCAATCAAAAAAAAATTTTGCACACAGTGCTATTTAAAAAAAAAAATTTTGCGCTCTTTGAAGCGCTGTCGGTTTTCCCATGTATTATTATGGGTGATGAATGATCCACCGTTGCTGTAGTGTGCGGATAGCGCACCACAGTGTGAATATTGAGGGTATCCCGCGTTGGCGTAGTGCGCGGGCTGCTCACCACGTTGATAGTTCTGCTGCGTGTCAGCTGGTCGTCGCCGGTGCTGGCACGCTGACACTCCCTCGTTGACGTAGTGAGCGGGCTGCTCACCACGTTGATGTTGATGTCGCTTTTTTTTCTTTATGGTGTGACAGGCCTGCAATGCCTGCACGTGTATTCACAATATGCTGTGAATAGCGGTCCCTCGCAGTCGTCTGGGCACTTTTTCCGGAATTCCGGCAAGCTTTTTGGCTGGGGAGGTTCAATTTTATTAGTATTTACTTTATTTATAGCGTTAACTGAGTGAGCGGGTGTGGTGGGGTTTTTTTTTGTTTCGAGAAATCTAACATAGTGGTCTAGCTCATCTTGTAGCTTTTGAGCTTTCGACCATTCGGGCGCTGGAGTGTTTGTATATAATAGCCACTTTAAGTGCGCTATTCTCTTTTTCGCCTTATTTTGCACTCCGCCCCTATTCTTACCCATCACACGCACACTCTACTCACTCAGACTTTAGATTCCTCGGACCCGTTGCCGCTTGCTTGGTACAGTTGCTGTTGCTGATGTCGACGATGATGATGATAATGATGATGATGATGATGATGATGATGATGATGATGACGATGATGATGATGATGATGATGATGATGATGATGATGATGATGATGATGATGATGATGATGATGATGATGATGATGATGATGATGATGATGATGATGATGATGATGATGATGATGATGATGATGCCTGCAGCCACATGGAGTTGCTTGTTGTTTTTTTTTTTTTTAACTTATACAGGACTCGTGTCCTGTCACGGTCGCCATGTAATGATTCACAATATATAATACTTTGTGTCTTCTTTATTTAATTGAAGAGTTGGAGGCAGCAAAGGTGCCGCTTCCAACGTTCAGTTGAATCTGCCCTTGACATAGTTTTCTTATTGTCTAAGTAAGCCTAAAGCTTATCGTGGAGAGAGACGGTTATGCTTATGCTAAACGTTATGCTAAATGTTACATATATTATTATGCTCTCTTAAGCTGTAGCGCTGTGTAACAGAATGCAGACACGTGCACATTCTGTTAAATGTTATGCTAAATGTTACATACATATTATTATGCTCTCTTAAGCTGTAGCGCTGTGTAACAGAATGCAGCCACATGCACATTCTGTGAGAGCGCCGATCGACTCTCTTTCTGTAAACATTGCAACGGTGTGTTCTTCTTGGTACAGTAGTTATTCGATATGTGTGCATACTACAATACAAACTAAATACAAGTTTGTATTTATATTAAAAGAAAGCAATTTAATAAAGTTAAATATTATTATTAATATTATTTTATTTAAATAACTATTATAACGTACGAGTTCCGCAAGAACACTTTTATAAAAGTTCATTATTGAAAGTTCACACAAATTCAAAATTAAAATTGCGCTATATTTTGATTTAAATTTCGCGCTGTTATTATTAACGCTTTCCAAAATTCGTTACACACTTTGATACATTTTTGACTTCTCTAACCTGGGGCTGCCCTAAATGTTATTCTATGTATGCAAATTTTTTTTTGGGAGTCCCCTTAAATGTTTTTTACAAATTTTTGGTAGTTTAACAACACAGTTCACAGAATTACACTAAGGAATAATTTCTTTGCACTGGTACGTTAGAAATTATGCCAAAGGGGAAACAGTTGACCGTGCAAGAAAAACTAAAATTATTGCATTATCTGAGCAAAATGTGTCGAATCGCGAAATTGCAGCTCAAACACAATGCAAAGAAAGCTCAGTGCGTCAATTTTTAAAAAAATATCGTGAGACCGGGGTGTTAGATAGAGAAGAAGTTGTTTTCAGATGAGCCCAAAATCAACCTTATTGGACACGATGGCTTCTGCAGAGTCAGGCGTAAAGTGGGTGAGCGATATGACGAAAAAAACGCGGCAGCTAGCGAACCCGGACTACGGTCGACATCAGTCCGGCTCTCTTAACCATTTATAAGTTCCTGCGATTATTGAATGGGGGCTCGATTCCCCGGGTGGGCAGGTTCACATTTTGTGTTTTTATATTTATTTGTTATTATTTGATATATTTAATTTTATAATTTTTGTCAGTTTTCCCTTATTATTATATAAGAAAATGCACATAAATATATATTTATACAAATATACATATATTATAAAAATTTACACATGCGTGGCGACATTAGACAGAGCGAAAATATGCATTCTTAGAAGAAACAATTGTAACGAATTTTGACACCGTCTAAAATTTGTATTTGTCGGCAAGAGGGGATCCATTTTTATTAAATTTTTTTATTTTGGTGCAGCAGCAAAGCAAGTTCCGATCAATTCAACCAGTCAAACTCTACTGAAGTGATTTTCTCACTTTACCATTCTTCTTCATATTCTCTCATATCAATACACACTGGCGTTCACTACACGTATATTGTCATCTCTCTCTAACACACTATTTATGACAACCAGATCGGACCTCACTCAGCTGCAGTGCTTGTCATAATTTCACCACAATGCTAAAATTTCATCAGAATGTGAAATCATAGAAACAAGTCCTCGTGTGTCTAATTCCACCACTCAAGTCCAAGTCACACAATTTCATCAACTTAATTCCAATTTATTTAACAAACTTCAATATCTCTCTTTTACATTTATTAACTTATAGAGTCGCTTACACAGACGTTAATTGACAATTCATCTTATGATTGCTTTCTCTTTTACAGACTTAATTATAAAGACATCTCCAATTTACATATCAAAACTTCAAACCATTCACATTTTCCATAACTTTAATTTCACATATCAACATTGGCGTGCCTTCTCTCACACCCAATCTCTTGACCCCCGCCATAACACTTCTCGTCCCAGCGAGATAGCTGTTATAATACACGCCATTTCATTCGTGCCGTTTACCAAATCTTTCCCCTTGTGGGACACAGATGCACGATCACTAGTGCCATCTTTCAACTTTTTTCTCTCTTGAGAGTCACCATTACGTTCTCCTGTCAATCGTCTGTCTGGTAGCGCTCTTAGCCATTCATGCGAATGTTTATATGTTCGCTTATTAACTAACAACTTCAACTCTTATCGATCACCATCTAGTACATTAATTACCTGAAATGGGCTCTTAAAATTGGGGTCAAGCTTCGTTTGTTGACGCTCCTCGGTTTTCAGTAACACATGATCACATACCTTATACCGAACTACTTTTGCTTTGTTTTTATCAAACCTTTGTTTATCGTACTGTGCATTCTTTTGCATGTTTTCTTTGGCTTGTACCCTCATTTGTTCTCTATCGACTACACTTTCTAGCACATCGACTGGCAACACCCCAAAAGGCCTAGCTTCTCTTCCTATCAGCAATTTCAAAGCACTTTCGTTAGTGACTCGATTTGTGGTGCAATTCATGGCTAGTTGGATTTCTGCCAACGCATCTTGCCATGATCGCTGACTCGTTTCCACAGCAGTAAACATAGTCTTAAGAACGCTCATCACCCTTTTAACCTGCCCGTTTGCTCTGCTGGCACCTGTAGCTATTAAGTGCAACTCAATCCTATTTGTTGAACAAAACTCACGAAACTTGTTCCTGGCAAAATTTCTGCCTTGATCCGCTATAATACGACTGGGAACTCCAAAGAAAGGCATACTTGACTTTATAGCTTTAATACAATTTTCCGAGGCAAGATTTAGAGTATGATACAAGTGAACAAACTTAGTAAACGCATCTATCTGAACTATGATAAAATGGTTAAAACCAGAGATTCTAAGCTCTGAAGTCTTTCCAGATAGGTATACAACATACAGGCTTGATCGACCTGACCGACGGGGTGGTGGAGTACTGATTGCAGTAGACTCCTCCATTATGTCGGACCTCTTACAGCCGGAGTTTCAATTCGACATCGAATTAATCTGTGTAAAACTACACTTTCCCGGTTTTTTCTTGTATATAACCTACTCGCAACATTTGTCTGCAATTAAGACTATTTTTAATCTGTTACCAGACAGAGATCATTTCATAGTCCTTGGTGACTTTAATATCCCGGAATGTAATTGGACATCCATTGCGGAGGGAAACTTCCTTCTGCCCTCCCGGCAACATGATCTGTTTGACATGTCTTTGTTGCAGGTTAATCATGTCAAAAACACTTTAAACAGATCGCTTGATCTATGTTTCGTCTCAGATCCTTCCAGGGTGATTTTAGACAGGGCACAACCTCTTACCCTACCTGAAGATCCTTATCATCCCACTTTCGAAGTGAATCTCGACTTGGGTATTAGCTTTCTGGATAAAAGTGTAAAGCCGTGCAATCGCGTGCGCTGCTTTAAGAAAGCAGACTTTGAATACTTAAATTATTTAATTTCATATTGTGATTGGTCTGACTTTTATCTATCAACTGATATGTCAGTGGCTATTAATATTTTTTATAAAACCCTTAACTCTGCTTTTGATATCTGTGTTCCGCTTTTCTATCCGACAAGCTCAAGTAGGCCTCCTTGGTTTACAAAAGAGTTGTCTCGCTTAAAAAACTTAAAGAGTAGCTTATTTAAGAAATACAAGCTGAAAAACTCACCGCTTGTCTTTTCCCGCTACCTAACTGCTCGGGCAAATTTTACAGTGCTTAACGCGAAGTGTTATAAAAACTATTTGACAAGATGTAGGATTCAGTTCTTTCAGAATCCTAAACAGTTTTATAGTTTTGTTAACATGAAGCGTAGGTCAGCGGGCTTTCCTTCTAAACTTATGTTCGATAACGCTGAGGCAAACACAGATCAGGCCATTGCCGATATGTATGCCAAGTTTTTTCAAACAACTTATTCTTTCTCTACGCCAAACATTCACTCCTATCCATATAGCGTACCAAGCTCGAATGGCATCTTCACACCTTTACTGAACTTTCACTTTCTCTTATCACTTTCACTTTCACTTATTAGGGATCTTCGATTGGTTAAACCAGTCTTCTCACCAGGTCCCGATGGTATCCCCGCCTGTGTACTTCGATACTGTGCCAACTCCTTATGTAAGCCATTGCTCAAACTATTTTCGCTGTCCTTAGTAACTGCCTCGTTTCCATCCATATGGAAGGAATCCTTTATCATCCCTTTACATAAAAAGGGCAGCAAGTCTGATGCAAGCAATTATAGAGGTATCTCTAAATTGTCGGCTATACCGAAATTCTTCGAGAATGTTATTACTCCTCACTTGCAGCATTTTAGTAGATCCGTTATATCCCCTTTTCAACACGGATTTGTGAAGCGTCGTTCTACCACGACAAATCTGCTTGAGCTGACATCCTTTGTGGTAGAAGGATTTCAGGAAAATCTTCAAACTGATGTCATTTATACTGATTTCAGTAAGGCATTTGACTCAGTCAACCATTCCCTTCTTGCACATAAACAAAATATTCTCGGTTTCTCACCAAAACTTCTTAGTTGGATTGTGAGCTATTTGAGTGACAGAACCCAACGAGTCCTCTTTAAAAATACTCGTTCCTATCCCGTTCATGCCACATCTGGTGTTCCACAGGGAAGCCACTTAGGTCCCCTGCTTTTTACACTTTTCATCAATGACCTCCCAACGGTCATACTTAACTCACGTACTCTCATGTACGCGGATGATGTCAAGCTCTGTTTTCAATTTAGAGACGACTCCTGTCATTCTCGCCTTCAATCTGACCTAGATTGTTTCTTTTCTTGGTGCCGTGCAAATCTCCTTAATCTGAACAGCTCAAAATGCAAGCTGATGACATTCTCACGTGCCTGCCCAAAGTACGTATCATACTCTCTTTGTGGTTGTACCTTGGAAAGAATTTCCCTGGTTGATGATCTAGGTGTCCGTTTGGACCGAAAACTCAAGTTTTCCGAACATATATCATCAATGGTTAATAAAGCTATGGGTGTACTCGGCTTTATTAAGAGATGGTCCAAGGAGTTTGACGATCCTTACTTAACTAAGACTCTCTTCACTTCGCTTGTTCGTCCAATTCTCGAGTACGGATCATGTGTCTGGAACCCTCAGTACACAGTTCATAGAGACCGCATTGAATCCGTACAGAAAAACTTCTTAATGTTTGCCTTGCGAGGCCTTAACTGGGATGTAAATTCAATACTTCCTTCCTATCCTAGTAGACTTTTGTTACTTAATCTGCCTTCTCTAGCCAATCGTAGAACCATGCTTGGTGTTATATTTATTAACAACCTTATCCAAGGTGACATAGATAGTAGCGACTTACTTAGTAGACTATACTTTTCTGTCCCTGGTAGAATCACCCGAAATTACCTTCCTCTAAAACTTCCCAATTGTAGCTCGAACTATGCCCTGAATGAGCCATTCAGGGTATTATGTTCGGACTATAATAAACTATACTTCATTGTAGCTAACAATAACAACTTGATATCTAGCTTAAAATTACAACTCCTCGCCCACTTATCTAGAATTTAGTCTCATAGTAGTACTTTCAACATACTGCATGCTTTAACACTCTACTCATAATTTTATTTGCATTTGGTTACTAACACTAACTCTCCTGATCTGATTGGGTTTTTCTGGGTTTTCCCCAATCCTCTGCAACAAATGTTGGATCGGCTTTTCTTTATCCCAGTTTGCACGTTTGCACATTTGCACAATTTTTAAATAATTTTTTTCTATTCTTTACATTTAAGGTTTTACCCTTAATTTAAAATTACCTCTAGTTTAAAATTTCAACTTAAATAATTTAAATCTTATTTTAATTGTTTCTTTACTTTTAAAAAGTCGACTGATCATAGTTCGACTATAAACTAAACTAAATAAAATAAAATAAATAAATTGGGTGCATTTCAATTTGAATTTTGCCTGATGAAGGCTTGGACAATTTACAAGTCATGCAATTTTCCACAAATTTTCTTACATATTTTCTCAAACCAATATTTCTCGTAGACCTTGTCTAACGTTTTCTACCACCCCAAATGCATTACAGCCTCGTGTACATGATTTATAACAGACCACCTAAACGCTTTAGGGATTACTGGTAGGCAGCGAGTTTTGCCATTATGCTGTATTTTGCGATATAGTAGTCCAATTCGGACCTTATATGTTTTATCGACATTTGCCCCCATATCTTCGTTATTCAATTGAGATTAAATAAACTGGAAAAGGTCAAAGTTTAGTAGCAACTTATAGAAAGTGAGGAAGAATACAATTATTATAAAATACTTAAATTTGATAATAGGTATTTACTTCAACACAAAAATAGTACGAATAACAAGATTCTTCCTTGCTCTGAACTAAAACGTACTAAATTGATTACACGAATAGAAATTATCTTAATTATAATTAATATTTGAATGCTCCCTCTTGTTATACCCTACTATATACTATATATGCCAAATAAACATTTTTTTTTGATTGTACCCTTATATACAACTTTTATAACATACAAATAGAAACATACGTAATGAAGTAATCTTGATCTAATTGTTATATTTTAGTAGAATTCCCTAGGCTTTTCCGAATCTTTGTTAAAGGGGTCACCATGCTCTCAGGTGGGTGACCGTAGGTAGGGTGGGCACTCGCGACCACAATGACACCTGTGGCTTCGCTTTCGCTAAATTTTCTAGTCCGTTTTTCTTTCTTCTACAGCTTTCCAATCCTCTTTTTTTTCTTCTTTTTTTATCTTTTTTTAAGCTTTACCTCCAGCTATTTTTTTTTGTCGCAGCACGTTCCTTCTAATTTTTTGTATTAATAATTGAGTGCACTCGGTATGAGATCTACCAAGCAAGACCTCCACCCCCAAAGCCGACGAACTAGAGCCTGAAAATTAAAACGTGCCCCACTAGTACAGATCGTCCGAAAATACACATATACCGTTGCACGTTACAGAATAAAGAGCCAATTTTCATTTTGAATTTTAATTAATAACTTATAGTTAACCAGTCGAACGCTACAGTCAGATGCTGACTGTAGAGACCCATGGATTATAGTACTATATACAAACTAAATACAAGTTTGTATTTATATTAAAAGAAAGAATTTCAATAAAGTTAAATATTATTATTAATATTATTTTATTTAAATAACTATTATAACGTACGAATTCCGCAAGAACACTTTTATAAAAGTTCATTATTAAAAGTTCACACAAATTCGAAATGAAAATTGCGCTTTATTTTGATTTAAATTTCGCGTTGTTATTAGTATCGCTTTCCAAAATTCGTTACACATACTTCTTCTTGATTTTTTGGCACGAGTTAAAAATGCATATTGTGTCTTCTCGCTTTGTCTAAAGTCTGTATGTATATATGTCAATATGTACACATGGATGTGAATACTTGCATACATTCAGATTGATCTACCACGTCACCTATTGGTTGTATACAAATGTATATACACTCAGCGAGAAAAAAAGGCGCACTTTGATAAATTTTTGACTTCTCTAACCTGGGGCATCCCTAAATGTCTTTCTGTGCATGCAAATTTTTAACAACACAGCTCACAGAATTACACTAAGAAATAATTTCTTTGCGCTGGTAGAGGGGGTAATGATGTGGTGAGGGGGGAGGGGTACAAATGTATAAGCACGTCTGCATGAGTCCGTATTCAAAAATAAAGGCTTTCTCACTGCTCTATGGAGACAGCAGTCTACGCCTGCGCCTTTCACGACCTCAGCCATTCCAGGTCGAAGCGCCAACACAGCCGCCCTATGAGAGTACTATGACTAATCAATGAGGGAGACTGTGCAGGCTAACATTCGCACTAGACTGGCAATTAAAGCCTGGGTTGGTCGGGGGCCACTGTACTCCCCTGCCAGAACTACATGAGTATTATAGAGCTCAATATATGGAATTATCTCAGTATTATTGCTGCCGAGGGCAGTGCAATTAGTATTGAGTCTAGTGTCTGGAGAAAAGGAAAAAGGGGAGTCAGTATGCCCCGAACACTCCATGCTTAGTGAAAGTGATGTCACTGTTGCCAAGGTAAGAGAAGATAGCTTGAGGTTGAATATCTAATTATTGTACTGGCTTTAGTCATTTTAGGTGGCTTTTGGCTACAGAAGATATCTAGATTATTTTTTGTTTTTTTTTTTTGGCCTTTTTTTTTAAGTTTATTAAACATTTTTTGTCTATATTTTTTTTATAGTTTTTATTTGGATTTTTTCTTTTTTTTTGGCTTTTTATGATATTAATTAAATTATGACCTATTTAAGTTTTATATATTTTGGCCTTTTTTTTTAGTTTTTTTTTATTTTTTTTTTTGTTATTTTTAATGCCTTTTCTTAGCCTTTTTTCTATTTTTTTTTTAGGACAATATTTGGTGGCGAGACGACTTAACAAAATCATAAGCCCATAATACGTCTGGGCTGGCTGCTGCAACTGTTAGGAAGGCCTTGATGATCCACGGTTCCATGGATTGTTGCTTGCTGTTGATGCTGCGTTGTTAGCCGGTTGTTCTTGGTCGTTGTGCCTCGCTTTCAACCAGGTTGTGATGGCTGTTGCTGTGGTGGTTGTTGTAGCTGTGTATGTCTATGTGTGGTCGACTTCTATGTTAGCCGACTAGGTTGCTGTCTGGGTTAGTGTTTGCTGACATTTTCATTCAGGTTGTTCATGGCATCTTTGATAAGCAATAGTTCCTGCAAGACATCCGTTGGCAGTTGATGCCCCTGTCTTTGTTGTTGAGGAGTCTGCTGTTGTTGCTGGTATATGCGCCGACTGAAGTGGTGTGATTGCTGATGATTGTTGTCACCCTGTTTTTGGTATAGATGGCTAGCAGATGCAGATTGTCCGTTGGCTTCCGTCAGTTTGGGAGCTGGAATACTATTTGGAGGTTTCTGCTGGTTACGCTGTGGGCTTTGATGTTGCAGTTGGCCGCTCATTTCTTTTGGCTTAGATTGTGGAACTTTGAGGCGGACAGACAGAAGCTTAGCACATTCGCTCTTAAAAACTGGGTAACCTTTATAGCTGGCAACGTGCTCCCCCTTGCAGTTTGCACATTTGCCAGGAATATTTCTGGCTTTGGGGCACACTGTCGAAGGGTGTCCTCCAGCGCACTTTAAACAGACGAAACTTCTTCGGCAGTAATTCTTGGAGTGACCGAACGATTGGCAACGGTGGCACTGAACAGGTTCTGTCCTCTTAGCTAGTCGTTCAACTAGAATTTGTTGACCGCATAAATCAGCGATTTTGAGGGCCTGCTCAATCCCACCGCCTGCGCAATCGGCAAACTCAACTTCAAACATATTGCGGGGGACACCAGTAGCCCTGTGCTTTAGGACACTGATATATCGTGCTGTAAAGCCTTTCTTGGCAAGATCAGCTTGGATTTGACTGCTTGGGGTGGCGGCATTAGGCTTTTTGATAAGTACTCGGAAGCCTTTATTGCAAGGAGCCTGATGCGTGTGCAACGCGATGTTGTGCTCATTGAGCACTTGTAGAATCCTTGCATGGGATTCAATGCCCCCACATTGTATCCTAGCCCCACCGTCTGTAGTGTTGATGGCTGTAAAGGAAATAGGGCTCGGTGAGCTTTGAAGTGAATCAAGAATTGGCTGTGCTTTGATGCCTTGCCGGACGAAGATTGACGGAACTTTGGAGGAGACCTTTTGGGCTCTGCTATACGGTTCTGCCTGGACTGGGGGCTGACTATGTTGTGCTGGGAGCTGTTGCTGCAACATAAAGGATTGATGGCTGCCCTTAGAGGCTTGTTCCAGCTGTTGCTGGGAGAAAATATCTTATTGTTGCTTCTCAAGGTGGTCAGTCCACCGTTGCCTAGGTAACTCATCTAAATTTTTAGCCGACAAGTCCGGAGGGGTAAGTAGCTCGGGGGAGTGAGAGAACTTTTTCTATAGAGGTAATTGCTGATGATTTGCCAACGAGCGGGCAATTGCCGGGGGCTGTGTTGGACATATTTTCCTCGGTAATTGGCATTGCTTGCGTTCCAGGTTGCCTTCCTGAAAGACTTGCATCGGTTGCTGCTGACAATGGCCACCATCTTGAGGGCGCTGTTGTTGTTGTGGCTGTGCCCTCTGTGATGGCTGGGACGACAATCTAGACTCCTGTTGCTGATTGAGGCAAGATTGATTGGCAGAGGTTTCAATCAGTCGCGGCAGCGATGACTGATGTAGTGGCAAAATACTCTGCTTGATGTTTCTCTCATCTATGGCTAAAGGAGGACTAGCATTATTTGTAGACTTACAATTGGGGGGTGCGTTGAAAAACTTTATGAGATCATGTTTCGGAATGGGTCTAAGTTTTTCGATAGCAATGACTAGTGCCTTGTTTGGCCGTTTTGGGCTGTATGGCTGTTTGGGTGCACGAATTATTCTTTTGAGCCCACTAATAAAAGTATGTCGTATCGTATGTCTGCTCAAGTTGGCTGGTGAAGGGCTGTCTGAGATTGTCGAGGAATGGTCATTGTTGTTGCTGCTGCTGCTGCTGCTGCTGCAAGTGCTGTTATTAGTTGAGAGTTTTTGCCAGGCTGAGGCAGACGATTCGTTGCTGATGTTCCCTATACTAATATCACTAGTGACTATATCTAGTCTAGGGTCTGCCGGGATTTTTTCGGCAACTTCTTTTTGCTTCATATTAATAGTATGGTTTTCTGCCATTATAACAAATTTCTATAATTACTTAAGGCACGCCAAAGGGGAAACAGTTGACCGTGCAAGAAAAACTAAAATTATTGCATTATCTGAGCAAAATTGCGAAATTGCAGCTCAAACACAATGTTTTCTCAATGCGTCGACTTTTAAAAAAATACAGTGAGACCGGGGTGTTAGATAGAGAAGAAGGATCAGGAATGACCAGGTGCACCACTACTCGGGAAGATCGTCAAATTGCGAAAATGAGTCTCTAGGATCGTTTTAGAAATAGCATCCGAGATAACCAAGATAAGAGAAATATCGGCCCGAACTGAATGAAGTGGGCTTAATTTCAAGAACAGCTGCAAAAAAACCACTTCAATAAGTGTTTCCAAACTGTTCTCAGGTGCATTATTTTGAACGGCATTAACAATTTTGGATTTGTAATCTAAATTAAATTGAGACATTTGGACTGTTGATAGTATTTGGAAATGGCTCTTAACTATATTGTCACCAATTCCTCTTAAAATAACTAGACTATTAATTCTCTTGCCAGCTAATTTGTTACCTAATTTTTCTTTTACCAAAGAACATTCGGCTCCCGAATCGAAAAAGAATGGAAAGGGCTCGACCAATTGAAAGAATAATCCACTTGGCTCACTTAATTTGCATACGTCAACTCGCTTTTCGATGTATTTCTTGTCGCCTTTGGGACATACAGAAGCCACATATCCCATTTCGTCGCATTTAAAACATTTTATGTTCGAACGATCTTTTTTACCTAGGCGTGTTGCTACCGCTGTAGCTTCTTCCTTTTGTGTTTGATGTACCTTCCTTTTTATTTATTTTTATTTATTTATTTATTTCCTTAACTTCTTCTTTTCTGGGCCAGAATCATCTTCGTTGTTACGTTTCTTGAAGGCGTAAGCTTGCAGCAGTTGCTGAAGCTCATTGCCCATAGCAACATTTGTCGTAAACACCCAACGCAACAAATTATTATCGATTTGTGCCATGTAAGCCAACGCTACCGATACCGCAATCTCCTCCAAATCCTTGGCCTTCCACTTGGACAGCAACAAGGTTACAATGAGACTTCCATACTGGGCAAAGCTCTCCCTAGGTTTTGGACGTCCGTTCAAAACGTTCATGAGAATGGCAGCCGTCGTCTCAATCCCCACGAATCGCTGTATGAAGAGTTCCTTAAACTACGGCCATGTGATGCCAGCGATGCATATCTGCTACAGCCATTGCGATGCACTACCTTCTAGCTCTTTGCTCAACGCTATTACGAGCGCACTGCATACCAGCGCATTATCTGCAAAGATTTAATCCACCGTGGTGCACCATGCAGATGCATCCGCTCCAGCGCTGTCAGCGCGGAATTTCGGCAGTGTGACGTGCAAAGACTTTTCATCCAACGCCGGTGCTCTCGGTGCGTGCATGGTTTTTATTATTTCCATGAGGTTACGGTTTTGTGTCTAACGCGGCCATATACTGATCAGAGCTGGGCTCTTGTGGCGAAGGCAATCCCACTTCTGATGTCGGCAAGAGAGAGTCTTATCCATTTTTATTAAATTTGTAATTTTGGTGCAGCAGCACAGCAAGTTCCGATCAATTCAACCAGTCAAACTCTACTGAAGTGATTTTCTCACTTTACCATTCTTCCTCTTCCTTTTTCTTGTTCCCAAAACTAAAGAGACCTATGAAAGGACGGAGATTTGCAACGATTGAGGAGATAAAGACTGCATCGCTGGAAGAGGATTGGAAAAACTGTTGGAATAAGTGTATTGTATCCCAAATATGGTACAATCAACATCAGTCCGGGACGTAGCTCACTCAGCCACTGTTCAACTCCTGCGGCAGTCAAATGGTGGTTGATTCCCAGGGTGGGAGGTTACAATTTGTATTGGAGGCTTTGCAACGATGTTTACACCAATACCTCTACTTTCAGGAAACAATTATTAATATAATTGAACAATGAAGATGTTGTGTCATCGAGTCTTTTCGGTTAGATGCCAATTATTCTCATAATTGCGGAAAGAGATTATCTTTATTGGTGATAACATCTCGGTCGGGCCCAAGTTGGGCGCCATTTATTTTTATGTAGTATGTGCGTTGAAACATCTTTGACCGAGTATTACGTAGAAAGGAAATTCAACTTGTGTATGACTGACTAGGCTTCGTGCACTTCTTGCTCCGGGCTTTCTGCTCGCCGGATGGGGCGGGGTTCTTTCCTAATCTCGTCCTACGGGCTCATAAAAACAAAGATTAAGTGCACTTCTACTTCTCTAACTAAATGATAAATAAAAAGGAAAGATGTTTGCGTAAGTCGGTTTGATCAATGTACTGGGTTATGGACGACTGATTTCGGAATAGGATTGTTGGGATGCACTAGATGTTACATGTGTCTCCTTCTGTACCCACCCTGCCTTGGTGACGCCCTTGTATAGCTTGGGTCACCCCTAGTATAATTTACATATTATTTACTGTGCTGCTGAACTACTGCATACCTATTGTTCCGGCGACGAACCATTGAGAGACGATTAGTCCAGTTTATCCAGTTTTTCCTTAATGCTAAGTAGTGTAATAATAACATGTAATAACATAAGTTTAGTTTTCAATAAAACAGTGAAGTGAACGGATCACGCGCCCCGAATTGTCTCTTTCTTTATTCTAATTGTTTTTTCTCGGGTCGGTTCACAACTTGTCAGTGATCTCCACAGTGATCCCCTCCAAGATCAAGATTTCTTCTGTTGCCGCCGCCACAAACATTGGTCCTTCGAGCCGGATTTTTGTAAAATTACAACCACATAGGACTCACGTCGCTGGATTTTTTCATCCCCTCGCACCGCTCGAACCACTACTCCGGCAACAGCACATCGTCAGGAACCCAGATAAGTACTAAACTTTTACTTATTCTATTCGGCAGAGGGCTGTGTGTAATTCCTCCTCTGAGAAAAAAGAAGAAATTTCTTTTTTGCCATAACCTCGCAATTTGCGCTACCGGCATCTCTATACGTGCATATATACATACATATGTTGCTGCATTTGTAAGTACATACGTACCTATAGACGACTGCCATATTTGAATGTTGTAAATACATACAAACAATTGCTCACAGTTTCCTCCACATAAATTATATTTATTAACCTCTGCCATCTATGTACTTTCTCCTACATTTTCTGTCTAAGAAAGGTACATACAGAATTGATTTAAATTGTATGTTAATATATGCAAATACATATACATATGTACACTGACATTACATATTTGCACATATTATATACTTACGTTGCCCATTAAAATACATTGCCAAGGTGCAAACCTCAACCGGCAATTGTATTTCCAATAAACTCCAAAAAAGATAACACATAACCTACTCGTAAATTTCTTTTTATTATCCACTAGAAATTTTCATTTACAATATAAATATAGTTATATCATAAAAATTTATAAATTCTAAAACATTTGTTTACATTTTTGCCGGCCCTTAGTGATCGCAGTCCGTCTTAGTGATCGCAGTTCGATAACAATCGACCGACCACCACTTTTTTCCGTTCAGTCAGTGTTAGCGTTCCAGGGCTGCACTAGCTCAAATATTAAAATAGTTTTTCGTGGGCAACCGTGACTTTTAAAAGTCATTTACTTTTGAAATATCGTCTCATTGTGCCCTGTGTTGTGATATTACAAAGCGCTGCAACATTGCAAAGGAATTATCGAATATATTTTCCTCCGTCTGAGAAAATTCATTCTAATAATAAATAATTATTTATTTATTTCATACAATATAATTTATTATATCTAAATAAATTATATTGCGTCTTTTCTCAGAGTTTCACGCTGAGTATAATAATTGTTTCGATAATTATTATTACTCAATAAAATATTTCGATTCTTTTAAATAATATTTATATTATTTTTTTTTTGCATTTTTGATCGATTTCCTCATCCTTTCTGTTGTTTATTATTAAAATAATAATAATCAACTTTTCCGTCCAATTTCGTATTTATCTTTCTGGTTTCTTCATCACCATCAATTGCATCTTTCTCGCTTTTTAAAGGTTCGGTTATGCCAATTGATAGCGGTAAAGACACCAAGAAACACCTTATTGTACAAGCGACTCAGCATAGACGTTCAAGTTTTCTTCCAAATTCCCATCTTGGCAGAACATCCTCTCCCGCCACACAAAGGAAAGTTTCAACTCCAGCCACATCCAAGGCTAGTCAGGTACCAAAAATTTCTGTGCACGCTCCTCCAATCACTCGCTCAGTTGGTCATCAAATTTCCCAGGCAATAAAAATGGCACTACAAGAGTTCATTAACGCTTCAGATAAGCTCACGCAATTCGAAGCTAGGATTCAAAATTCTCTTACAGCCTCACTTCACACTCACAGAGTGCGTCTTGAGCAGCTTCGCTCCATATGGAGTCTTGTAGAACTCAAATATGAACTCTGTTCCAACGCATTGTCTCAACCAGAGACAAATGCTGAGGACAAAATCGCCATGCAAGCCCGATATGAACACTGCTATTTAGTTTACGAGGAACTTGCCCTCAATTAAATGAGAATATAGAGACCGCAACGGCTCCCTCTCCAGCACCTGCAGTAGCACAAGTAGCCTTCCAGCCACGAAGCTACAGGTCACCACCCTTCGATGCCGAAGTTTTCAGCGGTGACTATTTAAAATGGCCAACTTTCCGAGATCTCTTCTCAGCGGTCTACATTTCCGATCCCGGCTTAAGTCAGATAGAAAAACTTTTCCATCTGAATGCCAAAACAAGTGGCGAAGCGAAGGCAATCGTTTCCAAATCCCCTCTCACGAATGAGGGTTTCTCTTCTGCTTGGAAGAATTTGATGGATAGGTTCGAAAATAAGCGAGAAGGAGAACCATCCTTTACGTCTGTGTCCGCGCTTTCTCCAAATGGCTGTTGATGAAAGGTCCAATTTCATCAAACAGCAAAAGTTGTGTCTGAACTGCTTCGCAAGAGGACATGTCCTTAAAGATTTCACAAGTCAACATAACTGTTTTACGTGCAAGGGTCGCCACAATACACTCCTGCATCGTAGCACCCCTCCTACTGCGCCCTCTTCAGCAGATTCTGCAACAGCTCCCCACAATTTGAATATACAGGCCACTCCTTCTACGACTAATATTCAGAATTATTTCACGGCGAACACACAAGTTGTTCTTCTCGGCACTGCTCTTATAAATGTGTGCCATTTGGGCATGACTTATAAAGCACGTGCACTGATCGATCCTGGATCAGAGGCTACGTTCATTTCTGAACGGATGTTTAACATCATAAAGCCATCCTACCAAGCCGTGCAAGTTAAAGTAGCTGGCTTAAATCAAGCCATCTCAGCCAATCCACAAAAGTTGTGTCATTTCCAGATTGGCTCCCCGATCACTCCCAGGTTACAGCTAGAAACTGCAGCCTTTGTTCTCCCTCAATTGGCAGGTAACCTTCCATCCTACACCATCTCCAAGCACCTTCTAAAGGACCTGCCAAATATCCAACTAGCTGATCCGCACTTCCACCAGAGCTCTCAGATAGACGTGCTCCTAGGAGCCGATATCCTTCCGTCTATCATAAAGAGTGGCTCTGTATCCAAAATTTGTGGAACTCTGCTCGGTCAAGAGACCATATTCGGCTGGATCCTCACAGGACCAGTAGCCAAGTCGAATCCCACGACAGTTTCGTCCTTCACGACGAGGATAAAGATCAGCAATGAACAAAGGCTTGATGATCTTCTCACCAAGTTTTGGGTTGTGGAAGATCTACCAGCAAAGCTGGTAAAAGTTTCTGATTCAGCGTGTGAAAACAACTTTCTTCGCACTACTTCCAGAACAAAAGAGGGCAGATATGTCGTTACGCTTCCTTTCAGAAATCCTGAAATCTTCGAATTAGGACATTCTAGGTCCATCGCACTCGCTCAGTTTCTCAGGAACGAAGGTCGTTTAAAGAGGAACTTTCCTTTAAAAGAGCAGTACGACTCGATTATTCAGGAGTATTTAGATTTAGGCCATATGAGGCCAGTCTCCCCAAGTAACGACTGTAACAATTTTTATCTCCATCATCATGCTGGGTTCAAACCTGGGAGCACCACGACCAAAGTTCGCGTTGTTTTCAACGCCTCCAGTCCGTCCTCCAATGGGAAGAGCTTGAACGATATCCTATATCCAGGACCCGTTTTGCAATCCGATCTGACCATGCAGATCTTGAAATGACGTTTTTTCCGTTACGTGTTCAATTGTGACATCACAAAGATGTACCGGCAGATACTCGTCCACACGAGTCACACGCCATTTCAACGAATCCTCTTCAGGAATCCAAATGGTGAAGTATGTGATTATGAAGTTAACACAGTCACTTTCGGAGTAAACTGCGCTCCATTCTTGGCCATTCGGGTTTGTTTGTGGCGGCGGCAACAGAAGAATTCTTGATCTTGGAGGGGATCACTGTGGAGATCACTGACGAGTTGTGAACCGACGCGAGAAAAACCAATTCGAATAAAGAAAGAGACAATTCGGGGCGCGTGATCCGTTCACTTCACTGTTTTATTGAAAACTAAACTTATATTATTACATGTTATTATTACACTACTTAGCATTAAGAAAAAACTGGATAAAAGAGCGCGAGAGCCCCTCTTCATATTCACTGTAACGGAGAACTCTGGCGACGCCCTTGACCTGAACATGGCGCGGCAAAACCCATTTTCGGCGGAGAGGCCAAAGGCCTTTGCCAGTGAGGTGGGCATGCGGCCATGTCCAGGTTGACTATGGCGGTCGGCATCATGCTGATTACCACAGAGGGGGATGTCGCCAGGGAGTCCGAAGATGGAAGAGGCGTCACGGATGGCGAGGTTGCACGCATCTCGGATTGAGGGGTGCTTGGAAGGTGGAGCAGTGTGTCGTGGCCCTCACCACATGTGCGGCAGGTTCCGCCGCTGCGACATGAACCCTTGGAATGTTCATGGGCCAGACAGTTCGGGCAGTATATGTTGATCAACACTGCCCGAAGACGCTTTTCCGCAGCCAGCCGCAGGAACCGTTGGCACTTCTTTAAGGCGTGGACTCCTCTGCAGACGCAGCAACTGAAGGAGTTCACTCCTTTGGGCTTTGCTGGTGTTTGTGCCTTGCGTGGTGCCATCTCACTAATCTGAAAGGAGAATGTGGATATATGGATTAGTGTTTGGAGAGCATATATCCACTGATGGACAACACACGGTTAGGAGGGTGTCTGGACCTTGTCCTCTAAAGGAAGTAGGACTAATTTTGCCACTGGCCTTTTGATGACGCCACGGGTGGTGAGGATGTCCACTACGCGGACAATGTCATCAGCGCCAGGATAGGTGACGTGGATGCGGCTCAGACGCCATTCATTGACTGGTAGGTTGTCTTCCTTGACAACCACCATGTCGCCGACTTGGAGGTTTCGCGTTGGGAGTTGCCACTTGGAGCGTTTGTGCAACTCTTTGAGGTATTCCTCTTTCCAACGGAAATAAAACTGTTGATGCAGAGCCTTAAGTCGCTGCCATCGGTTGATGATGGATGCAGCGTCTTCTTGGATTTCAGGCTCTGCGACGGACATGAGCGGACCGCCGATCAGAAAGTGGCCAGGAGTCAAGACTAAAAGATCGGTGGGGCTCTCAGACATAGGGGAAATCGGCCTGGAGTTAAGGCACGCTTCGACCTTGCAAAGGAGTGTGGATAGTTCCTCGAAAGTGTACTTTAATGAGGAAGTGGACTTGTAGAAGACCGTTTTGAAGCTCTTTACTCCAGCTTCCCATAAGCCACCCATATGCGGCGCACTGGGAGGATTGAAGTGCCATACGAGATTTTGATGGCTGTGTTTTCTGGATACATCAGCCTTAACTGCCTTCATAAACTCTGAAGTAAGGACTTTGGAGGCTCCTACGAATGTCTTTCCGTTGTCAGAGTAAACGTGGTGGGGGCAGCCGCGTCTCGCGATGAAACGTGCGAAGGCGGCGAGAAACTTCTCGGTTGTTAGGTCCGAGATTGCTTCTAAATGTATGGCCTTTGTGCTGAAACACACAAAAACACAAATATATAGCCCTTGGTTATGAGGCAGGCTCGACCAGTGAAATTCTTGATTTCGAAAGGACCAGCGAAATCGAGTCCCGTGTGGGTGAAAGGTCGAGAGAAAGAAACTCTCGCAGAGGGCAGAGTACCCATGAGTTGAGTTTGCAACTTCTTTCGATGGAGGATGCAAACTCGACAGGAATTAATGGTGGCTTTCACTAAAGTACGGAGCTTTGGAATCCAGTAGCGTGATCGAATGAGACGCATCACTAATTGATTCCCACCATGGAGGGAGATACGATACGTAAAACGGACGAGGAGGTGTGAGAAAGTACATGAGTACGGAAGGATTATCATAGCTTAAAGAAGCGGATGTTCTCACACGACCGCATGATCTCATGACTCCGCTGGCGTCGATGAACGGATTCAAATTAGCGATGTCGCTACTCCTTGCAATCTGTTCCTTGTTCAACAAACAGTTGTACTCTTTATGGAACTGAGTACGTTGGGTGCTCCGGATGAGCAAATCTTGAACGTTGGAGAGTTCAGAGCTGCTGATATCTGGAGAGAGTGTAAGATCAGGCTTGCGACACCTCTGAATGAAGCGATATACACAAGCCATCACTCGCAGTGTACTGTCGAGCTCGGAAAATCTCTCCAAGATACAAATGGATGAAGGAGGCAACTTTGTTAAGTTGCATTTGACAGGACGAAGCTCTTCGTCTGTCTCGTGGGCGATTTCGATCGCAACAGGCCACTGCTCTGCTGGAAGGATCAGCCAATCGGGTCCATGCCACCAGAGTCTATTACCAATGAGGTCATCTGACGAGACGCCTCTACTGGCAAGATCGGCAGAGTTCTGCTCAGATCTGACGTGAGACCATTTGCTCGAACTAGTGAGCTGAGCTATCTTAGCCACTCTGTTAGCCACGAAATTCGTCCATTTACATGGAGGCTTACTAAGCCAGGCTAACACAATTGTGGAATCAGTCCAATAGTACTCTTCGTAGCTATTGACTGGAAGCTGAGGGAGGAGTGTTGCTGATAACTCGGCTAGCAGTAATGCACCGCAAAGTTCTAAACGGGGCAAGGAGATGGTCTTCACAGGAGATACTCTGGTCTTGGCTACAAGGAGATGGCTTGAAGTCTTGTGTTGATTTTCAACACGGATATATATAGCTGCTCCGTAGGCGCGCTGAGATGCGTCGCAGAAACCATGGATTTGGAGCTTAGCTACTGGGGTATATTGGACCCATCTAGGGATCCGAAGGTTATGGAGGGATGAGTAACTGGATAGGAAATCCTGCCAGCGTTGTTGGAGTTCGCTTGGCAATGTTTCATCCCATCCAAGATTTTGCAGCCATATCTCCTGCATGAAAATCTTGGCACGGACCACAAATGGTGCCAGCCAGCCTGCTGGATCGAATAATTTGGCGATGTGAGAGAGAACTTCACATTTCGTGTAGGACTGTTTCAAATCGGCTTCGGAGGGGGCAAAGAGGAACTCATCCGCGCGCTTGCCAGCGTATACCTAGAGTCTTTGCTAAGCTCGCTTCCTCAAGTTCGAGGAAATCGGAGTTCAATAGATGGTCCTTGGGGATGTTAGCTAACACATCTTTGTGGTTGGAGGTCCACGTTCTTAAAGGAAAACCAGCTGTCTCAAGAGCTTTGCGTAACTCTTCAATGGACACTGTGGCGCGCTTTATGGAGTGCGCGCCAGCAAGGACATCGTCTAAGTACATGTAGTTGGATATGATGTCGCTGGCGAGAGGAAAATGTTTGCTAACATCCTGGGAGAGCTGTCGAAGAACCCGAATGGCCAAGAATGGAGCGCAGTTTAGTCCGAAAGTGACTGTGTTAAGTTCATAATCACATACTTCACCATTTGGATTCCTGAAGAGGATTCGTTGAAATGGCGTGTGACTCGTGTGGACGAGTATCTGCCGGTACATCTTTGTGATGTCAGCATTGAACACGTAACGGAAAAAACGTCATTTCAAAATCTGCATGGTCAGATCGGATTGCAAAACGGGTCCTGGATATAGGATATCGTTCAAGCTCTTCCCATTGGAGGACGGACTGGAGGCGTTGAAAACAACGCGAACTTTGGTCGTGGTGCTCTCAGGTTTGAAAACAGCATGATAAGGGAGATAAAAGTTATTACAGTCGTTACTTGGGGAGACTGGCCTCATATGGCCTAAATCTGAATACTGCTGAATAATCGAGTCGTTCTGCTCTTTTAAAGGAAAGTTCCTCTTTAAACGACCTTCGTTCCTGAGAAACTGAGCGAGTGCGATGGACCTAGAATGTCCTAATTCGAAGATTTCAGGATTTCTGAAAGGAAGCGTAACGACATATCTGCCCTCTTTTGTTCTGGAAGTAGTGCGAAGAAAGTTGTTTTCACACGCTGAATCAGAAACTTTTACCAGCTTTGCTGGTAGATCTTCCACAACCCAAAACTTGGTGAGAAGATCATCAAGCCTTTGTTCATTGCTGATCTTTATCCTCGTCGTGAAGGACGAAACTGTCGTGGGATTCGACTTGGCTACTGGTCCTGTGAGGATCCAGCCGAATATGGTCTCTTGACCGAGCAGGGTTCCACAAATTTTGGATACAGAGCCACTCTTTATGATAGACGGAAGGATATCGGCTCCTAGGAGCACGTCTATCTGAGAGCTCTGGTGGAAGTGCGAATCAGCTAGTTGGAGATTTGGCAGGCTTGCACGGCTTGGTAGGATGGCTTTATGATGTTAAACATCCGTTCAGAAATGAACGTAGCCTCTGATCCAGGATCGATCAGTGCACGTGCTTTATAAGTCATGCCCAAATGGCACACATTTATAAGAGCAGTGCCAGAAGAACAACTTGTGTGTTCGCCGTGAAATAATTCTGAATATTAGTCGTAGAAGGAGTGGACTGTATATTCGAATTATGGGGAGCTGTTGCAGAATCTGCTGAAGAGGGCGCAGTAGGAGGGGTGCCACGATGCAGGAATGTATTGTGGCGACCCTTGCACGTAAAACAGTTATGTTGATTTGTGCAATCTTTAAGGACATGTCCTCTTGCGAAGCAGTTCAGACACAACTTTTGCTGTTTGATGAAATTGGACCTTTCATCAACAGCCATTTGGAGAAAGCGCGGACACAGACGTATAGGATGGTTCTCCTTTGAGCAAAGTTTGCAGGTTTGTGGTTTGCCCACAACCTTTGCCTCAAAAGAGTTGACCTTCCTTGTAGGAGGCTTTTTCTAGCAGATTTGGAACTTGTCTGTGCGCTTGTTGTGGGTTGTACATCCTCTATCGCTTCTAATGTGCGATAGCGCTCTGAAAGGAAATCGGACATTTCCTTCCACAACGGAATTTCAGCCTTATTTTGTACGGACTGTTCCCAAAGTGACAACGTCAGCCTTGGGAGTTTAGACGAGCATAGGAAGACTAGAAGGCAATCCCAGTTCTCTGTGCTGATTTTCGAATGGTCTAAAGCAACTTTGTATTGTGCTTTGAAGTACTTGGATGGCGGCTCCAGACTCGTGAGGAACTGACGGAAGGTTGAAGACGATTTTAAGTTGGCTGTTTACTAACAGTCGCTTATTTTCGAACCTATCCGTCAAATTCTTCCAAGCAGAAGAGAAGCCCTCATTCGTGAGAGGGGATTTGGAAACGATTGCCTTCGCTTCGCTACTTGTTTTGGCATTCAGATGGAAAAGTTTTTCTATCTGACTTAAGCCGGGATCGGAAATGTAGACCGCTGAGAAGAGATCTCGGAAAGTTGGCCATTTTAAATAGTCACCGCTGAAAACTTCGGCATCGAAGGGTGGTGACCTGTAGCTTCGTGGCTGGAAGGCTACTTGTGCTACTGCAGGTGCTGGAGAGGGAGCCGTTGCGGTCTCTATATTCTCATTTAATTGAGGGCAAGTTCCTCGTAAACTAAATAGCAGTGGTCATATCGGGCTTGCATGGCGATTTTGTCCTCAGCATTTGTCTCTGGTTGAGACAATGCGTTGGAACAGAGTTCATATTTGAGTTCTACAAGACTCCATATGGAGCGAAGCTGCTCAAGACGCACTCTGTGAGTGTGAAGTGAGGCTGTAAGAGAATTTTGAATCCTAGCTTCGAATTGCGTGAGCTTATCTGAAGCGTTAATGAACTCTTGTAGTGCCATTTTTATTGCCTGGGAAATTTGATGACCAACTGAGCGAGTGATTGGAGGAGCGTGCACCGAAATTTTTGGTACCTGACTAGCCTTGGATGTGGCCGGAGTTGAAACTTTCCTTTGTGTGGCGGGAGAGGATGTTCTGCCAAGATGGGAACTTGGAAGAGAACTTGAACGTCTATGCTGAGTCGCTTGTACAATAAGGTGTTTCTTGATGTCTTTACCGCTATCAATTGGCATAACCGAACCTTTAAAAGGCGAGAAAGATGCAATTGATGGTGATGAAGAAACCAGAAAGATAAATACGAAATTGGACGGAAAAGTTGATTATTATTATTTTAATAATAAACAACAGAAAGGATGAGGTAAATCGATCGGAATTTTATCGAGTGTATTGAGTGAGAAATATGTTGCTAAATTACAAGGCAACACTTTTTTGGAAAAACAGTTGCAAAAAAAAATAATATAAATCTTATTTAAAAGAATCGAAATATTTTATTGAGTAATAATAATTATCGAAACAATTATTATACTCAGCGTGAAACTCTGAGAAAAGACGCAATATAATTTATTTAGATATAATAAATTATATTGTATGAAATAAATAAATAATTATTTATTATAAGAATGAATTTTCTCAGACGGAGGAAAATATATTCGATAATTCCTTTGCAATGTTGCAGCGCTTTGTAATATCACAACACAGGGCACAATGAGACGATATTTCAAAAGTAAGTGACTTTTAAAAGTCACAGTTGCCCACGAAAAAATATTTTAATATTTGAGCTAGTGCAGCCCTGGAACGCTAACACTGACTGAACGGAAAAAAGTGGTGGTCGGTCGATTGTTATCGAACTGCGATCACTAAGACGGACTGCGATCACTAAGGGCCGGCAAAAATGTAAACAAATGTTTTATAATTTATAAATTTGTAAATGATTTAACTATATTTATATTGTAAATGAAAATTTCTAGTGGATAATAAAAAGAAATAAATTTTTTTTTTTTAAATTTATATATGTATTATCTTTTATTGGAGTTTATTGGAAATACAATTGCCGGTTGAGGTTTGGACCTTGGCAATGTATTTTAATGGGCAACGTAAGTATGTAATATGTGCAAATATGTAATGTCAGTGTACATATGTATATGTATTTGCATATATTAACATACAATTTAAATCAATTCTGTATGTACCTTTCTTAGACAGAAAATGTAGGAGAAGGTACATAGATGGCAGAGGTTAATAAATATAATTTATGTGGAGGAAACTGTGTGCAATTGTATGTATGTATTTACAACATTCAAATATGGCAGTCGTCTATAGGTACGTATGTACTTACAAATGCAGCAACATATGTATGTATATATGCACGTATAGAGATGCCGGTAGCGCAAATTGCAAGGTTATGGCAAAAAAGAAATTTCTTCTTTTTTCTCAGAGGAGGAATTACACACAGCCCTCTGCCGAGTAGAATAAGTAAAAGTTTAGTACTTATCTGGGTTCCTGACGATGTGCTGTTGCCGGAGTAGTGGTTCGAGCGGTGCGAGGGGATGAAAAAATCCAGCGACGTGAGTCCTATGTGGTTGTAATTTTACAATAATCCGGCTCGAAAGACCAATGTTTGTGGCGGCGGCAACAGAAGAATTCTTGATCTTGGAGGGGGTCACTGTGGAGATCACTGACGAGTTGTGAACCGACGCGAGAAAAACCAATTCGAATAAGGAAAGAGACAATTCGGGGCGCGTGATCCGTTCACTTCACTGTTTTATTGAAAACTAAACTAATGTTATTACATGTTATTATTACACTACTTAGCATTAAGAAAAAACTGGATAAAAGAGCGCGAGAGCCCTTGGTGACTCTCGCACTGTTTACGCCGCAACCTTGCCTACTTCTTGGCGGCTGCGTTTCGACGTAAACAGGGTTCTTCGACAGCTCTCCCAGGATGTTAGCAAACATTTTCCTCTCGCCAGCGACATCATATCCTACTACATATACGTAGACGATGTCCTTGCTGGCGCGCACTCCATAAAGCGCGCCACAGTGTCCATTGAAGAGTTACGCAAAGCTCTTGAGACAGCTGCTTTTCCTTTAAGAAAGTGGACCTCCAACCACAAAGATGTGTTAGCTAACATCCCCAAGGACCATCTATTGAACTCCGATTTCCTCGACCTTGAGGAAGCGAGCTTAGCAAAGACTCTAGGTATACGCTGGCAAGCGCGCGGATGAGTTCCTCTTTGCCCCCTCCGAAGCCGATTTGAAACAGTCCTACACGAAATGTGAAGTTCTCTCTTACATCGCCAAATTATTCGATCCAGCAGGCTGGCTGGCACCATTTGTGGTCCGTGCCAAGATTTTCATGCAGGAGATATGGCTGCAAAATCTTGGATGGGATGAAACATTGCCAAGCGAACTCCAACAACGCTGGCAGGATTTCCTATCCAGTTACTCATCCCTCCATAACCTTCGGATCCCTAGATGGGTCCAATATACCCCAGTAGCTAAGCTCCAAATCCATGGTTTCTGCGACGCATCTCAGCGCGCCTACGGAGCAGCTATATATATCCGTGTTGAAAATCAACACAAGACTTCAAGCCATCTCCTTGTAGCCAAGAACAGAGTATCTCCTGTGAAGACCATCTCCTTGCCCCGTTTAGAACTTTGCGGTGCATTACTGCTAGCCGAGTTATCAGCAACACTCCTCCCTCAGCTTCCAGTCAATAGCTACGAAGAGTACTATTGGACTGATTCCACAATTGTGTTAGCCTGGCTTAGTAAGCCTCCATGTAAATGGACGACTTTCGTGGCTAACAGAGTGGCTAAGATAGTTCAGCTCACTAGTTCGAGCAAATGGTCTCACGTCAGATCTGAGCAGAACTCTGCCTTTGTATCTTGGAGAGATTTTCCGAGCTCGACAGTACACTGCAAGTGATGGCTTGTGTATATCGCTTCATTCAGAGGTGTCGCAAGCCTGATCTTACACTCTCTCCAGATATCAGCAGCTCTGAACTCTCCAACGTTTAAGATTTGCTCATCCGGAGCACCCAACGTACTCAGTTCCATAAAGAGTACAACTGTTTGTTGAACAAGGAACAGATTGCAAGGAGCAGCGACATCGCTAATTTGAATCCGTTCATCGACGCCAGCGGAGTCATGAGATCATGCGGTCGTGTGAGAACATCCGCTTCTTTAAGCTATGATGAGAGGCACCCGCTAATCCTTCCGTACTCATGTACTTTCTCACACCTCCTCGTCCGTTTTACGTATCGTATCTCCCTCCATGGTGGGAATCAATTAGTGATGCGTCTCATTCGATCACGCTACTGGATTCCAAAGCTCCGTACTTTAGTGAAAGCCACCATTAATTCCTGTCGAGTTTGCATCCTCCATCGAAAGAAGTTGCAAACTCAACTCATGGGTACTCTGCCCTCTGCGAGAGTTTCTTTCTCTCGACCTTTCACCCACACGGGACTCGATTTCGCTGGTCCTTTCGAAATCAAGAATTTCACTGGTCGAGCCTGCCTCATAACCAAGGGCTATATATTTGTGTTTTTGTGTGTTTCAGCACAAAGGCCATACATTTAGAAGCAATCTCGGACCTAACAACCGAGAAGTTTCTCGCCGCCTTCGCACGTTTCATCGCGAGACGCGGCTGCCCCCACCACGTTTACTCTGACAACGGAAAGACATTCGTAGGAGCCTCCAAAGTCCTTACTTCAGAGTTTATGAAGGCAGTTAAGGCTGATGTATCCAGAAAACACAGCCATCAAAATCTCGTATGGCACTTCAATCCTCCCAGTGCGCCGCATATGGGTGGCTTATGGGAAGCTGGAGTAAAGAGCTTCAAAACGGTCTTCTACAAGTCCACTTCCTCATTAAAGTACACTTTCGAGGAACTATCCACACTCCTTTGCAAGGTCGAAGCGTGCCTTAACTCCAGGCCGATTTCCCCTATGTCTGAGAGCCCCACCGATCTTTTAGTCTTGACTCCTGGCCACTTTCTGATCGGCGGTCCGCTCATGTCCGTCGCAGAGCCTGAAATCCAAGAAGACGCTGCATCCATCATCAACCGATGGCAGCGACTTAAGGCTCTGCATCAACAGTTTTGTTTCCGTTGGAAAGAGGAATACCTCAAAGAGTTGCACAAACGCTTCAATTGGCAACTCCCAACGCGAAACCTCCAAGTCGGCGACATGGTGGTTGTCAAGGAAGACAACCTACCAGTCAACGAATGGCGTCTGGGCCGCATCCACGTCACCTATCCTGGCGCTGATGACATTGTCCGCGTAGTGGACATCCTCACCACCCGTGGCGTCATCAAAAGGCCAGTGGCAAAATTAGTCCTACTTCCTTTAGAGGACAAGGTCCAGACACCCTCCTAACCGTGTGTTGTCCATCAGTGGATATATGCTCTCCAAACACTAATCCATATATCCACATTCTCCTTTCAGATTAGTGAGATGGCACCACGCAAGGCACAAACACCAGCAAAGCCCAAAGGAGTGAACTCCTTCAGAAGTGCCAACGGTTCCTGCGGCTGGCTGCGGAAAAGCGTCTTCGGGCAGTGTTGATCAACAAATACTGCCCGAACTGTCTGGCCCATGAACATTCCAAGGGTTCATGTCGCATTCCAAGGGTTATAGCCGCATGCCCACCTCACTGGCAAAGGCCTTTGGCCTCTCCGCCGAAAATGGGTTTTGCCGCGCCTTGTTCAGGTCAAGGGCGTCGCCAGAGTTCTCCGTTACAGTGAATCTGAAGATGGAAGATGTGCAGATCAGGACTCCGGCACAGAAGGTCAACAAGGAGCTGCTAACCAGCTATCCGGGCATCACGTTGGCGGACACTCGGTGCCATGTGCCGAGCAGAGTCTCCATAGTTCTGGGGGCCGACGTCTATGGAGACGTACTCCTTCCAGGGCTTGTTCCATCCCACGGTCGACTGCCGTTGGCCCAGAACACTCTGTTTGGCTGGGTCCTATCCGGTGTCTTCAAGACATAGTCCGCCAGCGCTCCTAAGGCCCCTCCAGCGGCATCCGAAGGATCCCGTCTCCACCCTCAAGTTGCAATAGTATTGCAAGGGGGGCGGGATGTTTACGTCGAAACGCAGCCGCCAAGAAGTAGGCAACGTTGCGGCGTAAACAGTGCGAGAGTCACCAAGGGCTCTCGCTCTCTTTTATCCAGTTTTTTCTTAATGCTAAGTAGTGTAATAATAACATGTAATAACATAAGTTTAGTTTTCAATAAAACAGTGAAGTGAACGGATCACGCGCCCCGAATTGTCTCTTTCTTTATTCGAATTGTTTTTTCTCGCGTCGGTTCACAACTCGTCAGTGATCTCCACAGTGATCCCCTCCAAGATCAAGATTTCTTCTGTTGCCGTCGCCACAAACACATACTGTTTTGGTAGTTTTTTACTCACTCACAAAATCCGCTTCATGCTGTCGTAGGGCCCTCCGATGCAGGAGCTGTTAAGCTGTCGGTCCAAAAATTATTTAAATGATTATGGTATATATATATATATATATATATATATATATATTATAGTTCCTCATGCGCACATTTTTTTACAATGTTTAAGCTTTATATAGGAAAGGCAAATTAATGAATACTATTGTTTAAAGATGACTTAGAAATATTTCAGATAAACGAAAGATACTAGATTTTATGGCACTGCCATGTCACCTGGGCGTGCGTTTCACATTGATCGAAAACTGAGTTGAGCGCTGCAACACTATACGCAAAAAGGTTAGGTACAGCCACACGGTGCGAAAAGTCTAGCGCCGTCTCTCAGGGCAAGAATCAACCGTGGTCTTACTGTGCAACGATTCTTAGCGCAATCGTACTGTGAAGAAATATAGCAACGCTCCAGAAAGTGTGTTTGCGTCTAATCAGTTGCAGATCCCCGCTTATTGGACACCAAATTGACCAATCTCACGGGTATCTGGCAACGAGTGGTGTTAAACAAAAGAAATCGTCGTCGCTATAAAAATCACCACAATTAGTTTACAAAATTGCAAGTGGACAGACACAAATATCACCTTTTTATACGCTTGGACCATTGAAAATGGTCAAAAAAGGGTATACTAACTTTGTGAAAATGTATGTAACGGGCAGAAGGAGGCGTCGGAGACCCCATAAAAATATATATTCTTGCTCAGGATCACTAGCCGAGTCGATTGAGCCATGTCCGTCTGCCTGTCTTTCCGTCTCTCTGTCTGTCTGTCTGTCTGTCTGGATGAACGCACCGATCTCAGCTATTACAAAAGCTAGGGACACCAAATTTAGCATGAAGTTTCCTGTATACCATACGCAGATCAAGTTTATTTTCAATTTGGAATAACACGCCGGCGTGGGTATAAGTTATTTAACAAGACGATGTGGACTTACAATTTATTATGCCTCGTGTATTATATTTTCAATAGTTTTATATGTTTCTGTTGTGCGAGCTTCACTATCGGAGCCCATTATTATAAAGAAATGCGCACTCAGCATCTATTTATAGACAGAAGGTGGCGCTTCTCGAAGCAATTCTAACTGCATCAACTAACTGTTTAATGGTGTGATATTCTTGATTTTCTTTTGGGACCATTCTTTCGCGAGAGGAATTGAGAGCGCCGTTTAACATAACAACTGTTTTTGAATTCGCCCTCTGTTAATTCTTAACAGAAAGCGTACAGAGGAGTCCTTATGGCTGACAATCGACTTTAGCACACTACAAGAGTTCATATATTGGAGTTAGCGTTTATTTAGATAGGCATTCAGCTTAGGACTAACGAGAGCAACAGTCGAGCGGCACGCGATACCATTCGACGTATGCTGCCATAAAATGTATCTAATTGTATAATACTAATCGAAAGCTACAAATTCATAAAAGCAGTGCAGTACACTGCCACCTTGCATAAATTTCGATACGTTGCCAATAATTTATCGTTACAATTTCCTAGCGTGCGAAAGACTGCAAAAAGTGGTGTGAGCAGTATATATCAGTATTTCTTTATCGATAACCGCCAATATATCGAGTAATCAAAATTAATATTTATTTAATTGCATTTTATGGTTCTGTATTTTTTACTGACTCTAAAATATGAATTATTAAATAATAATCATATGTGTACCTATGCATATTATGAATATGTACACATGCATGTAAATACTTGCATACATTCATATCAATCTACCACGCCACCTATTGGTTGATTGTTAGCATATATGCACATGTATTTTCGGTAATTGACATGTGCATGGAAAAGAAGAGTCGAGAAACAGCTCGCGCTACGCGCTTGCATCTGTACCGGACTGTGGTAGCCTGTATTCGGGGTTCGCTTGCTGCCGTGATCGACATGTGAACTGTTCTTGTTGATTTTCATTAAATACAAATTTTAGCGCATGCCAAAATTCGTTACATTTGCTTCTTCTAAGAATGCATATTGTCTTTTCGCTCTGTCTAATGTCTCGACGTACGTGTAAATGTTTAATGGCATATTTACGAGTTTGTCGTATGTATATTTGTATAAATATATATTTATGTGCATTTACTTATGTAATATAATAAGGGAAAATGACAAAAATTATAAAATTAAATATATCAAATAATTATAAATAAATATGAAAACACATAATGTGACCTTGCCCGTCCGGGGAATCGAACCCCCATTCAATAATTGCAAGAACTTATAAATGGTAAAGAGAGCCGGACTAATGTCGACCGTAGTCCGGGTTCACTTGCTGCCGCGATCGACATGTGAAATGTATTTTTTAATTTTCATTAAATAAAATTTAAACGTTGAATAAATATTTAATAAAATGGATTGGACACACAGAATCCTGCAAAATTCCGTCGTCCACTCTAATCACTCAGCTATTGGCTCTTCCCCTACATGGTCGTCAAGGTTGCATTGACCATACCCTCAAGCATTAAAATTGACTCACATTTATATTTGGATATGCACCCCCATATCATAATATAAGGTGAATGCTTGACGGTGGCCACTCAGCATTTTTCGTCATATCGTTCACCCACTTTACGACTGACTCTGCAGAAGCCATCGTGTCCAAAAAGGTTGATTTTGGACTCATCTGAAAACATCACTTTTGACCATTCAGATGCACCCCAATTTTGTTTTTCCTTTGCCCAATTTAACCGATTCTTCTTCATTCGACTGTTCGGAAGTGGTTTTTTTGCAGCTGTTCTTGAAATTAAGCCCACTTCATTCAGCCGACATTGTACAGTTCGGGCCGATATTTCTCTTCCAAATTCTTGGTTTACCTCGGATGCCACTTTTAAAACGATCCTGGAGACTCATTTTCGCAATATGACGATCTTCTCGAGTAGTGGTGCACCTGGTCATTCCTGATCCTTCTTCTCTATCTAGCACCCCGGTCTCACGATATTTTTTTAAAAATCGACGCACTGATCTTTTATTGCAATGTGTTTGAGCTGCAATTTCGCGATTCGACACATTTTGCTCAGATAATGCAATAATTTTAGCTTTTTTTTGCACGGTCAACAGTTTCCTCTTTGGCTTGATTTCTAACGTACCAGCGCAAAGAAATTATTTCTTAGTGTAATTCTGTGAACTGTGTTGTTAATCTACTAAAAATTTGTAGACAACATTTAAGGGGACGCCCAAAAAAAAAATTTGCATGCATAGAAAGACATTTAGGTATGCCCCAGGTTAGAGAAGTCAAAAATTCAAAATTTATTGAAGTGCGTCTTTTTTGTTTTCGGTGAGTGTACATTTGTATACAACCAATAGGTGACGAGGTAGATCGATCAGAATGTATGCAAGTATTCACATCCATGTGTACATATTGACATATATATGTCGGAGCGCGTCTCCAGGAATTCTGGGAACCGTTACCATGATTTCACAATCTGATGAAATTGTAGCATTGTGGTGAAATTCTGACAAGCACTGCAGCAGAGGCGCAGACGGCCTCTGCAGCTGAGTGAGGTCCGATCTCATTGTCATAAATAGTGTGTTAGAGAGGGATGACAATATAGTGAACGCCAGTGTTGTGTATAGACCGAATAGAATATGAGGAGGATTGGTAGAAGGAGAAAATCACCTCAGTGAAGTTTGGCTGGTGGAATAGATCGGAACTTGCTGTGCTGCTGCACCAAAATTATAAAACTTGCAAATAAAAATGGATAAGACTCCCCCATTGCCGACATCAGAAGTGGGATCGCCTTCGCCACAAGAGCCAAGCGCTGATCAGTATATGGCTGCGTTGGAAACACAAAACCGTAACCTCATGGAAATAATAAAAACCATGCACGCCACGAGAGCACCGGCGTCAGATGAAAAGTCTTTGCACGTCACACTGCCAAAATTCTGCGCTGATAGCGCTGGAGCGGATCCATCTGCATGGTGCACCACGGTGGACTTAATCTTTGCAGATAATGCGCTTGTAGCAAAGCGCTAGAAGGCAGTGCGTCGCAATGGCTGTCGCAGATATGCTTCGCTGGAATCACATGGCCGCAGTTCAAGGAACTGTTCATACAGCGATTCGTAGGGATTGAGACGACGGCTGCCATTCTCATGAACGTTTTGAATGGACGTCCAAAAACTGGAGAGAGCTTTGCCCAGTATGGAAGTCGCATTGTTACCTTGTTGCTGTCTAAGTGGAAGGCCAAGGATCTGGAGGAGATTGCGGTATCGGTAGCGTTGGCTCACATGGCACAAATCGATAATAATTTGTTGCGTTGGGTGTTTACGACAAATGTGGCTACGCGCAATGAGCTTCAACAACAGCTGCAAGCTTACGCCTTCAAGAAACGTAACAACGAAGATGATTCTGCCCCAGAAAAGAAGAAGTCGAGGATGCAGTCGCAGACTAAGTGCCATTTTTGTGCAAAAGTTGGCCACAAATTCGCCGAATGCCGCGCTCGAATGGAAGGTACATCAAACACAAAAGGAAGAAGCTACAGCGGAAGCAACACGCCTGGGTCAAAAGATCGTTCGAACATAAAATGTTTTAAATGCGACGAAATGGGACATGTGGCTTCTGTATGTCCCAAGGGCAACAACAAATACATCGAAAAGCGAGTTGACGTATGCAAATTAAGTGAGCCAAGTGGATTATTCTTTCAATCGGGTGAGCCCTTTCCATTCTTTTTCGATTCGGGAGCCGAATGTTCTTTGGTAAAAGAAAAATTAAGCAACATATTAGCTGGCAAGAGAAGTAATAATCTAGTTATTTTAAGAGGAATTGGTGATAATATAGTTAAGAGCCACTTGCAAATACTATCAACAGTCCAAATGTCAAAATTTAATTTAGAAATTTTGTTTCATGTTGCAATGGATAACTATTTAAAGCACGACATAATGATTGGCCAAGACATATTAAAGCTTGGTTTCGGTGTATTGATTGAATCTGATAAATTTAGTATTTACAAATCCAAAATTATTAATGCCGTTCAAAATAATGCACCTGAGAACACCTTGGAAACACTTTTTGACACCAATACAGAATTAAGTGATAATGATAAAAGTAAATTAAGAAATATATTGGAAAAGTATGCCGATAGTTTCGTAATTGGGATACCAAATAAGCGTGTAACCACAGGAGCATTGGAAATTCGTTTAATTGATAAGAATAAAACTGTTCAAAGGCGCCCATATCGACTCAGTGCAGATGAGAAACTGTTGGTTAGAGAAAAGATAGAACAAATGCTTGAATCTAATGTTATTCGTCCCAGCAGTTCTCCATTTGCAAGTCCAATGTTATTAGTTAAAAAGAAGGACGGCAGTGACAGGTTGTGTATCGATTTTCGTGAGCTAAACCTTAATACGATTTCTGATAAGTTTCCGTTGCCACTGATTTCGGATCAAATAGATCGTTTGCGGGGTGGTAAATATTTTTCCGTATTAGACATGGCCAGCGGATTTTATCAAATACCGATTCATCCAGATTCTATAGAAAAAACAGCATTTGTGACTACAGAGGGTCAGTATGAGTTTCTGGCCATGCCATTTGGTCTAAAAAATGCGTCGTCTATTTTTCAACGTGCCATTGTTCAAGCTTTGGGGGACTTAGCCTATTCCTATGCAGTTGTTTACATAGACGATGTGCTAGTAGTTGCGAATACGAAGGAGGAAGCATATGAGAGGTTGAATACAGTGTTAAAAGCGTTGTCAGAGGCAGGGTTCTCGTTCAATATAAAAAATGTAATTTTCTTTGTACAGGAATAGAGTACCTAGGATTCTATATCAAGGATGGAGAAATTAAACCGAATCCTCGTAAAATAGAAGCTCTTTCTGTCTTATCTCAGCCAACCTCGACAACACAGTTAAGGCAGTTTATAGGTCTGGCATCGTATTTCAGACAATTTGTTCCACGATTCTCAGAGAAGATGAAGCCACTGTATCAGTTAACCTCTAAGCTGAATGATTTTGTTTGGAAGGAGAAACACGAGAAGATACGGCAGGATATTATTAAAGTGCTTACATGTGACCCTGTATTGACCATATTCGACCCTGAGCTTCCAATTGAATTGCACACTGATGCCAGTGCAGATGGCTATGGGGCTATGCTCATGCATAAAATAGAAGGGAAACACAGAGTAGTCGAATATTATAGCAAATGCACGTCAATATCAGAAGCCAAGTATCACTCCTATGAGTTAGAGACGCTAGCTGTCTATAATGCAGTAAGACATTTTAGACATTATTTGCACGGCAGAAAATTTGTTGTGTATACTGATTGCAACTCATTGAAAGCTAGTCGTACAAAGGCCGAGTTGACACCAAGAGTACACCGCTGGTGGGCGTACTTACAGGCATTTGACTTTAGTGTAGAATATCGCAAGGGCAGCCAAATGGCTCACGTGGATTTCTTATCGCGAAATCCGATTCCCACAGTTTCAAATGCCATAAGCAAAGTAGATGAAGTTCGTGTTGATCTGGCGACAATAACTGATAATTGGCTATTAGCCGAACAGCAACGAGATGAGGGCATAAATAAGATCTTGGCTCAATTGAATAATGAAGACATGGAGGCAAATATCGATAAAACATATGAGGTTCGAACTGGATTACTATATCGCAAAATACAGCGTAATGGCAAGACTCGTTGTCTACCAGTAATCCCTAAAGCGTTTAGGTGGTCCGTCATTAACCACGTACACGAAGCTGTAATGCATTTGGGGTGGCAGAAAACTTTAGACAAAGTCTACGAAAAATATTGGTTTGAGCACATGACTAAACATGTAAGAAAATTTGTGGAAAATTGCATGACATGCAAATTGTCCAAGCCTTCATCAGGCAAAATGCAAATTGAAATGCACCCAATTCCCAAGATTGACATACCTTGGCATACCGTACACGTAGATATAAGTGGGAAGCTTAGTGGAAAGAACGATCTCAAGGAATATATTATAGTTCAGATAGATGCGTTCACTAAGTTTGTTCACTTGTATCATACTCTAAATCTTGACTCGGAAAATTGTATTAAAGCTATAAAGTCAAGTATGTCTTTCTTTGGGGTCCCCAGTCGTATTATAGCGGATCAGGGCAGGAGTTTTGCCAGCAACAAGTTCCGTGAGTTTTGTTCAACAAACAGGATTGAGTTGCACTTGATAGCTACAGGTGCCAGTAGAGCAAATGGGCAGGTTGAAAGGGTGATGAGCACTCTTAAGACCATGCTTACTGCGGTGGAAACGAGTCAGCGATCATGGCAAGATGCGTTGGCAGAAATTCAACTAGCCATGAATTGCACCACAAATCGAGTCACTAAGGCAAGTGCCTTGGAATTGCTGATAGGAAGAGAAGCTAGACCTTTTGGGTTGTTGCCAGTCGATGTGGAAGAAAGTGTAGTCGATAGAGAACAGATGAGGGCACAAGCCAGAGAAAACATGCAAAAGAATGCACAGTATGATAAACAGAGGTTTGATAAAAACAAGGCAAAAATAGTTCGGTATAAGGTAGGCGATCATGTGTTACTGAAAAGCGAGGAGCGGCATCAAACGAAACTTGACCCCAAATTTAAGGGCCCATTTCAGGTAATTAATGTACTAGATGGTGATCGATACGAGTTGAAGTCGTTAGTTAATAAGCGAACATATAAATATTCGCATGAATGGCTAAGAGCGTTACCAGACAGACGATTGACAGCAGAATGTAATGGTGACTCCCAAGAGGGAGAAGAGTTGAAAGATGTCACTAGTGAACGTGCATCTGTGTCCCAAGAGGGGAAAGATTTGATAAACGGCACGAATGAAATGGCGTGTGTTCAAAAGGAGTAATGACCGCACTATAACAGCTATCTCGCAGGGACGAGAAGTGTTATGGCGGGGGTCAAGAGATTGGGTGTGAGAGAAGACACGCCAATGTTGATATGTGAAAGTAAAGTTATGGAAAATATGAATAGTTTGAAGTTTTGATACCTAAATTGGAGATGTCTTTAGAATCAAGTTTGTAAAAGAAAAATCAATCATGAGATGAGTTGTCAATCGATGTTTGTGTAAGCGGCTCTATAAGTTAATAAATGTAAGAGAGAAATACATTGAAGTTTGTTAAATAAATTGGAAATTAAGTTGATGAAATTGTATGAGTTTGACTTGAACGGTGGATTAGACACACGAGGACGTGTGATAGGTCAGGAAGGCCGTGTCGGAGCGCGTCTCCAGGAATTCTGGGAACCGTTACCATGATTTCACAATCTGATGAAATTGTAGCATTGTGGTGAAATTCTGACAAGCACTGCAGCAGAGGCGCAGACGGCCTCTGCAGCTGAGTGAGGTCCGATCTCATTGTCATAAATAGTGTGTTAGAGAGGGATGACAATATAGTGAACGCCAGTGTTGTGTATAGACCGAATAGAATATGAGGAGGATTGGTAGAAGGAGAAAATCACCTCAGTGAAGTTTGGCTGGTGGAATAGATCGGAACTTGCTGTGCTGCTGCACCAAAATTATAAAACTTGCAAATAAAAATGGATAAGACTCCCCCATTGCCGACATATACATATAGAATTTAGACAGAGCGAGAAGACACAATATGCATTTTAAACTCGTGCCAAAAAATCAAGAAGCAGTATGTGTAACGAATTTTGGAAAGCGATAATAATGAGAACGCGAAATTTAAATCAAAATAAGGCGCCATTTTCATTTCGAATTTTAATTAATAACTTATAGTTAAATAGGCTTGGCGATTTGTGTGAACTTTGTTTAATAAACTTTTATAAAAGTAAGCTTGCGGAATTTGTATGTTATAATAGTTATTTAAATAAAATACAATTAATAATAATATTCAACTTTTAATATATTAAATACAAATACAAATTTGTATTTAGTTTATATATAGTAATAATATAATCCATGGGCCTTTACAGTCAGCACCTGACTGTAGCGTTCGACTGGTTAACTATAAGTTATTAATTAAAATTCAAAATGAAAATTGCTCTTTATTCTGTAACGTGCAACTGTATATGTGTATTTTCGGACGATAAAAAAGAATTTAATTGTATAACACTAATCGCAAGCTATAAATTAATAATAATACTGCAGTGCGCTGCAACCTGGCTTCAATTTCGACATTTCGCCAATAATTTTCGCCGCAATTTCTTAAGGCGGTGTGAGCAGTATATATCGGTATTTCTTTATAAATTTTAAATTGGCCAATATCGATAACAAGGTCCAAGGGTATAAGAATAATAATAATTATCAAACTAATTTTCCATTCAATGGTTAAACTTAACTAATAGATAATTAAATTAAAGTATTATTAAAAAATGCCTACATACATATTTACATATATCCTGTCATTTAGATTTCTTAATTTCTAACCTATTCCAAACTCATGCTATCCTGAATACTAACAGATATCCCATAGTGATGGCTATGCAAAACCTCAAAAGTCCTAGCACTAATCTTTTTATTATGTAATATATTTGAAAACCATATTGGTAGTGGACGTTTTCAAATCTAACAAACTCCTAAATCCTTTGCTTATCAAAGAATTATAAATACTCCTATATCTGTTAAAGGTTTTGAGGCACAAATTAAAGTCTCCTAAAACTAGCAAGCTATCCCCTAAATCACTTAAACGAGAAAATTGCTGAATTATCTCCTCAAATTCTATTTTAAATGCGGACAGAGGAAAAGTCTGGACTTTTATATAGTATTTTTTAGGAGAAGAGACGTACAGAGTCCCTGTGTTGCGGAAGATTTAAAACACTTCACTTCTAATATTCTTTGTTTCCTAGCTGGTTCCAAATGAAAAATTGAAAAAGTCTGGACTTTTATATAGTATTTTTTAGGAGAAGAGACGTACAGAGTCCCTGTGTTGCGGAAGATTTAAAACACTTCACTTCTAATATTCTTTGTTTCCTAGCTGGTTCCAAATGGCCCGCCTTAATAAAATCTTCTGCAGTAGAGAAAAATTGCTCAGTAGCAATTGAGTTAAGTTTCGTTACATTGAATAAATCTACCTCATTATTATTACTAAACAGATGAATTATGATGATGCGTATCGGGCACTGCCGATGGTTCGCATATTCTAGATTTGAAAAGGACAATATCATCGGCTGTCATACAACCCCATGCCATATTCTTTAAGGCTGAAGCGAAAAGCTGATCGTCACGTTGACGCATTATCTCTGTGAGCTCAAAATACAAAAAAAGGTTCCTGAGATACGTACCAAATATTTCATGGTAAGGTATTTGGTGGTATTTGGATCGAAAATCCAACTACCTCCTACCGGCTGTGACTGTCTAAGATCACCGAATACGATGATAAAAACACCACCAAAAGGAGAAGTATTTTTGAAAATTTGCTTCAAACGGGAATCTAAGTATATAAACATTAGAGAGCTAACCATTGATATTTCATCAATAATAATTAATTTAAGATCGATTAACCTTGAATGAAGGGTATAAACTAAATCATGGCTAACGGCCCTTAAAGGTGCTGAGCGAGATTGATTAAAAGGAAGTGAAAACATGTGGTGCAGTGTGGAACCACTAATCCCGAATGCTGCTTTTCCTGTTGGTGCACATAAGAGGATTTTAATAGATTTTATTAGATGTCGGATCAGCTCCTGGTATACTGTTATACATTACGGATAATGACTGAAAAATTGCTGATATAAGTCGACTCTTTCCGACTGCGGCACCGCCTCCAACAAATTCATAAAAGACTGTATTGATTTTGGCATAATGCAAAGCATGTGTGAAATATAGCTTCTGTTTTAAATTAAGAGATCTAACTATATTAGCTAAGCTTTCCTGAGAAACTAAGGCTGGAATTTTAATAAAACGGACATTACTATCTTCATCATTCATATCAATATTTCCATCCACATTTAAAACATTTAGATGTGGATCTATTTCTGGCAATCCTAAAACTGTGAAGCCATCATCTACTACTTCCTGTTCTCCTACTTGATTATTCTCATTTTCCTGCTTCCTCTCTTAAGTGGCTCAGAGCATCTTCTAGTTCCCTATCATCTAGTAAATTATATTATCTGCGATTGTTCTCTACTAACTTCTGATTTTCCCTACAGAACAATTCACAGTCATGTGTGACTATATCCAAAAGCTCATCTCGCCATCTACTGCTGGCGGACAAATGCATACCTAAACAGCAGTAGACGGCCTCCTGAGCGGATATCTCATTGCCAAATATAAATTTGTTACCTAAATGTTTTAACTTTTGCTTAATAGATACATTGTTGTTGTCTTTAATACCTCTCTGAGACTTGTTTATATAATTAACGACATAGCTGCTGCAAGCATAGGGGTATAAAATAAACTGAATATCCATATTTGCTCGCTGCAACAAAAGGAGGTGCTTGTTATAAGCTTAATTGCGGAAAAAGATCGCTTCAAAAAAACTTTTGGTTTCTTTATACTTGATCTTACAGCATTAATGTAGCCCTCATAACTAAAGTTAGTTTGATCGTGGGACAAAAAGTTGTTAAAATCGTTAAAATTTTCTAAGCTTTCACGATCAAATGGAAAGTCGAGCAGACTTTGAATTTTTTTTCGAAATTCTTACGATACAAATTTGGAGCATTTTCTTCTAAAGGGAGGAGAATTTCTGTATGAGGCATGGGAGGGTATGAGATACCAAATCTACAAATTTGTTTTGACCTAATTTCTCGCCTGCAAGAGTGCCCGTGACTATGGAGTTGATACTTCAAATATGGAGCCACGTCCGGGCAACTAGAATTAGCAGTAATAAACTGATCAATAAAGGACTTCACAGGCATAAATGTGGACTCATTCTTTAGATCGAGCTTGGGGGCGTCTTTCAGCCAGAATATGCCATGTATATGTGGAGAGCCTCTTTGCTGAAACTCCACTCGCCAATAAAACTTGATGACCTGGTGACAACCAAAGACACCGCCTTCATTTTTCATCAGTTTTAAAACCTGTCTATATCGATAATCGAAATACCTGGCACAGGTCACTGGGTCTGCTCTAATGAGACGAGCTTTCTCATTAAACCCCAAATTTAACGCTTCTTCTTCGGATACTTCTAGCTTGTCTACATTTTTACATAGCAAGACTAAAAGCTCCGGCCACCTAGTTTCCGCTGCGGAAAATGTTATAAAAAAAGTTGGAAGCCCTACCTGCCTAATCATAACCATCACTTTCTTTTTCTCGTCCTCCCAATGAGCAGGAGACGTGCGAATACCTTTTAAAAGCCTATAGCCATCATCATGAAATATTAACCTATTTAAAGTTTCATCAATACGCACATCAGCTGCCGAAATGCCTTGAGTGGCAGAGTGCTTACGTAAGCAAATTGATGTGCTATTCCTAAAGCTAATCATTTCTAAATGTTTGAAGTTATGAAATAATTTATCGGTTCTACCACCTCTTCTATCAAAATTCCTAAGCTCTGATCTAACTATAGTTGTAAAACTTTCCTGATTTTCCTTTTAATTGTGGGAAAAGTGAGCTCCTCTGATTCACAATCGGTTATCATGTCAAGAGGTCGCTGACCCTCTCCTGGTGCTATAGCAATTCGAGGAATATCTTTGTTTTCAACAGGGACATTTTCCATTAAGGTTTCTTGACCTCCTGAATTCAACTCTACCTCTTCTTCTACAACTCTATGCTCATTAGGTTGTGCTGCCTTTTCTAAGATTTGACACACAATGTCCCTGTCACCTGCTGACGCAACAAATGGTACAGTCTCAGCAGAGTAAGAAGACCACCACTGTTCATTGATAGTAACCTGGTGCTTCTTATAAAGTTTTGTGTTCAGTAAATACCGAATTGCTTCAACTATCTTTGAGGGCCTTATGGTTTCAGCCATGAAATCATGGTTATACTCTATCCTACGCTTAAGATGAATCTGAACTACTTCGGCTTCATTAAATGCCCTGGGAAGGGAAGTTACAACATTTGCAACTGGAAAATGGCACATTGATCACTGCTCCTTTAATGACACTTTGACGTCCATATCCAAGAGACTTTATGATCATAAAAGGAAGACGGGGAGAAATCAGCCTTTCTTCTAGATGCGTCAAGCATTTCAGGCATTCCGGAAGCTCCGGAAAATGTAGGCCATTTGTAATAGAAGCCTTTGGTTTTTTCCCTGACTTAATACTGCGGCTGCAGGTTTTGCAAAAGCTTAACCTATTATTATGGGATGGAAACATAGAGGAAAGATACAAAATATCTACACTATCTGCCTCACTACACTTTTCCTCTATTTTGTCCACATGATGTGGAAACCACAAACCTTTGCAACATATGCAAACCTGATCGGGTCCCTGCTTGACTGTCTTATTAAAATTGGCTATTAGGCAATCTAAACTTGTTTTAACCTGCGATATCCCATCATCTGGAAGGGTATTCGCACGTTCCACTCTATTGCGGGACGCGTTTCTTCTATTCTCTGCTATCCTATTGGTGCAACTACTCCTATATAGACTCACTCTTTGCGACATATTCCTATGGGCTTCAAAGGCCTCACGTTGAGCTCGAATTCGAGCACTGCGGCGTGCACTAGTATTGCGTGCCTGCTCAACAATCCTGCGAATAGGATTGTTTCTAACCTGAGACCTTTGACTTCTATCTATTGCCCTTTCTAAAATTCGCTTCTCCTGATTTTGTCGCTGAATCGCCCTTCTAAAAGCATCTCGTCCGCTTTCGTTGGACCTGAATTGTGGACATTGCCTGCGCCTCGATAGACGCAAAGTATTGGCAAGTTGTGCGGCATTTCTAGTTGAATGATCAGTTCGTCGAACACGGCGACGAGCTGCATCCTGACCTCTTTCCTTAGATCGAAACTCAGCATCTTGCCTACGCCTCGAACGACGCGAAGTGTTGGCAAGTTGTTCGTCTGATTTAATTTCAGAATCTTTGCGACGTACACGGCGACGAACTGCATCCTGCTTTCTTTCCTGAGATCGAAGCTCAGCATCTTTCCTGCGCCTCGAACGACGCGAAGTGTTGGCAAGTTGTTCTTGTAATCTGATTGGCGAAGAAGCCTATATCTCTATATCTGACCTATTCAAACGATTTCTTTTTCGTTGTGTTTGACTCCTATTGCAAGCTGACTTTCTCTTAAGTCTAGGCATCTTCTAATATAAAAGTTTTAAAATAATATATTGTAGTAATATGTAGTATGTGTAGTTATGATTAGTATGTAAGACTCTGTGTAAGTGTATGTATCGTTTACTTTGTCGATCATGGCTCAACGCCATCTATTGTAACTATTGTAGATTCAACAGTGGTAGTTAACTAAGCAGCGAGAACAAGAGGAGTAGAGAGAGAAGAGAAGCGACGCAGTTGACTTTTCCATACAACGCAGAATGGTACGGACGCGGATTGTGAAATTAAAATAATCGAGCCTAAAATAAAAACTTTAATTGATTTCTAACTAAAAAAAGGCTAACCGACTACTCTATCTACTAAAATTCAGAAGTGGTCGTGAATCTACGTTTATAATACTATTATAGATGATATGGACATACAAAATTTAAGCGGCGATTTGAGTGACTTAACTTTACACTATTTAAAGTTGTGGTGCGAAAAGTATAAATTGCAAATTAAAAGTAGCTACCGTCAACAAGTGCAAGTGCAGCAAGTCTGCGCGGCGAAGCACCCCTAAGCAGTAAAACAACCGTTTTGCCGGCCAGCGGAGCGCCTAACGACGGAATAACGGAACAGGCAGACGACGAAAACAGCGAGATGGCAACAGGGAGCAGTATTGACGACGTCAATACACTTCGTGATGAAATTGAAATTCAACAAGCTGGCAACGATCACCTAATGTGTGAAGCTGGCAACACTGACGAAGTCGCTCACGGTACAAGTTCATTTGTGAACAATACGTTGGATGCTGTTCGTTTTTGCAAAGCAAATGCAAATAATAATGTAAAAGCTACGACACAACCGAGCGGTATTCAATATCAGGGACGATATTATGCGCCCGCTTATTTGTGCTCGTGCCAAACGAAAAGCAAACTATTGGCTGTTGTCAAACCCTCACTGTTGTCAGGAGACATAGATGAACTTTTTTTCACAAATGCAAATCAGATTCGGAACGAAAGGCAATCTTGTAGAGCTACGTCAAAGCTCAGAAAAACGTAAATGGCTCAATGACGAAGTGTTTGCGAGCTATTATTATGACAAACTGATGTTGGCAAACAAGTTAAACATTACCGATGACGAAATGGTGACGTATATACTGGAGGGTATACCGAATGTTAAACTCAGAAACCAAGGCAAGTTACAACGTTTTGCTACACCAGCTGCAGTTCTGGATGCGTTCCGTGATATTGGTATGCCACGTCTTACTGGAGAAAAAAGTCACTCTGGAGCTGTACCAAAGACTTCGACCTCGGACCAGAGGGTTGTTAATATTTTAACTGCAATTGTTCCGGACATATAGCTGCAGAGTGCCGAAAGCCGAAGCGTCCAGATGGAGCGTGCTATGCGTGCGGCAAAGTGGTACATTTGGATAGAGAAGACAAGAAGACAACACCAAAGGACAATTATGTAAGATACTTTGATATAAGTTTCTGTGATGCAAATAATTGTAAGTCAAATTTTGTCTCCATAGGGTGCCTCTTAGATTCAGGGAGTCTGATAACAATTTTAAGAAGATCTACAATTCCTAAAGAATTACAGTTATCATAAGCCACAATGAATCGGCAAATACTTATTTTGGTATTAATGAAGGTAAATTGAAAGTACTTGGAAAAATTACTTGTTTATTTAAAAATTTAAATAAAGCTATAACTATTGAATCTTTTGTTGTGAGTAATCAAACCATAAGGCACCCAGTGGTTTTAGGCAGAGATTTTTTAAATATGAGTAATTACAATATAAGTTAACTCAGGTTGGTGAGAATATAAGCAATGACTATGTGCAAAGTAAAAGTAATGTAAAAGAACAAAGACAAAGCAACGTGAATGAAATTAAAAGTAAAGACAAATTAAAAGACATGCAAAGCAAAGAAAAGTTAAAAGATGTACAAAGTGAAGGAAATGTAAAAGAACAAAGACAAAACAACGTGAATGAAATTAAAAGTAAAGGAAATTTAAAAGACATACAACGTAGAGAACAATTAGCTAATATGCAAAGCAAAAGTAGTGCAGAAAATCGAAGACATAACAATATAGGAGAGACTCAGAGTAAAGATAAAGTAAATAAATGCAATTTCGAGAAAAAATAGACAATGTAAAAGAAATGCTAAGTGAAAACGTTGATGCAGAAAGATATCGAAACGAAGAGGACGAACGGCAAAGAAAAATGAGCATGAATGGAATAAAAAATGATATAAAAGAAGAAAGTTTCGAAACGCAAATGTTGCTGATCGATATAGACTGTGAAAATAAAAAAGAATACAAGGTGGGAGAAGAGATGAATAATGTGAACACGAAGAGATTAGAGAATCTGTTTGAAAATTATTATGTTAAACCTATTAGGCCAGTTGAACTTTTAATTTTAGAAGTTATATGAAAATTATTGTTGATAGCGAAAAACCGTTTCGATGCCCCCCTCGACGACTATCGTACGCTGAAAAGGTAGAGGTACAAAGGATACTAGGTGAGAATATGGATAAGGGATATATTCGTCGAAGTGAGTCAGAATATGTTTCACCGATAATACTTGTTAAAAAGAAGACAGGGGAATTAAGGATGTGTGTAGATTACCGCCGTTTAAATAAAGTTACGTCAAAAGATAGTTACCCCATACCACTGATAGAAGATTTGTTAGATAGGTTAGTAAATAAAAAGTTATTTTCAAAGTTAGATTTAAAGAGTGGCTTTAACCATGTTTTTATGGATAGTGATTCTACAAACTATACGTCATTTATAACACCATTAGGACAATTCGAATATCTTCGAATGCCGTTCGGGTTGACAAACGCTCCTTCTACGTTTCAAAGATTTATAAATAAAATATTCGAAGATATGGTACGAGAAGGCAAAGTTATCATATATCTTGATGATATAATGATTGCTACAGAAGGACTAGAAGAACATTTTAATATCTTGAAAGAAGTTGTTCAATGCTTAGTAGAAAATAAATTAGAACTTAGACAAGACAAGTGTGAGTTTTTGAAGTCGTTTATAGATTATTTAGGCTACACAGTAACAGGAGAAGGCATAAAAGCAAATGAGTCAGGTTTAGAAGCCATTAAATCGTTTCCGGTGCCAACCAAGGTTCACGAAGTACAAAGTTCATTCAGGATTTCGCTCTAGTGGCAAAACTATTATATGACCTTACAAGAAAAGATAAACAATTCATGTTCGGAGAGAAAGAGTTAAGAGCTTTCAATATGCTAAAGGAAAAACTGGTAGAAGCACCAATATTAGCAATATACTATATGATCCGAAAGATTAGACCGAACTTCATTGTGATGCAAGTTCGCTAGAGTACGGTGCTATATTGTTACAACGAAAGAATGATGCGAAGTTACACCCAATTTTTTACTTTTCAAAACGGACGACAGAAGTTGAGTCAAGGTATCACAGCTTTGAAAGGTTTCGAGTCTATTTACAAGGCATTAACTTTAAAATAGTAACAGATTGCAATCCACGAATTGCAAGGTGGGCTCTCGAGCTACAAAATTATGATTACACTCTTGAACATAGGTCAGGAAAAAGAATGCAGCATGTGGATGCATTAAGTAGAAGTAATAGTATAATGATAATAGAAACAAACACGTTTGATAAAAACTTAATAATATGCCAGGGAAAGGATCCAAATATTAGAAATATAAAGAATAAATTGTCTGAACAGGAAAGTGAATATTATGAAATGCGCAATGGTGTCGTTTATAGGAAATAAAGTCAGAGATTAATGCTCAAATCCTCTGACTGAACCCTCCGGCTGGGCAATGGGCTGTGTATTGACTCAAACTTAGAGTCAGACACTGTCCTGTTGCTTGGGGCTTGGGCCAATACACGGCCCAGCTGAGGCTAGGACGCAACAACACTCGGACTATCAAAGTCTGGTGCTGTGGTGTCCGAAAAATAAAATCAACCAAAGATAAGTAGTAATGGTGTCCATAAAGGAAAAAACCGGGGCTGGGATGTCAGCCCAAACGTCGGTGGAAGGCGTGACTGCTACCACCGGCGGGCACGGGGGGGTGAAAACCCCTCTACGTGTCGCCAGCGGTCACACCTCTGTACTGGTGGGAGCAGGCCAGGACAGTTGTACAACTACTGCCACAACAACAACAATAACTACTAAAAATGCCAAGATGTGGCACCAGAGTTTACGCAGACTCGGACACCGACCCTCAAGGCAACGACATAAGTGCTGAGGTGGAAGAAAGCCTCCTGCGCTCCCCAGTCAAGGGTTGTTCCAACTCCCCTAGTAGGGAAGGCCCCAAGAAGACAAAGGAGGGCTTGAGAGCTAAAGCCCAGTACAAGGCAGCCTTTAAAATCCAATCCCGGCTAGCTGGCAGCAAAGAGCTCACCCCTGAGGAGAGGAAAAAGCTGGAGTGGGCCGAGGAGAGGATCGAGGAAGGCCGGAGGCATTTTGAGGGCAAGATGGCAATGAAGGCCACTTCAAGTCAATATGCCAACAAAGTCGAAGAGTTGCTGCTGACTAAAAGGCAGCGGTCTGAAGACCAGGATAAGGCGGATGTGCCCGTGAGCAAGCGGCTGCGCCAAAAACCAGAAAAAACCCCCAAAAAGCCACAACCGAAAAGGGAGATGGTGAGCGATGTGGCGCGTCGGCACTTAGTCGTCGCGCTCATCCACCGCAGCAACCCCTCAAAATAACTGCGGAAAAGTGGAAGATGGTTGAACTGAGGCTGTTGGACGCCCTGTTCAAACGAATGGAGGAGCCAGGGTCTCAGCCTACCACCTTCGATGGAGCAGGGTGGCTTAATGGGGTGAAGATCCTAAGCTGCAAGGATGACCTCACCCTGAAGTGGGTCACTGAGACTGTGGCCAAGATGGACGCCCCTTGGGAAGGTGCTCAGCTGGAGATAGTCGATAGAACACGTATTCCATCGGTACCAAAAGCGAAGGTACTCTTTCCAAGGGTCGTACCTAAGGAGCAGGCGCTACTACAATGGCAGAATCCTGACGTGCCCACCGTTGACTGGACGGTACTATACGTTGGCAAGCCGGAAGGCAACGGCCAACAAATGGTCCTCCAGATAAACAAGGAGGCCGAGGACATTCTGTACCCGAGGTTCGGAAACGCCACCCGAATGACACCAACGCCAACACGCTAGAGGCCGGCGAGGTAGAAAAAGACCTTGAGGCCTTGACCGAAGCAGCAATCAGCCTCGATATGGAGGACGATATGGAGGAGGATGGTGACTTGACGATTATAGCCAACCCATCCAAGCAGAAGGAATCCAAGAATAGCCATGAAGCTACGGATCCTTCAGCTGAATCTCCATAAGAGCAAGTTCCTCTTAACCCTGGAGGAGGAGTCCGTCGACGTGGCCCTAGTCCAAGAGCCCTGGATCGCATCGGGCAATAAGATCGCTGGACTAGGGTCTAACAACTACTCTATCTTCTACCCAACCACCGTAAGTAAAGCTAGAACTGCCATTCTGGTAAGAAAAGGCATCTATGCTTATCTGAGATTACAGCACAGACGACATCACGGTGATAGCGCTAGAGGGATGCAGGGACGAACCATTCCAGATGGCGTCCTGCTATCTAGCGCATGACAGGGATCGCCGACGGAGGAGACGGAACGACTGATCCAGGAGGTGAGCCAGAAGAGGCAATCCCTGGTGATAGGCGCAGACGCCAACTCACATCACACCCTATGGGGCTGCAAAGATGTAAACAACAGAGGTGAGTCACTTTTAGACGTCATTTTAAAATTTATTCTTAAGATCGCGAACAGGGGTGAGGAACCCACCTATGTAAGTCCCACCTCATCTAGCGTCATAGATCTAACACTCGCGTCTGGAGAAAATACCGAAGTCACGGAGTGGAGGGTTCTCAGTAAACCTTCCTTCTCTGACCATAGGTATATCCAGTTCGAAGTTCAAGGCGAGTGTACAGTGACAAAAAGTCTCTACAAGAATCCCAGGAACACCAACTGGGATAAGTTTAAGACCAAAGCGACAAGGACACTCCCATCACCAAAACCAATCCTATCAACAGTGGACATGGAGAAGTCCGTGAAGACTCTCTGCCACCACCTAACATCAGCATTCAACGCAACGTGCAAGACCTCAATCACAAAAAGGAAACACAGGCCTCCCTGGTGGGACCCGCAATTGAAGGCACTGCGCACCGACCTACAAGAAATCTTCAAACTAGCTAAGCAAGCTGACGAAGATATTGTATGGAACGAGTACAAGACGAGGCTCCGTGACTTTAAGAAAAAAGTCCAGGCAGCCAAAAGAAACTCATGGAGATCCTTCTGCTCTGGCATAGAGAAGGTCACGGAAACCGCCAGGCTTAGGAAGCTTCTGTCGAGCCAACCAGCAATTCAGAGCCAACTAAGAACCAGCGATGGCCAATGGACGAGTAGCAGCAAGGAAGCGACTAATGCCCTTCTAAGCGAGCACTTCCCCGGATGCACAGATGCACTCGATCCACAACAATCAACACATACGAACTCAGTGTCCGACGTACCTGAAAACATAATCACTCCACACAAAATCCATTGGGCCATAGACTCCTTTGAGAGCTACAAATCCCCTGGGCTTGGTGGTATAATACCAGCCATGCTGCAGAAGACCAAAGAAAAGGTCACTCCATGGCTGGAATCGATATTCATAGCATGTCTGAGGCTGGGACATGTACCTGTACCCTGGAGGACAGCACGTGTTGTGTTCCGCCAAAAGCAGGAAAATGCAGTCACATGCAGCCGAAAGATTACAGGCCGATCAGTCTCACCTCTTTCCTGCTAAAAACCTTCGAAAAACTCCTGGAACTACACATAAGAGGAGGCTTGAGCCGACTCGTAGAATCCAACCAACATGCCTACACAAAAGGGAAATCGGTGGAAACAGCGTTACACTCGTTAGTAGCCACTATCGAAAAAGCCCTACACCACAAGGAATTTGCCTTAGGAGCGTTCCTGGACATCTCAGGTGCATTCAACAATGTATCTACGGAAGCGATCATGCGGAGCCTGAGAGCCGCAGAAACCCATGAGGCTGTAAACTCTTGGATAGGTAATCTATTGAGCTGCAGAAGAGTTAGAGCCGAATGGGGAACCACAACCATAACCAAAGCAGCGCACAGAGGCACGCCACAAGGCGGAGTGCTGTCGCCGCTGTTGTGGAATCTAGTGGTAAACGATGTCCTAAGAAAATTTAAACGGAAAGCCCCTAAGATAACCGCCTATGCGGATGACATAGCCATAAATATCGTGGGCAAATGACGATCAGCTCGGTCATGGACAGTACACTCAAAGAAATACTGGAGTGGGCGATGGAAGTCGGACTCAGTATCAATGCGGACAAGACGGATGTAATTCTCTTTACCAAGAGATACAAGATACCGCAATGGACTCCGCCATCCATACAAGGTGCCATGCTCGAACCTAAAAAGAACGTAAAGTATCCAGCAATAGTATTGGACAGCAAGCTGAGCTGGAAACCCAATGTCGAAGAAAGGGTTAAAAAAGCCACAAATGCACTATATCCATCGCAAAAGATGCTAAGTAGCACGTGGGGCTTGTCTCCCAACCTGATGCACTGGATCTTTATCTCAGTAGTTCGTCCAATACTACTCTACGGGGTCCTAGTATGGTGGAAAGCCACTAAGAAATCAATTATGGGCACAACAAAGTAGGAGGAGAGTCATTCAATAGCACGGACTATATGACTCCAATAAACAACTTCTCTAGAACGCCCACTCTAATGGGACATGAAGATTGGAAAATCGGCATGGACGAAAACGCAATAAAGTTATTTACGGACGGATCTAAAATGGAAACCGGCGTGGGCGCCGCGGTCTACTGTGCAGATCCGCTCATCCAAGTGTCGTACAAGTTGCCGGATTACTGTAGCATCTTCCAGGCGGAGGTCTTTGCTATAAAGAAGGCTGCAGAACTTGCGACAACATTCAACAAAAATCGGGTCAACATTTTTGTCGACAGTCAGGCGGCTATCAAATCTATGCAATCCTATGTCATCAGCTCCGAAAGTGTACTGCCAAGCAGAGAAGCATTAGATGCATTAAGTATCCGCTCGAAGGTGCGCATCTTTTGGGTTCCCAGCCACCAGGGCATTGACGGAAACGAAATGGCAGACAGGCTAGCGAAAGAGGGTGCCGAATCTAGACGACCGACAATTGAAGACCTGAAGATACCGCTGCGATCGATAAGCCAAAGCTTAGAACAAGACGCTGCGGCAATAGCAAGAAGAAGGTGGCATAACACTAAAACTGCAAGATAACCCGCACTATGTGCAACAACGCTAACACGAAATTAGCCCAATATGTCATTCAGCTCCCGAGAAGAGACTGCAGAACAATGATGGGTATACTCACGGGTCACTGCCTGACCGCAACTCACGCTAAGAAGTTGGGCATTACCGACAATGACGAATGCAAGAAATGCAGGGTACCAGAAGTAAAAGAAACTCTGGAGCACCTCATCTGCGACTGTCCCGCTCTCATGACCTCGAAAGCGAGGCGCCTTGGACGCCCCCTGCTTGCATCACTGGAAGAAGCAGCGGGCCTGGCACCCCAAAAACTCCTGGCTTTTGCCAAACTAACGAGCCTACTAGACTGGGATAATTAAACCCGAAATTAACAGCCTCCATTACTAATTCGGCCGCACTAAGGATCATACTGATCTATGTGAGGCCCCCACCTGGAGACCTGCCGATATAACCTAACCTAACCTAATGTTTTATGTCCCAATGTCAATGGAAAACAATGTGTTTTTTAAGTCTCATGATGAGATGGGACATGTAGGGGTTGACAAAATGGTGGACTCGATTACGAAAACTTATTGGATTCCGAACGTACGAAGAAAAGTAACAGATCACATTAACAATTGTCTCAAGTGTATTACGTTTTCTAATAAGTCGGGTAGAGTAGAGGGGTTTGTCCACTCGATTCCAAAAGGCAGTGATCCATTTGAAGTATTACATGTTGACCACTATGGACCCATCAATAGTAAAGATACGAAAAAAAGACATATACTGGTAGTAATAGATGTATGTACGAAGTTTGTTAAACTATACCCAACCAAAACGACAAGTTCAAAGGAAGCATTTGAAGCTTTAAATAACTATTTTATTGCATATAGTAGGCCCAAAACTTTAATATCTGATCGAGGCAGTTGTTTCACTTCTAACGAATTCGAAGACTTTCTAAAAGAAAATAACGGTAATCACATTAAAGTAGCTACAGCATCTCCACAAGCTAATGGACAAGTAGAAAGAGTAAATAGGGATTTAGGTACGATGATGGCTAAAATAATAGATACAGAAAATAACGAGGCGTGGCATAAAGTTCTGTACAAAGTGGAGTACACAATGAACAATACAAGAAATAGAAGTACAAATGAATGTCCAAGCGTAATGCTTTTTGGGGTAAAACAGAAAGGAAACAGTGTCGATAGTCTGAAAGAAAACGTCATAGATCCAAATAACCAAACGATAAGGAACTTAGAAGAAATTGGACGAAATGCACAGATAAGTCAAGAAAAGGCTCAAGCATATAATAATACATATGTAAATGAAAAACGCCAAAAACTCAAAGTCTTTGCGGTAGGCGATTATGTAGTAGTAAAAAATTTTAATTCCTTGCAAGGCGCATCTAGTACACTTATACCAAAATTTGGGCCGGAAGTGCGGCTATATTCTCCACGCGAGGGCGGCTGGAAGCAGGCCCCTAGCACGGTCATGTCTTTGCTAGGGGTGCTGACTAATTGTAGTCGGGCGAAGATTGTGATTCTATAAATCACCCCAATCCAAGGCGGAACAGCATACGCCAAGGGATGCATGGCCGGGGGGTAGCCCGGTCGTTAGTATGCGGACTCTGGATACCTGTCGCCCTCCAGTTTCATCTAGACTTCCCACGGTATGCGGGCTATGCCGTGGGCGACCTTCCCTTCCCGCCTACTCGTGGGTCCTAAACTTATGGATAACTTTCTAAAACCAGATAAGTTTGATGCGACTTTAACAGCATCCACCCAAAGCGAAGCCTTAACGGCCGACCCCATCAACAGCACTGCAGCCAGTGGGCTGCTGGCTTCCACCCCCAGGGGTCTTGGCCCTGGTACTGCCACGGACTCCCTTGGACGATGAGTTCGTTAGTGCTGCCTTCTCGTCCAATAGCTGCTCAGGCAGGCAGCAACTCGTCGAGGTGATGTCCTCTGACGCGGAAGCTGATGCTGACCTGATCAGCCTTGCTGACGACGCTTCCGTGGCATCTCAGAGGTCAGGTCTCACGGAAGCAGGCTCTCAGATCCAGAAGCTGCGACTGGAATCTGAGAACGTCTTCGTGAAATTGAAGACACGCGAGAAGATGCTATTCAAAGCCGCACTCGCGAAGGGTTCGAGCAGAGCGGAGGCTCTAGCTATCGCCACCGCGCCCCCCGTGGAAACCAAGGCCAAACGGACGCGCGCTGACGATACTGTCCTCGAACCCCAAGGGTCTTCAAAGAAGCCCAAAAAGACTCATGTGGAGTCCACAAAGCCACCTCACAGCCAGGTGGCAAGCAGCGTGAAACTGAGCTTCACGTCGGCTGACCCCAAAAATCCGCTTTCACCGGAGCAGGTGGCTACGGTGAAAGCAAGCATTGCCAAGGCTTTGCTGCTTTATCCCACACCGGGCGCCAGTCCAGGTTTCGAGGGTTGCATACCCCGAAACGAATGGCTGCTCCTGGTGTGCGAAGACAGCCGCACTGCTGACTGGGTCAGGGGAGCCGTTGGACACATCAGGTCCATCAGCTCCCTCGACATCAAACTACTGGAGGAGACTGAGTTTCCTAAAGCTCACCTCATTCGAGGATATTTCCCCAGTAGTGCTGACCTGACTCCCGCCGCCATTCTGTGATACCTTGGCATCCAAAATGCGGACTGCTTCTCAACGAAGCAGTGGCGGGTGGTCCAGCACAGCCTCAACGGCACCACGACTCACCTCGCGATGCTGGTCGACGAGGAGTCGTATAAGGCTCTGACGGAGTGCAACGGGAAGGCGAAACTCGTCTTTGGACGAGTTAAGCTTCTCCTGAATAACTCCGTCCCCAGAGCCTCCCCCTCTCCTGCCCGTCCCTCCACCCCTTCTCCAAACATTCCCCCCCCAACCGACGCCCCTCCGGAAGCGACGAAGGTTGCCCCCACCGCGCGGCAAGCCCCCCTCCCCGACCCCGCGACTGGGGTCGCTAGGCGACCTCCCCTGAGCAGCTCCGCCAGAGTGCCGAAGGGCATCCGTGGCAATGACTCTCGGGGTGGCAAGGCATTGGGCCTTGTCACTAAGGCGCTAAGAGAGAATGCGGAGCGCAATTAATGTGCTCCAGGCGAACCTGCACCACGCCAGAGGAGCGTCACCCACCCTGTGGAGGGTCGTCTGTAAAGGCGTCCATGGCTCTTGGACGAGATTGATCTGGCTCGTCCAAGAGCCATGGTTAATAGGTGGCCTCGTCCGTGGACTATCATGCGGATCATGTAAGTTACTATATGACCGTATGGGAGGTGCCCCTCGCACTGCTATATTGGTTAATAACAGCGTGAGACACTTCCCTCTAACTAACTTTATTCACAAAGACCTGGTGGCAACGGCTATAGAGGTAGCCACTGCTGATGGCGTCCGGGAAGTTGTGATCGCCTCTGCTTACTTCCCGGGCGATGGTGATGATGCACCCCCCGCAGAGGTTCAGCGGCTTGTGGACTTCTGCCGCCTCCACAACAAGCCGCTTGTGATCGGCTGTGATGCCAACGCCCACCACACAATCTGGGGGAGCAGCGATGTCAATAAACGTGGTGAGTCTCTCTTAGCTTATCTAATGTGTTGTCATTTAGATATAGCCAACGTAGGGTGCAAACCCACGTTTATAAACTCCATTAGGGAAGAGGTTTTAGATCTCACCCTAGTCAGCAACTCAATTGCGAGTTCGCTTGTCAACTGTCGGGTCACTGACGAAGCCACCTTGTCGGACCATCAGCACATCAGGTTCGACCTTCCTGGCCAAGTCGATATTCGCCAGAACTGCTTTTGTCCCAAAAAGACAAACTGGGAATTCTTCAAAGCCTCTGTGGCTTTGAAAGCAGACCTGTTGATCAGCAATCCTAACTCTATCAGTGAGATAGAACTTGCTGCCAACCTGCTCCAAGATGTGCTTATTACGTCCTTCGAAGCTAGCTCAGTTCGGAAGACTTTAATGGTCAACTGTAAAGTTCCTTGGTGGAATGAAGAGCTGGCAGCACAAAGAAGGAAGGTTAGAAGCCTCTTCAACAAGGCCAGATCTAACCGCATAAATTGGGACATCTATAGGGACGCTCTCACATACTATAACAAGAACATTAGACGCTCCAAACGCGATACGTGGCGCAGCTACTGTGGTAGCATAGAATCGCTGCCAGAGGCAGCGAGACTCCACAAAGTATTAGCCAAAGGGTCGTCTAATGGTATAGGGCTTCTCAAAAGAGCAGATGGCTCTTTCACTCAAGATCGCAGGGAAGCACTTGAGCTTTTATTGCATGTTCACTTCCCAGGTTCCGTGGCGAACCCAGATCTCTCCAGTCACGTTGACGCCACCTTGTCACCTGACTCACGTGGATCCAGCCTATCTGGAACCATTTTCGACCCTGAAAAGGTCAAATGGGCTGTAGATTCCTTCGCTCCTTTCAAAGCCCCAGGGGGTGATCAAATCTTTCCAGCCCTTCTCCAAAATAGCCTGGATTATATCGTCGATCCACTGGTCGGCCTTCTTAGAGCTAGTCTCACGTGGGGACACATACCCAACTCTTGGAGGAGAGTCAATGTGGTATTCATTCCCAAACAGGGAAATCGTCCTCTTGACCAGCCTAAGTCATATCGACTGATCAGCCTTACCTCCTTTCTGCTTAAGACTGCAGAAAAGCTCTTAGACATGCACATTCGGTGCTCTATGCAGAAAAACAACCCTCTGCACCCCACGAAGTTCGCGTATATAGCCGGTAGATCGACAGAGGTCGCTCTCCACAAATTAGTGGAAAAAATTTGAAAAAGCCTTCGTATCAAGGAACATTGCTTTGTGCTCTTTTCTTGATATAGAGGGTGCTTTCGATAACACCGGCTACGGGTCTATCTCTGCTGCGCTTGAGCGCAGGAATATTGCCCGTCCCATAATCCGGTGGTTTGACGTCATGCTCAAACACCGGACTATCTCCTCTACCCTGGACACGACGACCGCCCATATTAGTGCGGTTAAAGGGTGTCCTCAGGGAGGGGTCCTATCCCCTTTGCTCTGGTCCCTAGTAGTCGACGAACTACTAATTATACTTGCAGAACAGGGCGTCGAAGCGATTGGCTATGCCGACGACCTGGCTCTCGTAGTGAACGGGAACTTTGCCAACACCGTGACAGAGTTGATGCAATCAGCTCTGAACACGGTCAGTAGGTGGTGTGAAGATGCAGGTCTTAGCATCAACCCACAATAGGCAATCATTGTTCCCTTCACTAAGCGTTACTCTGTTGACATTGGTCAATTATACATTGGCGGCTCTCCCGTGGACCTTTCCAATGAAGTCAAATATCTAGGGGTAACCCTTGATAAACGACTAAACTGGAACTCCCACCTACATAACACTCTATCAAAGGCTACTCATGCCATGTGGGCATGCAGAAGACTCTTCGGTAGAATCTGGGGTCTCAAATCCTGCACCATCCGGTGGCTATTTGGGATGATGGTAAGATCGATCGTAACCTACGCTGCTATTGTTTGGTGGCCTAAGGTTATGCAGGTCACTGCCATCAACAAATGCACGAAACTGCATAGACTGCTGTGCCTCTCCTTGACGGGTGCACTTCGCACCTGTCCCACCGCAGCTATGGAATCAATTTTGAATCTGACTCCGCTGCACATTCGCATTAAAGAAGTTTCTGCTATGAGCCTTCTTAGAATAAAGCTTCAATCTGGGCTTCTAGATACCGAATCAGGGCATGCTAGCTTAATCAAAGATATTCCTGGCCTAGAGATCTGCACCAGATCAGATTCTATGACCAAGGAACTCTTCTTTTGTGCAATATTCAGAACCCTCATTCCGGACCGTAGGGACTGGGATGCTGGCAACCCCATCAGAGATCCCAATGGTATACATTGGTATACCGACGGGTCAAAGACTGATCAGGGGGTTGGAGCTGGGATATATGGTCCCAACTCCAAAACCTCGATTGCTATAGGCAACTGGCCTACAGTTTTCCAATCACGCCATCGAGTTCTGCTGCCGTCTTATCCTTGAGAAGGGGATTAGAGGAGCGAACATAAACATCTTCTCGGACAGCCAAGCGGCCATACTGGCCCTCTCCACAAAAAGAGTACGCTCGCGTATGGTGGCTGACTGCTGGAACTGTCTCCAGCGGGTGTCAAATAAGAACAAAGTTACCCTTATTTGGGTACCTGGACATTCTGGTTTCCAGGGCAACGAGCAGGCGGACGAACTAGCGAGGGCTGGGTCATCAGCCCCCCTGCTTGGCCCCGAACCCTTCTGTGACGTGGGGTGGTCAACTATCTCCTCCCTGGTAAAAACCTGGGCTGGAAGATTGACCGAACGCTAATGGTTCTTCCAACCAGGGATGCGGCAGGCTAAAGAGCTCACCAATCCTAAAGTTGATCGAAGGACCAAGCTACTCTCTTGGAGAGACCTTTACCTACTTGTTGGCTACCCTAGTGGCCACCACCTGGTGAACTATCACCTTATCAAAATGCGCCTGTCCTCGGATGCGGAGTGCAGGCTCTGCAAAGAGGACGACGAGTCTACTAAACACATTCTATGTGACTGTCCGGTCTTGGTATGGACTAGGAGGAAACATCTGCACGTGGAATTCGCAAGTCCCGAGCATATTGTCCGTTCCTCGACGAAAGATCTGTTATGCTTCATTAGGGAGGCAGAACAGCTTTTTTCATTATAGGGAGAGCATTCTAGGTACAAAAGATCTTCATGGTCGCAGTGCCTCGCGCCTTCTCCGCTGGGAGACTCCCTCTTTTATAATAATAATAATAAGTACCAAAATTTAAAGGACCATTCGTAGTGTCAAAAGTCTTAGACAATGATCGATACTTAATTAAAGACGTGGAAAATTTTCAACAGTCACAAATACCGTATTCAGGAATATGGGCTATATATAATCTTAAACAATGCACTCTGGTTTTTTATGTGTTTTTTTTTGTGCAGAAATTCGAAATGATGACCTATCTTCACCAAATTTGGTTTGTGTTTCTCTTTACTTCCCCCAAGATGATTCACAAAGTTTCAAGTGATTTGGTCAACTTTCATATAGCTGCCATATAAACGATCTGGCCGATATGCCATAAAAATATTTACCTTACCAAAGAAAAAAAATTTTGTATCTATATTTAATTACATATTTTATTGATATTATATACAGAAAATCAAATAAAATAAAATCATATTAAGATGAATATGATGGTCCAAATCATTTTGTCCCGAAATTAAAAAATAAATTTATCATATGTCATTGGTATGCTATTATACTTACAAAAAAAAATAAACTTATTATTTATTAATTTAAAAAACTCTTCGTCTGAGGCTGTTACATCAAGTTCATGATCTTTCTGTAGAAGTTCTCTTTCATCGTCCTCCTCGCCCTCGTCGATGTCCTGGCAATCACCATGATCATCATGATCGCTTTCAACGCATGGTGATTTAAGTAGAGAAATGACCTCTTGCGGCATATTTTTGCTTTTATTTTTCCTTTGTCTTTCTTTTAGATAAATACTAGACAACAAAGAGGTGGGCGATAAGCCAGTGTTGCATAAAAAAGTAAAAATCGACTTAGACTAGAAGTAAAAATCGAATTAGAAGTAAAAATCGATTAGACTATCCTAAATATAAAGAAACCATACATTTTTTTATTCCGTTAAAAATTTTTTTTTTAACTTTCTGCCAAAAAAAACACATAAAAAACCAGTGTGCAACGGGTCAATTCAAAAAGTGTTGCAATGTCTGAAAATAAGCTAAGTGAAGAAAGTGATGAGGACAACGAAGAAAATATCGATATAACTCCAAAAAATGATGTAAATAAAGAAAGTCATAATGTAAATTTAAATGATAATATAAGTGTAGAAAAAGATAAAAATAAACTTGTAAACAATAGAATTATAAATAAGTATGATCGAAAGCAATATTGTAACAAGAAGCAAATCAACGAGTATCAGGAGATCCTCAATGTCAGAACGGCCGAGTTGTAGTAATGTGGGACTTGGGTTAAGTTTAGTCCCAGTTGTTGTGTAAAATACACGTTGGTTTTTAAGTATTAAAATTTATGGTTTTATTTGTAATACTTCAATGTATGTTTCTTATAATTAGTTAGTTATAGTAATTGTAGTTAATCGTTTTATTCTTTAGTGTCGTCGTTATTTAATAATTGTTTGAGCGTCAGCCTTGCTCCTTTTCGTCTGTACTCGTCACGTCTTTTCTCTTCGCGTCTTCCTCAAGAACTCCTCGCTCTTCTTCTTCTACATCTACGTCGTTGCCAGTCCGTCGACTGTTGCTTAGGCCATCTGACTCGGCGTTGCCAGATCATTCCCACAACTCGGCCATCCTACACTGCATTCGCCTCGAATGCGTCGTCGTTCATACTCATCCAGGGCTTCATATACGAGTATTCAGCACACGTCGTCGTCTTCTTTGGTCCATCGCAAAATGCTGCATCTTTAATTACGTCATAGGTGTTGTTCGTCTTTACATTGATGATTTTATACGGGCCTAGGTATTTGGGCTTCAGCTTAAGTCCACCACCTAGTTGTGTACGCTTGATCGCAACTAGCTCTCCTAGCTTGTATGTGTTGGCCGTCTTGCGTCGTAAATTATATGAATGTTTATTTTCGTTCTGCATTTTGATTATTTGCTGTTTTGCTTGTCGTCGGATTTCTTCTCGGTTGTCATCAAATATCTGGATCATCTCCGCGTGTATTATTTTTTGTATATCCACATCAGCTTTTGTCCGCATTTTGGTACCAATAAGGAGTTCGAACGGCGTCTTTTGGGTACTTCGACAAAATGTTGAATTTATATTTTGCTGAACCTTATCAACAAACTTGTACCATTTACAGGGGTCGTCTATAGAAAGCTTAGCTAAAACAGGTACAATGATCGCATTGAGTCTCTCCACTTGTCCGTTACCACGTGGTAATCCTGTTGTAACTACGTGATGTTTAATTCCTTCATCTTCGCAATATTGCTTAAACTCTTCTGAAGTGAAAGCAGCTCCTCGGTCGGAAATTATAAGCGTTGGATTCCCAAAGGTCATACTCTGCGTTTTAAGAATCGTCGTAACTTCAATCGCTGTCGTCGTCTTTGTAGGATACAACCAACAGAACTTGGTAAATCCATCTATTATCGCAAGTATGTGCTTATACTGCTTGTGCGTAGATTCCAAAGGTCCAAGAAAGTCTATATGATACGTCTGAAGTGGCTGCTCGTCTTTCGGAATTGGATTAAGTGCACCTTCCTTCTTGCCTTGTTTCCTATTAGACACAATACAGGGTATACAGTGACTAATATGCTTTTGGATTTTTTCGTCAAGTCTGGGAATATAAAAGTCTTTAGTTAACAGCTCTTTTGTTTTTTTAACGGAAAAGTGTCCTCTTTCATGCGCTTGCTTTATGATTTCGTTTTGCATCCCAAAAGGCACTACAATTAGCTCGTCGTCGTTGACCACCTTGTGCAAAATACCAAATTTCATTAAATATCCATTGTGTGATGTCTTCTCTGTAAGGATGTCCATAATCGCACGTAATTCGTCATCTTGATTTTGCACATATTTTATTTTGCTATGTACAGTGTCGTCCTTTATAATCATAATCGGGTGACGGCTTAAAGCATCGACGTGTCGTATTCGTGTTCCACTCCTGTGTTCAATGTCGTAATTAAATTCCTGTAGCAAAAGAACCCATCGAGCAACTCGTGTAGATAAAAGATTCTTTTTGTCCAACGTTTTGGCAAAGGCGTTACAGTCTGTTACAAGTTTGAAACGAATACCTAGAAGATAAACACGAAACCTGTTTAGTGCTTCTACAACTGCAAGAATCTCCAAATGATAACTAGACAGCTTTTTATCGGCTTCGGACGTTTTTTTGCTCATATAATATACAGGGTGCATTAGGTCATCGTCAGGTGATTTTTGTAAAAGGACCGCTCCATATCCTTCCAATCCAATCCATATCTTTGTGCAATTCCGTCTCGTGTTGTTGGTGATAAATCTTTAATACCGGCTTCTTTGTTATAATATCTTTTAAGTTGTTGATTGCAAATAAAGCTTTTTCATCCATCTGAAACTTTGCATCTTGCTTTGTAAGATCGGTAAGAGGTTTCGCAATACTTGCAAATCCTGGTATGAATCTTCGAAAATAACCAACAAGTCCTAGAAAACTCAACAATTCTTTGTTATTTCGTGGTTCAATGAAATTAGTAACAGCTTTCGTTTTTTCGTCGGAAAGACTTATTTTTTGGTTTTCGATTATATAGCCAAGAAATTCTATTTTACTCTTTAGGAAATGACTCTTTTTTATGTTTAGCATCAGACCATATTCTGCACATCTTTGAATAACTATTTCCAGGTTTTTAATCGCTTCGTCATCGTCTTTCGCTGGTATAATGACATCATCAATATAAGGTAAAGCTATACCTTGACTTGTCAGATCTCTAAATACTGCATTAACGTGTCGTTGAAAAACACTCGGAGAGTTGGATAAACCAAACGGAACTCTCTTGAACTCAAACTGACCATTGTGAGTTACAAATGAAGTAAACTTACGACTGTTCTTTTCTACGTCAACATGAAAAAATCCGTTTTTGAGATCAATTGTGCTAAAAATTTTAGCGTCTTGTAGTCGATCCAGCTGATCTTCGATAAGCGGCAAAGGGAAATGGTCTCGTATAATCACTTTATTGATGCGTCTGTAATCTATGCAGAGTCGTGGTGATCCATCGCGTTTTCGCACCAATACTACTGGGCTACTGTATTCTGATTCCGATGTCTGAATAATATCGTCTTTGAGCCATTCTTCAATCTGGTTGTCCACACTGCGTCTCTCGGAGTAGGGCAATCGATGAGGTCGTGAAAATATCGGCGTGTCTTCGTTTAATGTTATGCGCATTTGGATTTGAGTTGTTTTAGTTTATAATTGTTTATTAGGTTAACGACTTTACTTTTTATTTGTGGACTTGCCCTTTCGTCGATATTAAGTTCAATCTCTTCACTACTATCTATTTTCATTAGAAAGTTTTCTTCTTCTTTTTCGTCTTTAATCTTTTTAATCGTTATTCTATTACGCGTTATTTTGATTTCTGCTTGTTTGCAAAACTGTTCACCGAGAATTATATCAATGTGTAGAAGCTCTGTGCTTACTACCAAAAAATTACTGATAAATTCTTCATTGTCTATTATAAAAGATTGTTCAAATTCACCAAAAGGTTTCACTCTGTCTTTATTATTCTTATTCCCAAATCCAATAAGATATACGTTAGTTTTAGCAAGTTTAACATTTAAGTTTTTATAAGTTTCCACCGTCATTATATTATGTTTACTTCCCGTATCAATAAGCGCTTTAAATTCATTTTCTTTAATTTTCACAGTCTTACACATCATTGAATCATCAGCTATCTTGTTCATATTTGCAACGTTAGAATTGTTTTTTGAACTTTGAAATTCTTTGGAAATGTGCCCGAAATTGTTGCACTTGAAACACTATTTTCCTTTTAGTTTATCGGCGCAGTTATTAGATGTGTGTCCTTTCTCACCACAATTAAAACATTTTATTTCATGATCATTTTTATTTACTGTATTTTCTTTTTCATTGTCAATTTTATTTTTATCGTAACGGCGGTTCGACTGATATTTCTTACGCATTGTTTCGTAGCACTTGAGTTTTTGTTTAAATTCTTTTAGATTATTTGCATCATATAAAATTGATTTATTAACACTTAAATCGTTTATGCCATCAATCACATATTCCATTAATGAATTATTGTCAATATCACCGCGAGATGATAGTTCTTTCATTATCAAAAAAATTCTTGAATGCTTTCACCTTTCTTTATTTTACGATCACTCATTAGTTTATGTAGTTGAGCACTGTTTGTTGTTGTTTTAAATTCGTTTAACAAGGCTTTTCTTAAATTGTGCCAGCTTGATATACCGCGTTCACTAGCTACAAACATTCGTGCCAGTCCTTTCAACGATCGTTTGGCAAAAATATATTTTTGTAAATCATCCCATTGCATTACTTGTGCAGTGACTTCAAAGTCTTCTAACCATACTTCAATCAAAAAATTTACGAATCGAGTCTTCAATGTCATGAAAGTTTAAAGCGAACCTCGGAGTCGCTAAACTATTTTGTATACCAGAATCACTATTTTGTGCCATCGCTGTAGAGTTCACTCGTTCTCCTTTGTTTCTGATATTCGCTTGTTCCAATTCCACCGTTTCGCACTGATTGTCACAGCCTACCAGCCTACTTTGTGCGTGCTCGTAGACTTCACTTTGATCGTCTTCGTTATCATCGTATTCGTTTTCGTCTTCATCTTCATCGTCGTTGGCATTGAAATTGGCGTCCCTCAGTAAATTTCCTTTTTTCAAATTGCAAAAAAAATGCAAGGCAACGTTACTTTTATTATGTGGAATGTTTAATAAATGACATATTAACACCAGATCTGCTTCTGTTAAATTATCGTTTATGTAATCAATTTTTTTAATAAATTTTTCATTTATTTCGTCATATTCAAATCCTTCAAACTCTCGTAGCCGATTTCGATTTTGTCTGTCACCATTTATTTCGAATACAAATTTATGAAGAAGTTCAACATTCTATTTTCTTTCTTTCCTTAGCATCTGCTTTATTACATCGTATTCTGCAAGTCGCGACATTTTTCACTTTTCTCGTTTCTTGTTTTTTAGTTCCTATTTCTTATTTCGCGCGCGACGCCTAATGTACATACGTTTTTCGTTTATCTTTAAACCGTTATTCTTGACGTCGTTGCAAACGCAATATGATGAAATTATTCTTGAAACTTGCGCTTGTTATACAATTTATATTCTTATACCACCGATTTTGAATTATTGTTTTTCTTAACGTTGAGTCTTTAAATTATTGTGTTTTTTAGGTTGAGCCCCCAAAATTGTGGGACTTGGGTTAAGTTTAGTCCCAGTTGTTGTGTAAAATACACGTTGGTTTTTAAGTATTAAAATTTATGGTTTTATTTGTAATACTTCAATGTATGTTTCTTATAATTAGTTAGTTATAGTAATTGTAGTTAATCGTTTTATTCTTTAGTGTCGTCGTTATTTAATAATTGTTTGAGCGTCAGCCTTGCTCCTTTTCGTCTGTACTCGTCACGTCTTTTCTCTTCGCGTCTTCCTCAAGAACTCCTCGCTCTTCTTCTTCTACATCTACGTCGTTGCCAGTCCGTCGACTGTTGCTTAGGCTATCTGACTCGGCGTTGCCAGATCATTCCCACAGTAATATGTAGTACGTGTAGTTATAATTAGTATGTAAGACTCTGTGTAATTGTATGTATTGTTTAGTTTGTCGATCATGGCTCAACGCCATCTATTATAACTATTGTAGGTTAAACAGTGGTAGTTCACTGAGCGGCCTCTAGCGAGAACAAGAGGAGTAGAGACAGAAAAAAAGCGACGCACTTGACTTTTCCATACAACGCAGAATTGTACGGACGCGGATTGTGAAATTAAAATAATCGAGCCTAAAATAAAAACTTAAATTGATTTCTAACTTAAAACAGGGCTATCCGACTACTCTATCTACTAAAATATATGTGAAAAATAAAATTCTTATTAATTAATTTAATTTCAATATATATTTATCAAAAATTAATATATAGTTATATATCTAATAAAAAGTTAGTATATTTATTTATATATATGTACATATGTCGGAGCGCGACTCTTAGAATTCTGATAATTGTTTCTATGATTCGCATTCTGATGAAATTGTAGCATTGTGGTGAAATTCTGACAAGCACTGCAGCAGAGGCACAGACAGTCTCTGCAGCTGAGTGAGGTCCGATCTGGTAGTCATAAATAGTGTGTTAGAGAAATATAGTGATCGCCAATGTGTATAGACATGAGAGAATATGAGGAAGAATGGTAAAGTGAGAAAATCACTTCAGTAGAGTTTGACTGGTTGAATTGATCGGAACTTGTGTAGCGTGTGGAATTGCTGTTTTGTATATACCACTAGTATTGACTATATGTTAGGCTAAGAAGGTTCGTGCACTTCTGGCTTCTCTCTGGTCTAAGCTCGTCGGATGGGGTGTGGGTTCTTTTCTTACCTAAACATATACGCGCTATGGGAAAAATAATGATTAAGTGCACTACGGAAATGAAAATCGACAACTAAATTGTATTCAAATAAACCACACTGTTTAAGGATGCTATATGCTGGTCATATTGTGCTAGGATACTAGGATGTTGATCGTATCCCGCTCTGTACCCTCCCTACCATGATAGCTCGCGGACTTCTCGGCTATCCCTTGCTCAATACTACGTATAAGTATTACATTTTACTATTATGGGTGTTCATTTGGTCGGCGATGAACCTCATTAAGTTATCAGACTTGCATGATTAGGTAAACATTATAATTCATTTTATTTTATTCATTAGGTTTAAGGTATTTTGACGAAAAGATGTTTAGAGATTTCATATTTAAATCCAATGGCAATGACAATTCTTAATAAAGAAAAAGGAGTAAGAAAATATTTAAATGAACGCGCAGTAGTTTCACTTCTTTTCGAAACAATGGCATTTCACAATTATATCATATAGATATATGTTCATATGGATCACTACAAAACATAACTACATTGGCGATGCAGATGGCATACCATTGACAATATCAATTATTTACATACATTTGTTACGCACAGATGATATCCGCTTGATCGATGGGCCCTTCGATGTCGCTAACGTGCTGTTTTGGAAGAAGGTTTATGTAGTTATGTGTGTGTGTCCATATATGTGCTCGTTTTCAAATGCTACTGCGAGTTGTACAAGTTTTAAATTGCCTTAGGAATATATGTGTACAAAAAGAGACGTGATTAGATAGAGTTTGAGTGAAAAGATTTGATACAAAAATGTATTTACACCAGTGTGATACTTTTGTTAGCACGTCGCCTTTGGGCTGCCGAAATAATAAGAACGCCTTAGCGTTTCTCTGTCGCAGCTGTGGTTGGGGGGGGGGAGGGCCTATGTCAGGCTGGTTATACCCTTGTCGCTATGGCTGTCACCACTATACGCCTCCGGTCTGCAACTATAAAATTCCGATACGTATAGCTCTCAAGCCCTTATGGCGTGATGATCATCTAAATGATGTCGGAATCAGGTCGAATTAAGGAGTCGCATCCGTTGTTAACTGATATACTGGCTCAGCGCGTTTTACGACCCTATTTTAACGCAGTGGCTGAGTATGTCAGTTTTTAGCGCCTAGTGTATAGTTTTGCAGCCACTGGGGGCTCCTTATGGACACGACCGGGCCGGCTGGCAGCGTGGAAACGCTTTCCAAGGCCGGCCGTGTTTAAATCAAATATCGTTGCTACAAGTAAATATATATATGTAATCAGCATTGAGTATTTGTTTAAACTTTCACTGAATATCACCTTTTTGTATGTTTTTTTTTTCACAATGACTTTCAAACTGTGCAGTCGCGTCTGCTGACAAAGTTACACAGCAATTAGCGCTGATATTCACTGACGTTATAATAACTTTGGCTTTCTTTTAATTACGGCCTTTATTACTTGCGATTTGTAATGTATTTTTATGTATATATTCTTTCCGCAAATGTTTCCTTTTCAAAATTTTATATTGGGACGCTTTGGTGACAGTCTGCTTTGCGCTCTGATTAAAATGTGAATGCACGTTGAATTCGCCCTCCTTTATAGACAACGAGAGAGAACATTTGCCGTTCCAACACGCGCAGTATTAGAACGGTTGGTGCCAAAAGTAACGGTTGATCATCTTATTTCTTTATGTTCTCTCTTTCTATCTGCATTATGCGAGAACATTGAAATGAGACGACGGCGAATTAGGAATTGTCGTTTGAGTGCGGCGAATTATTTGAGCGCTTTTTTGATAATTAGAGTTTAAGAGAGTTTATGAGTGCAAGCTAGACAACGGCCACTACAGCACAGATAATGCTGCGACAGATGTATCTCGAGTAGTCATTAACTGAAGAAAAACAGTGCAAAGGTCGAGCTTGTACTAAACTTTAATATCTTTTAAATGGTAAACTCCTAGCTTTTTGCCTGCTTCGTTCTGTAATTCATAATACGCTGGACTAAGCTGCTTAGCTACTGAAGCCTTTACGAATACAGGGGCAAGTTTACTGCTGAAATTCTTAGCAGCATTGCTCTGCGCGAAATTTCTGGCATAAACTATGTCTCCTACTTTTAGTCGAAGAGATCTACTTCTTAGATTGTATCGTCGAGCGTTTACGTCATGAGTGAGGTCTATGTTAACTTTGGCCTTTGCACGAGCCAATTGCATCATGTCTGGCCGCTTCAAAGTTGTGTCGTCGGTCAACATATTCAGCTTGCGCAGAAGTTCATAATCTTGCCCATTGAGCATCATATTTTGGCCAAAGCATAGATAATACGGAGAGTGTCCGGTGCTTCTATGAATATTAGCTCTTATTGACGCATTAATTTCATTTAGATTCATGTCCCAATTGATATGTTCTTTGCCAATGTACGCTCTTATGGCAGCTAAAACTGAACGGTTCAGCCGCTCGCTTGCATTCGCTTGTGGCGAATAAATGGCTGTACACATCTGAGATACTCCGAATTGAGTCAGAAATGCTTTGAAACATCCTGATTTGAATTGTGATCCATTGTCGGTCAATACTGTCTCTGGGACTCCAAACGTATAAAACACATTTTCCAAAAACTCGCAGATCTTGCTGGATGTAAATTTCTTTAATGGTTGTAGGAAGTGAAATTTAGTATTGTGATCCACCACGATCAAAAGTCCTATATTTCCACTTTTTGATCTAGGGTATGGGCCTAAAATGTCCAAATACAACTTTTGGAAAGGTCTGTCAGATGACATTGGCTTTCCCATTGGAGGTCTAAGGATCGTATTTGCACTTTTAGTGGATTTGCATATCGAACAGTTTGCTACGAAATTACGAATTTGCGTAACCATGCCAGGCCAAAATAGATAGCGTTTCAACTTAGCGATAAGTCTGGCTGTCCCGCAATGGGCTGAATCCGGAGGATCGTGTGCTCTATGAAGAACATCGTTTATCAAAGCATTCGGAACCCAAAGTTTCCAGGATTCTTCTTCCTGCTTTTCTTCTCCACTAGGAAACTCTGTTCGTTTGTATAAAAAGTCATCACAAATTTTCAGATCCGGCAATTTGGATTGATTCTGAATGACGTTTTTCATTAAATCGAGGTATTCTGGTGATTTAAATTCTTTTGATTTCAAATCTATTATTGGACCAGAATCTGCAAATTCAGAGACTTCGTTTTCGTCTCGGCGAGACAAAGCGTCGGCAACGACATTATGCGAACCTTTTCTATGCTGGATTGTACATTCTAAGCCGCGTAATTGCAATGCCCATCTGGCCAAGCGCCCTGTAAGATCTTTTGGTTCAATAACCATTTCAGCGAAGCGTGGTCAGTGATTACTACAAACACTTGTCCTTCTATGTACGAACGGAACTTCTGTATGCCTTTTAGAACAGCTAAACATTCTAGCTCAGTTACCGTATAGTTGCGTTGTTGTTTGGTTAATTTAACCGACATGTATGCGATTGGTAACTCCGTGCCATCAACGCTCAGTTGAGCTAACACGCAGCCGAGTCCGTGCAGGCTGGCATCGCACAATAATAAGAATGGTTTTGAGAAATCTGGTGTGCTCAGAATGGGTGCTGATGTTAACTTGCCTTTTAACACCTCGAATGCTCTTTGAGCTTGTGGATTCCAACTGAATTGCTTATTTTTCTTTAAAAGTTCTGTCAGTGGGAGAGTAACGGAAGCATAGCCGTCAACGAAACGTCGATACCATCCTGTCATACCGAGAAATCTTCTCAATTGCTTGACAGTAGTTGGTATCGGAAATTCGTTTATTGCCGTGAGCTTCCCTGGGTCTGTTTTTATTTTACCGTGCCCTATGATAAATCCAAGATATTTTATTTCTTGCATACAAAATTTGGACTTGGCGATATTTATAGTCAGGTTCGCATTGCGCAAGTAACCTGCTATTTCGCTTAAGAGTACCATATGGGATTCGAAATCTTCCGAGAGAACCAATAGATCATCCAAGTAAACGAATACTCTCGTGCGCAAGTGTGCGGGAATAACTTGGTCCATTAATCGAACTAAGGTTTGTGCAGCGTTACACAGCCCGAACGGCATGACTTTGTATTGATACAAAGGGCGGTTTGGGATTGTGAACGCCGTTATTTGGCGTGACTTCTCCTCAAGAGGGATTTGCCAGAAGGCATGCTTCATATCTAAGCCAGTAATGAAACGAGCGGGTGGCAACCTGCTGAGTATTCCATCAATGTGTGGAAGAGGATATGCATCCTTACGGGTGCATTTATTAATCTCTCTTGAGTCTAGGCATAAGCGAATTTTTTCTCCTTTTCTTACGAGGACACAATTGCTGCTCCATGCGCTCTTAGACTCCTCAATGACGTCCAAATCGAGCATATTTTGGATCTCTGAGAACATAAGCTTCTCCTTAGCTGGGGATATAGGCCAATGCCTTTGCTTAATTGCTTTAGCGTCACCTACGTCTATACTGTGTTCGATCACTTTCGTACGACCTAAACCTTCCTTTTCGAATGATGGAAGTTTTAGTTTAACTCGTTCCAGTTCGGTACGCTGATGTTCGGAAAGAGAATGAACGTTTGGAGGACCTTCGTCAACATCCTCATCTCTGCCTACATCAAGCTCATTTACTTGGCTTGAAGTTTGAACTATTTGGTTTAACAGGCCAAAGTCTCGCCAAAAATCAATGCCAACATATGCATCTTGCTTAAGGGTTGGAATTATGTAGAATTCGACTGGTTTGGTTATGTCACGATATGTTATATCACAAACTAATCGACCTATCACTGCACATTCTGAGTTGTTTGCTGTCTTGATACGACCTGAAGATCTTTGAACGTTCGAGTGAGATTTCAACTGTGCTGCTGCTTTTCCGCCAAGACAGCTGATAGTTGCTCCCGAATCTAGAAGAGCGACAAATGAATGCCCTTCTATTTGAATGTCTGTATACAAACGATTGTCGTTATTCATAAAAATGGCTGAAACTAGTTTATGTCGGCACGCGCGTACCTTCTTCCAAAAGACGCGCATACGGACCGTAGAACGTTTGGTTTTCTTTCTGGGCTCGTAACTGTTCACGTGACCGAAAATTCGACTACGTGTCGCCAGATAATGTGCCAGTCTCTCATGGAATGGCTTATATACTTTCTTAATAATTGCGTTTTCTTTGGTGTTATTTTGTAAGGCTAGGGTTTGGTTCAGATCTGTTGAGTGTTGTTGGATCTGATTGTTTACTTCTGGGTTTATTGTCGTGGATGCGTCAGTACGGATCTGGCCTGCGCATCCACCGACGAGTTTTCCGGGTTGTTACAATGGATACAATTGGGCTTGAAAACGTTTGCTGTGCCGCACCCGTAACAAAAAAATAGATCTAGGCTCAAGACAATAGTCATAGCGGTGACCAACTTTTCCGCAGTTCCAACACTTTATACTTTTGCGCTGAATCGCGGCTACTTCTGTTTGTTCGTCAAGCTCTGAAACGAAAGGACGCTGCTGTCTATAAGACTGCTGTCTTGTTTGTTTGCAAAACTGCTCGTGAGTGCGGATTTCCTCACGCAGTCGAGCTAATGTTATTATGCCTAAATGCATTAGTTCATAACGCAGAGACATTTTGGAATTTCTAATTAAAATTCGCACTAATGATTCTTCTGCAATAGGGTTACGCAAACGGTTAACGAGTTTTTCAATTTCAAACTGAAATTCTTCAAACGGCTCTTTTTCGCCTTGTTTTCTGGAATTTATGGAATCCCATATATCCATATCTGTGTCTGCGTCTTCATATTTTTTTTCGAAACTCTTCACAGAATTTTTCCCATGTGAAACAAGGATGGTTTCTATGGAATTTCCAAAACCAATCACTGGCTTTATCTCCTAAGAGCAAATGTAAATGATCGCAAAGTAAATTATGATCACCGTAAAGGTTTTGTTTCGTCATTGAACGAACTCTGTATAGAAAATCTTCTGTGGAAATACCGTGTCTTGATCCGTCAAATTTCAATCTCCAATTGAGAATGATATTCGACACTTTCTCTGGAGGAATTGAGCAATATCCTCGAGGTAAGGTTGGACTACTGCCAGTGGTTTGGCTTGCCGGACGCTGAGCAGTCTGTCCTGCCATGACATTAGACGTTTCCTGTTGGCTTCCGTTATTTATGTGAATATTTGCGAACTGGGATTGAATTAAGGCTGACAAGTTTCGCATTAGTTGCTGCTCTTGTTGTTGCATGGCTGACTGAATTATTTTATCTATATCTTCCCTGTTTCCTTCTTTCGATGAATCCACCGTCAGACTACTCTGATTTGCTTCATCGTTCTGCATCGCGCGTTGTGCAGACCTAGTGGTCATGCCTCTACGTGTAGTGGCACCTCTGCGGTTTCTATTATTACGCCTATTGCTGTTTTGGTCTGTGTTCTGGTCAGGCGCTGGCATTATTGGGTCAGTGGCGTTGCCTGTTGTATTTAATTCAGCAGCCAAATTGTTGTTTGACGATGATAACTGTCTGGCTGTGCAAGAGTTTTTGCACGTGGGACAAATATTTGTATGTTGCAACGCTCTCTGTATACACTCGTGGTGAAACCTATGTTGGCATGGGGACGTTGCTATTAAATTGTTTGATTGCATTGGCTGATGGCAGCAGCCGCAGAAGGGGTCTTGTTGTTGTAAAATATTACTGAGATCTTCTGTGCTGTGTCTTACTGACATATTTATATTTTTCTGTTCATATAATTATTGGTTCATCGCTTTCCAAAATAAACACTCCATAAAGTGTTTAAAAGTATAACCTGCATATAGCTTATTGATAATCTAAAGGATTCTATTGCTCTACTCAAGACTGACTGTTGCTAATATTGGTCGAGTTTCCCCAAAAATACTCTAGGTGCTCGCGGTTCCTAATATTTGCTATAGAAAGCCTTATAGTAGTTTATTATTTGACGGATAATTATATTTAGCAAATTTTGTCGTCACAGAATACAGGCTCAGTATGGTCGACTGACCCGATTAAAACGAGAGAGATCGCGATTCCGATATCTGAGATTCTGTTACCTTGACGACATATTGCTATACACATTCTCCCATTTCTAAAAATGGAGATTTCCAAACATGAGAATTATTCGGCACCTTCCAGACTTATCTCGGTCGATATATCCATATTTTATGAATTGTAATCGCGATTCGCGAGAATAAGTTGCTGGGTTGCATAACATCAAATCTGGGAAAATCATTTCGTTTTGAATTTTTTAAAAGATGAAAATTTTAATAGCTGGATTCAAAGAGCATTTTGTAAGGTCGAACGTGATGTTATGTCGATATTACTGGATTCATATTTCGGTTCTTTAAAGCTATTCTTGGGCTTGTATACATGTTGCAGCCTGAAGACCATGCCCTGTCTCTTGATTGAGATTAAAACTACAAAGAATCGAGAAATTTTTGCCTGTACTGATCAGACCTTTCGGGTTGGGCCTCAATTACTTTTGTAATTGATAAGAAGTAAGATTGGTAAATTAAAATTGCATCTCGAGCTCCACTCTTAAGCACCAATTATTTAAAAAGTAAATATTTTTAGTAAATACTTGGCTGAAAAGAATTCCTCTTTCGGCCCTTCGACTGGCTCTAATTACTTTCTGTAATTGGTTAAGGAGTAGGATCTGTGACTTTCCATACCTCTCGGGCCCCACGTTGGGCGCCAATTACTTTTCTACCCTATGTAGCGTGTGGAATTGCTGTTTTGTATATACCACTAGTATTGACTATATGTTAGGCTAAGAAGGTTCGTGCACTTCTGGCTTCTCTCTGGTCTAAGCTCGTCGGATGGGGTGTGGGTTCTTTTCTTACCTAAACATATACGCGCTATGGGAAAAATAATGATTAAGTGCACTACGGAAATGAAAATCGACAACTAAATTGTATTCAAATAAACCACACTGTTTAAGGATGCTATATGCTGGTCATATTGTGCTAGGATACTAGGATGTTGATCGTATCCCGCTCTGTACCCTCCCTACCATGATAGCTCGCGGACTTCTCGGCTATCCCTTGCTCAATACTACGTATAAGTATTACATTTTACTATTATGGGTGTTCATTTGGTCGGCGATGAACCTCATTAAGTTATCAGACTTGCATGATTAGGTAAACATTATAATTCATTTTATTTTATTCATTAGGTTTAAGGTATTTTGACGAAAAGATGTTTAGAGATTTCATATTTAAATCCAATGGCAATGACAATTCTTAATAAAGAAAAAGGAGTAAGAAAATATTTAAATGAACGCGCAGTAGTTTCACTTCTTTTCGAAACAATGGCATTTCACAATTATTTCATATAGATATATGTTCATATGGATCACTACAAAACATAACTACATTGGCGATGCAGATGGCATACCATTGACAATATCAATTATTTACATACATTTGTTACTCACAGATGATATCCGCTTGATCGATGGGCCCTTCGATGTCGCTAACGTGCTGTTTTGGAAGAAGGTTTATGTAGTTATGTGTGTGTGTCCATATATGTGCTCGTTTTCAAATGCTACTGCGAGTTGTACAAGTTTTAAATTGCCTTAGGAATATATGTGTACAAAAAGAGACGTGATTAGATAGAGTTTGAGTGAAAAGATTTGATACAAAAATGTATTTACACCAGTGTGATACTTTTGTTAGCACGTCGCCTTTGGGCTGCCGAAATAATAAGAACGCCTTAGCGTTTCTCTGTCGCAGCTGTGGTTGGGGGGGGGAGGGCCTATGTCAGGCTGGTTATACCCTTGTCGCTATGGCTGTCACCACTATATGCCTCCGGTCTGCAACTATAAAATTCCGATACGTATAGCTCTCAAGCCCTTATGGCGTGATGATCATCTAAATGATGTCGGAATCAGGTCGAATTAAGGAGTCGCATCCGTTGTTAACTGATATACTGGCTCAGCGCGTTTTACGACCCTATTTTAACGCAGTGGCTGAGTATGTCAGTTTTTAGCGCCTAGTGTATAGTTTTGCAGCCACTGGGGGCTCCTTATGGACACGACCGGGCCGGCTGGCAGCGTGGAAACGCTTTCCAAGGCCGGCCGTGTTTAAATCAAATATCGTTGCTACAAGTAAATATATATATGTAATCAGCATTGAGTATTTGTTTAAACTTTCACTGAATATCACCTTTTTGTATGTTTTTTTTTTCACAATGACTTTCAAACTGTGCAGTCGCGTCTGCTGACAAAGTTACACAGCAATTAGCGCTGATATTCACGGACGTTATAATAACTTTGGCTTTCTTTTAATTACGGCCTTTATTACTTGCGATTTGTAATGTATTTTTATGTATATATTCTTTCCGCAAATGTTTCCTTTTCAAAATTTTATATTGGGACGCTTTGGTGACAGTCTGCTTTGCGCTCTGATTAAAATGTGAATGCACGTTGAATTCGCCCTCCTTTATAGACAACGAGAGAGAACATTTGCCGTTCCAACACGCGCAGTATTAGAACGGTTGGTGCCAAAAGTAACGGTTGATCATCTTATTTCTTTATGTTCTCTCTTTCTATCTGCATTATGCGAGAACATTGAAATGAGACGACGGCGAATTAGGAATTGTCGTTTGAGTGCGGCGAATTATTTGAGCGCTTTTTTGATAATTAGAGTTTAAGAGAGTTTATGAGTGCAAGCTAGACAACGGCCACTACACTTGCTGTGCTGCTGCACCAAAATTACAAATTTAATAAAAATGGATAAGACTCCCCTCTTTCCGACATATATAAATATATTAATATATATTTAAATAAATATATGTATATTATATATTATAAATTTATAATAAATGAAAATAAATATCTAATGATAGAACAAATAATAATAAAATTTAATAAAGAAAATAAAAAGATACATAGTGTGGAAAAAAGAAGAAATATAAATCAAAGAATTAATAAATTAAACCTACGCTATGTACCGCAATTTCTAAAATTTTCGCCACGTTCCGGGCAGAGCGCAATCATTCATACCCATAAAAATGTAAACGCATAACACTCACACACTGAGGATTTACTTATTACGTACTCGACTTATATTAATTTGCATTAAATGTTAAATGCACCACGAACACGCGAATTAATTATATATTATTTTATATTTAATATCGAAAATACAAATGTTAATCGACAATCGACGACGACACAAATACAAATTAACATAACACGCTGCCACCTTGCAAAAATTTTGATACAATGCAAATAATTTATCGCCGCAATTAAAAAGTGCCCGAAACCTTAAATTTAAAATAATGATCTAAAGAATTACAAAATATACATATGTATATTAAAAAAAACAAATTAGATAAAATGTTAGTAAATTTATATCAAACATAGACTCAATAGACATGGGGAGATAATATAATTTACACATATTAATATAATTTATATGCATAACATATAAAATATATATCGATATGTTATATATACGAGTATTGTAAATTAAATACAGAGCCAGGATAAACGGTTATATAAGACAGGATATATAGCGCCATATCATTTATGAATATAATTTCAAATAAATCTTCTGGGTACCGAGTTATAACTCTGTGTTAATGTATTGTTAAACGTGTTAACACAATCCAATGAAATGTGGAATAGCGTGTTTCAGTAATACTAAACAGCTACCTATTCTCATGATTTTTATCTGCACTGAATACAATAATATGAACTAAAACTTGTTTATGATCATTGAAACAATATATCTCGTCATCAGTAACTTACCTAAATTACCCTCAAGGAAAATATATAACTTATGATAAACAAATTAACCAAAAAACAAACCAATCAAAAACATACACTGAAAATCTAAATAAAAAAATATTCTTATGTGAATATTTGCTGTGTGTAGGAATTTGAATTATTCTTTGACTTTTACCACGTGCTTAAATCATCATGCCATTGGCACATAGTCCCAATGATAATAGGGCAATGCCTGACCCAACACAGCCGACAGGCACATGTATCTTGTGTGTAGAACACCTACTTGAAGGTGATAATGTTGTGACCTCCGAATGCGGGCATATAATTTATCGCAATTGTATAGAGCGTCATTTAAAGGAATCTTCAGACTGTCCAATTTGCCGTTCTACCAGCGGCTTTCAAAAACTAGTAGATGGTATACCTAATGCTCAAGAAACATTAGCAGTATCTGATGTTAGAATTCATATCACTAGATATCGAGAGCAGCGAAGATCTGTATCTAATCCGGCGCATGCAACTATGAACGAAACCCTAGGTTCAAACGTGCACAATTCTTCCAATGTAGAAGCACAACTCAACGCGTCCACTTATTGTACAACACGTGGCCGTCGAGGGCGTGGGGGAGCCGTTCGTAAACAAACACGTATTTCAAATCGGTTATGCCTGTTGTAGAAATTGATTACAACAAAATCTTTGAGCGCATGGAGAATATTATTGACTCCAAATTAAGCGATATGCAACCTCAATCTGTCGTAGAGTCAGTTAGAACACCGAGTAGAACGGCCCCGTCTCGCTCGTCAATGAGAGTGTCTATATCGCGTAGCGAAGCTCAATCGCATTCTTTTCTCAGCCCGGAAAAAGTGACCCAAATAATTCAATGTTGGGGTATCAAATATGACGGGGAAGAAAATGGTCCAACAGTACAGGAGTTCCTTTATCGAATCGATGCTCTTACTAGAGATAGTCTTTCTGGAGACTTTACTTGTGTGTGCAAAAATCTTCATGTTTTTCTCACAGGAAAGGCCAGAGAGTGGTACTGGCGTTATCGAAAAGAGAATCTTGAAGTTGATTGGGAGAATTTCTGTATGTCAATAAAAACTCAGTACCACGATTTCAAAGACGATGATACTCTCATGAAGGAAATTCGCGCAAGAAAACAAAGAGAGGGAGAGTCCTTTGAATCATTTTATGAATGAATCATGAACATATTTTCTCGCCTTTCTATTCCTTTGGATGAACATCGTCTAACACAACAGTTGATCAGAAACCTTCTGCCTGATCTAAGGCAAGCATACAGGTTTCATCAATTGCTCATCTTAGGCAGTTAGTCTACAAAAGAGATAATCTTTTGGGAGATACAGACTTCAAAAGACTTTCTAAAACGGTAACTGCCCCCAAATTTGTCAAACGTTTTGTAGCCATGGTAGAGGCTGAAGAATCCTCTCATACAGAGTCAGAGACGGAATGCATCAGTCGATGTAGTGCAATTAACAAAAAAATCGTTAATTTGTTGGAATTGCAATAAACCCGGTCACGCGTGGGGCATGTGTTTGGCAGAGCGCTGCGTATTTTGTTACGGTTGCGGAGCCAAAGACATATATAAGGCACAGTGCCCAACCTGCCTCAAAGGTGCGGAAATTCGAAGGCGGGCACCTTGGTCGACAGCAGACATATGCGTCATTACTGGACGAGTGTCAAACACTCTCGTTAATGACCAATCTGGTGGGCGTTTGTACGCTTCAATTTCCTTTTTAAAATTTACAGAAGTTGGACTCCTTGACACTGGAGCCAACATTAGCTGTATAACCGCAGATTTAGCTTGCAAAAATTGGTCAGATTGTTCAAACTTTAAACGAATAGTGTCCGAAGTCAAAACTGCCGATGGTAAGAGCCATGCAGTAACAGGTGTACTTCGGGTTGATGTAGAATATAATGGTTCAACCAAGGAAATTGAATTCTATATTATTCCATCACTAAATAATATTTGGGTATTTAGACGACGTATGCATTGTGTCCGTTGACCGTCTTAATGCGGTTGGCTGCTGAATTTCGTAGAGCCAATCTCATTTTGAACGTATCGAAGAGTCGATTTTGTGTTACTCAAATAGATTATCTTGGATATTTAATTGGAAATGGCGGCATCGCCACTGATCCAAGTAAAGTTAAATCCATCAATTCATTGCCACCTCCAAAGACTCTAAAACAGGCACGTAGATTTCTGGGGTTAGTAGGATGGTACAGGAGATTTATAAAGAATTTCGTTGAGTTAGTATTTACAATAACTGAACTTTTGTCTTCAAAACGAAAGTTAGTTTGGACGGATACAGCTCAGGTCGCTTTTGAAAACCTGAGAGGGGTTGTTACTTCAGCACCCGTCCTACAAAATCCAGATTTTAGCAAGAAGTTTTTCGTTCACTGTGATGCTAGTGATTGTCGCTTAGGAGCGGTTCTAGTACAACTCTCTGATGATAAAGAAGAGCGGCCTGTCGCTTTTATGTCAAAGAAACTAAACCCAGCACAACGTAATTACAGTGTTACAGAACGGGAATGCTTGGCCGCAATGTTGGCTATTGAAAAATTCAGGTGTTATCTCGAGTTGCAAGAATTCGAGATAATCACAGACCATGCGAGTCTTTTATGGCTTATGCGGCAGTCTAATCTTAAAGGTAGATTAGCAAGATGGGCCATGCGTTTACAAGGATACAAGTTTACTATAAGCCATCGTAGAGGGAAAGACAATATAGTACCTGATGCGCTATCCAGAATATATCAGGATGATGTACCATAAATGCCTTAGAGGCGCTTGAACCATCCGTTCATTTAGATTCGCCACATTTTGATGAAGTTGATTATCGCAAACTATGCGATGAAGCATCGAGTCCTGATGGTAAGTATCCAGATTTACGTGTAGAGGACAAATATTTAAATATTCGTACCTCACATGAAAAAGGGACAGATCTTGAAAATTAACGAGCGTGGAAACTTTGGATCCCAAGGGCGTTGACGGAGTCTGTTATTCGTAAAGCTCACGATGTTGTGACCAGTGCTCAATGTGGCATGGTCAATTTCTTTTGGGCAGGAATGGTAACTCAAGTAAGAGACTACGTGCGCAATTGCGATGTTTGCAAAGCCACAAAAGCACCAAACATTACATGAAAACCTCTAATGGGTAAATTGTCTTCTACGGAACGACCGTTTGAACGTCTATATATAGACACATTGGGTCCGTATCCTAGAAGTAAAAGTGGCAATATAGGGCTTCTTATAGTACTGGATCATATGTCCAAATTCCATTATAAAAATTTAACACTGCCTCAATAAAAGAATTCTTACAGAATCAAATCTTTCTCACTTATGGAGTTCCGTATTGTATTGTCAGCGACAATGGCGTGCAGTTCAAGTCTAAAGATTTCAACGCATGGTTAACATCTTTAGGAATTCGTCACTTGTATACGGCACTGTACTCCCCCCAATCGAATGCATCAGAGCGAGTGAATCGTTCGTTGATTGCAGGGATAAGAGCATACTTGGAAAACAATCATACAGAATGGGATAAACACATACATGGTATTAGTTGTGCGTTGCGCAATGCGCATCATCAAAGTATAGGATACTCTCCTTACTTTGCTTTGTAAGGCTTTCATATGGCCACACATGGCTGTCATTATACCCTTCAGAAAAAGTTTAAATTGCTAGGTGAGCCTGAAAATATCCTGCCACGAGAAAACAAGAAACAACGGCAATACAACCTAAGGACTAAAGAAGTCTCGTTTAAAATCGGGCAAGAGATTTTTCGACGGAACTTTCCTCAGAGCAATTTTTCCAAACAAATCAATGCGAAACTGAATCCGCAGTGGCTGAAGTCCAGAGTAAAGAGAGTATTACCTGTTAGAAGATTTCAACGGCAGAGAGATAGGAACCTATCATGCGAAGGACCTGAAACAATAGGAATACGATAAGTCCTGTAGGGATGTCCCTTTTGATACTTTTTCAAGTAGTTTTCCCGTATTCATGGAATCTTTAAAATTACTTGTGGTTGTAATGTACATCCCTAATTAAACATATGTGATATCATGTACATATCATATGTTTTATTGAAGTCGATATCTTTGATCAGAGTTGCCACCCGGAGCAGGAGGACTAACTTTACTAATGTTGCAAAACGAGTAAAATACTAGTACTCATCCCATAACTATCACTTACGTAGCTTCCGCTGTCCAAGCTTCCTCTTTTGCCTTTGAAACGTCGTGGGTACAAGACGTGTAACGTAAAATTCGAAAAGTCAAAATTTTAAACTCAGTGGAAAACGTTAAGCATCCGGCCATTTATCACTAATATTTGTAATAAATAACATCATGTAAGTTTGCCAGAATACGCACATCAGCGTATTTCATTTTATTACTTACTTATAAATTTAACGTGTTACAGAATAGAGATCGCGTTGGCCAGCGGAGCACCACCCTGCCAACCGATCTTCTTATTTGGCGCCCGGCGCAGTTCTTGTTGAGAATTGTTGCGGCAAAACAGACTAACTACAGTTTCCACACTTCAGCACACACATAAACATGCATGCGGCAATGTACAGCTGCATATGTGGGATATACTGAGAAAAAGAAATGAGTGTACAGACCACACCAGCACTACATAAATACAAGCAAATACTTTTTTTTTGTATTTATAAAAATACATACATACCTCTAAGTGTAAAGTGCTGTATCTACACCTACTTTTTATTCACACACACACACACACACATTCACACACCTGCTTTTTTCCCGCTTAAATCGGACGTGTTTCTTGTTGCGCTGTGCGAAATTAATCCTTAACACGAAGTCGGCTTGGCGATTTTGGCTGTTTAACTGCCCAAATCCACACGGTATTAATGTGCTACATTTCGGCGCGTATAAGGGTGAAAAACCGCGAGCGTTTGCTGATTTGCTGTGTTTTTCTTATTTGCAATTCGGTGCAGCTGAGAGGAACAGCTGTCAGCGCTGCCAACTTACGTTAATAAGCGATTGGACCTAAGCGGCGTTGCCAGATCAACAGAGCTGCCAGGGCTGCTCGATCAGTGGGGCGCAAAATTCAAATATACAATTTGAATTTGTGGACAGTAGCTGAATTTGCGAAATATCAACAAAACTTATACTTCTATATAAATTTTTGTGGAGTTGACCGATATTTAGCAAAGCGTTGCTTATTCAAATTCAAATTTGAATTTCTAAAGCTAAGTATCTAATTTAATTAAAAAATCCTTTTTTTTTTTTGTTCTTATTTACTTAGAATTAGTATTAGTTCTGTAATTTTTTTATTTACTGTATATTGGGGGAATCCATTGCCGCAAGGGTTTGATGGACAATCTTGCGGGGGGCATTGCCCCCAACGGCGACAACCTTTTCAGGAGGAGCTCCAGGATGTCGAGGTCCCCCACGAGAGGAGTCGAAACAACAGCGAAGGGTGCTCGTATCCCTGCCCTAGGAGTTGTGAGGGTAGAAACGGACCCTCATCCGACGGCGGCGATACCATGCAATCGCGATGCTGTTCAGGCGACTAACTTGGCCTCTGCAGCATCTACTTCTGCTGGGCAGAAGAAGTTGGCTGATCTTATCAGCGTGCCGACGCAAAAAAGTGCGTCTAAATCCCCATCCGTGTCTCCAACTCGGCCACTTGACCTGTCGGGTTTGGAGAACGAGGGATTAAGGAGCATTTTGGCCTTGATGAGTGCCAAAATTAACATGGTGCTGTCCGCATTCGAGACGCAGCGTCACGTCACGAAGGAAACTAAAGGCGCTATCTCCGACCTGGCTGCCCTCAATTCTAGAGCGATCCAGCTCGAAGGGGGTCTACCAAAGGAGGGTTCGTTCAGGGAATCAGGCACTCAAACAGAGCGACAGACGAAACTGGACCGCCCATCTGCGACTAGCGCAAAAAGGAAGCTAATGAAGGACCCTCCAGTGAAGCCTTCCATAGCGAAGCTTCCTGCAGAGAAGCCTCCGTTGAGCAAGAGCTCAAAACGGGAGACACCCACTCCAGAGGAGCCGAAGGAGGCGAACTCACTTAGCTATGCGGCTGTTGCCAAGGTCGCTAGCAAAGAGGAGTGGTCCAGGGTGAAGCCTAAGCGCTTGCGCAAGAAGCCAGAGGCTCTCATCCTGAAGAAGACTGGGGAAGCGTCTTACGCTGATATGCTCCGCAAGCTGAAAGCGGACCCAAATCTTAATGATTTTGGGAAGCATGTCAAAAAGATCAGGAGAACGCAACAGGGAGAGCTACTGCTCGAGGTAGAGGGTAAAGCTGCAGACAGCGTACCCAAATTTAGAGGGGCTATAGAGGATTCGCTGAAAGAAATGGCAGCAGAGGAACTCCTCGGCTGTCTATCCTCCCAGTTCCAGGGCATCGTGGTTAATCCAGATGCAGTGCGCGGTCTGCGTAAAATGCGGGATGGAACCCAAATAGCGACGGTGATGCTTAGCATAAATGATGCGATCACTGTCTTGAAAGCGGGCACGGTGACCGTAGGCTGGTCACGTTGCCGCATCATCCAGGATGTACGACCGACGAGATGCTTTAGGTGCCTATGCTATGGCCACCGAGCGTCCAGTTGCAAGGCGACCGATCGGTCTGACTGCTGCTTGCGTTGCGGCGAACGCGGGCATAAGGCAAAGGGTTGCAATGCTCCACCAAAATGCATGATATGCAGCAGTGAGGTGGACAGGAACCACACGACGGGCGGTTTCGCGTGCCCGACCTTTAAGGCGAGCCTAAAAGGAGCTAAGAGCCACTATAATGTTTAACCTAATAAACATTATTCAGCTGCTGCTCAGAGTCTTCTTGCTCAGACAGCGGTGGAGCGCAATGTTGACATCATGCTCCTTAGCGAACCATATATCTATGGCAGCACTAACTCGGACATGATCCTTGATGAGTCGGGTAAGGCGGCTATCAAGCTTTGCAGCCCAGTTCATATCCAGGATCGGCCGGCCGATGCATTGCGTGGCATTGCATACGCGCTGATTAAAGGCGTGCATATCTACAGCTGCTATGCGCCACCTAGCGACAGCCCTGACCAATTTGAAGAGATGATCGATACTCTCGTAAGCCACGCGAGAGGGTGCAGGCCGACGATCATTGCAGGAGACTTCAATGCCTGGGCGACCGAATGGGGCAGCCGTGTCTCCAACTCCAGAGGGCGAACTGTGACCGACGCCATGTTCCTGCTAGACCTGGTACTGCTGAATGATGGCCGCAAGCCGACATTCAACAACGACAGGGGTACATCGTACATTGATGTCACCTTCGTTAGCAGAGGCTTAGTAGCCAACGCAAACTGGATGGTCTCCGATGAGGTAACGCTGAGCGACCATGCTCTGATTACCTTTTGCGTGCGTCCAATGGGACCGGTGCGCAGTTTGCAGGTCAAGCCTGGGATGCTAGAAAGATTGATAATGATATGCTGGCATATCAAATAAAATCGAGTCTCTATCAATCTCAAGCAGTCGTGCGGAAACAATGGCGGCTGATCTTATGAAGCTACTGGTATCAACTTGCGATGCTACGATGGAAAAGCAAGGTAAAGCGCAAGAGTCCTGTCCACTGGTGGAACGACTCCTTACACCAGCTTCGGCAGGAATGCCACAGGACTAGGAGACTGGCGCAACGAACCAGAGGAGGCCCTAGCCACGCAGAACATCTTCTGGTCTACAAGGCCAAGCGAGCAGAGTTCAAAAAAGGTATATCGGCTGCCAAACCGCGCTCTTTCAAGGACCGGCTAGATAGTGTAGACGATGATCCCTGGGGACTCGCCTACAAACTCGTTAGCAATAAGTTAAGGAAAAGGGAGGGGGTTCCATCGGAGCCAACTGAGATGGCCAATATCGTGGCGGAGCTGTTCCCAGTGCAGACCACGCTATGGCAGCCACCAGAAAATGCCCCTGCGTCTCCCTTCCCTTGCGTTTCAGTAAGTCGAGGCCGCTAGGCGCATAAAGGCTAACAAAGCTTCTGGCCTGGATGGGATTCCGGGAGCAGTGATTAAGGCTGTGGCGCTGGCCAGACCCGAAATCTTCAGGGACACTTTCCAGCAGTGTCTCATTGACGGAGTCTTTCCCAAGCGTTGGAAAAGCCAAAAACTGGTGTTATTGCCGAAAGGTAAGAGGCAAGCACATGGTGCATGCAACTTCCGCCCACTATGTCTATTGGATATAGTAGGTAAGCTATTCGAGCGTATCCTGTACGCTCGCATAGAAGTAATAACAGAGAGCCCCAACGGCCTGAGTAGTCAGCAGTACGGCTTTCGGAGGGGGAAAAGTACCCTTGATGCCCTCTCGGCTGTTGTAGACATCGCTAAAAACGCTCTCGACGGTGACAGATGGCTTGGCGGTAGGAAGGAGTACTGCGCTATCGTCACGCTGGACGTCAAAAACGCCTTTAAGACTGCAAGATGGCCCACGATCTTAGGGGCTATGCACAACATGGGCATCCCAGAGTATCTGAGGATCGCTGTAGGTAGTTACTTCAGGGACCGTGTCCTTTAGTTCGACACGGAAGCCGGCCCGAGAAGCTACCGAGTTTCGTCAGGTGTTCCCCAAGGATCGGTACTTGGTCCGATCCTGTGGAACATCATGTACAATGGGATCTTGGGCATCAGCAAACCATTAGGAGCAGAATTGCACTGCTTTGCAGATGATGTGGCAATAACAGCGGTCGCCAAGACACTGTCAGAGCTACAGGCAAAATGCAACGCGACGATAAGCTCAACTATCGGCTGGTTGGGAAATGTGGGCCTGCAAATTGCGGCTCACAAAACTGAGGCTGTCCTGGTGAGCAGCAGGAAATCCGTGGAGACCCTGCAGGTCACCGTTAATGGTTTCCAGGTGACCTCAGCGAGATCACTTAAGTACCTGGGTGTCCTTATAGACCACAGGCTCTCCTTTAAGGATCACGCGATATATGCGAGTAGGAAGGCTGGGATAACATCTGCTTCCCTGGCTAGACTAATGCCCAACGTAGGTGGTCCCAGGATGCCGGCTCGCAAGCTGCTAGTGGCGGTGGCAAAAGCCACTTTTCTTTATGCTGCTCCTATTTGGTGCAAAGTCCCTTGGGCGCAAAATTTTTTTACGATTTGCTATGCGTTGGACAAATAAAATTATTTGAGTCGAAGGCTGTTCGCCAAACAGCTGAAAAACAGGCGTGTGAACTGTTTTTCAAGAAAACTGTCAAACAGTTATCTTCCGGTCGCTTTGAAGTCAAGCTTCCTTTCAAGACCAATCCAAAGGTTCTCGGTCTGTCCTTTCAAACTGCTGAAAGGCGTTTTCTACAACTTGAGTGCAAATTATCAAAGGATGCAATCCTTCGAGACATGTACCATGACTTCATGAAAGAATATCTCGATTTAGGACACATGTCCATTCTGAAGTCTGCTCCTCTAGAACAGCATTACTTTATTCCTCATCAATGCGTTCTTAGACCTGAAAGTACCTCTACCAAGCTTCGTGTAGTTTTCGACGCTTCTAGCAAGACGTCAACAGCTGTTTCACTTAATGAAACACTAATGGTGGGGCCAACAATTCAGAGGGAGCTGTATTCAACTTTGATCAATTTTCGATTGAATAAGTATGCCGTGACTGCAGACATTTCCAATATGTACAGGCAGATAAATGTCTCTGAAGATGACAGAAAGTTTCAGCTGATTTTATGGAGAGAAAACACTTCACAAAATATACAGGCATACAAGTTGAATACCGTTACATATGGTACTGCATCCGCACCATTTCTGGCAATACGCTGCCTGTTTGAGCTTGCCGACATACATGCACAATAACATCCTTTTGGATCAGATGTGATCAAAAGGTGTTTTTATGTAGATGATATGCTGGCAGGGGCAGACAGCGTTAAAGAATTAAACATAAAGTGCAAGGAAGTTTGTGAAATATTGGAGTCAGGAGGTTTTCCACTAGCCAAGTGGGCATCCAATCATAGCATCCAGGTTTCCAACACTGACTCTAGCGAAAAGGTTACGTGGAAACTCTTGGAATGCGTTTGGAACCTCAAGAGGATATATTTAAATACCATCTTGATGTGGATAGTTTCCATAGCTTCTCGTTTGTTTGACCCACTTGGTTTGCTGTGTCCCATTATAACAAAAGCCAAAATTTTATCAAGAGTTGTGGAGGCTCAAGATAGATTGGGATGAGACCATTCCTATGAGTCTTCACACAGCATGGCATAAGTTTACCATGACATTGGATGAGACCATTCCTATAAGTCTTCACACAGCATGGCATAAGTTTACCATGACATTGCGAGATTTGCATAAGATCCATATTCCTCGATATGTGTGTGTCTTTCATTCTATGACCAAGTTCAAATTCATGGTTTTGCAGACGCCTCCAGTCATGCATATGGATGTTGCATATATGTACAAACTGCCAACAATCAAGACGTTGGCATTACGTTACTTAAGTCAAAATCTAGGGTAGCTCCACTTAATGTCAAAACCATACCTCGACTAGAGCTATGTGCAGCACTTTTGCTGGCCAAGCTGTGGCATCAAATCTCTCCAACCATGGCGAAATTCAATACAGAACGCGTGAATTTCTGGTCAGATTCACAGGTTACCCTGTATCGGTAAGAGCGTGAGTCTGGCACGTTGGGTACATTTGTGGCCAACAGAGTTGCTGAAATCCAAGAGTTGTCAAATGGTGTTGTTTGGCGTCATGTTCCAACAGACGCCAACCCTGCTGACCTGGTATTTAGAGGATATAAACGAAATTGGAAAGTCGTTGTGGTTTAAAGGGCCAAGTTTTTTGATGGAAGAAAAGGACCAATGGCCACAACTTCATCAGTTCCAGATAGCGTCAACCCTGAAAACTTCTGAAGATAAAAAAGGTGTGATGGTTGGCACACTAGCGGAAGTTATGCATAATTGTCTTGTGGAGTTGATACATCGTCACTCCAATTTTGCTAAATTAATTCGAATAGTAGCATATATACTTTGCTTTTGTTTCAAACGGCTCAGAACAGATTCTCTTGTCGTATCGGCATTAGAAAGGAAAATTTCATTCCTTAAATTAATCGGCGCAGTACAAAGCATTAAATTTAGAAAAGAATTGAAATTGATGGAAAAATCAGCAGTCTTAGCACCTATGTTTTAATCGCTAAATCCATTCGTGGACAAATTTGAAATAATGGCCTGAAATTTGAACTCATTCGGGTAGGAGGTCGTTTGTTACATGGCCCTCTCTCATTTATTTTTATTTTATTTATTTAGTTTATAGTCGAACTATGAACAGTCGACTTTTTTAAAAGTAAAGAAACAATTAAAATTGGATTTAAATTATTTAAGTTGAATTTTAAACTAGAGGTTATTTTAAATTAAAGGTAAAACCTTAAATGTAAAAAAAAAAAAGAAAAAATTAAAAATTGTGCAAATGTGCAAACTGGGATAAAGAAAAGCCGATCCAACATTTGTTGCAGAGGATTGGGGAAAACCCAGAAAAACCCAATCAGATCAGGAGAGTTAGTGTTAGTAACCAAATGTAAGAGTGTTAAAGCATGCAGTATGTTGAAAGTACTACTATGAATACAAAGAAGACAATTATGTGTTTGACTAAATTCTAGATAAGTGGGCGAGGAGTTGTAATTTTAAGCTAGATATCAAGTTGTTATTGTTAGCTACAATTAAGTATAGTTTATTATAGTCCGAACATAATACCCTGAATGGCTCATGCAGGGCATAGTTCGAGCTACAATTGGGAAGTTTTAGAGGAAGGTAATTACGGGTGATTCTACCAGGGACAGAAAAGTGTAGTCTACTAAGTAAGTCGCTACTATCTATGTCACCTTGGATAAGGTTGTTAATAAATATAACACCAAGCATGGTTCTACGATTAGCTAGAGAAGGCAGATTAAGTAACAAAAGTCTACTAGGATAGGAAGGAAGTCTTGAATTTACATCCCAGTTAAGGCCTCGCAAGGCAAACATTAAGAAGTTTTTTTGTACGGATTCAATGCGGTCTCTATGAACTGTGTACTGAGGGTTCCAGACACATGATCCGTACTCGAGAATTGGACGAACAAGCGAAGTGAAGAGAGTCTTAGTTAAGTAAGGATCGTCAAACTCCTTAGACCATCTCTTAATAAAGCCGAGTACACCCATAGCTTTATTAACCATTGATGATATATGTTCAGAAAACTTGAGTTTTCGGTCCAAACGGACACCTAGATCATCAACCAGGGAAATTCTTTCCAAGGTACAACCACAAAGAGAGTATGATACGTACTTTGGGCAGGCACGTGAGAATGTCATCAGCTTGCATTTTGAGCTGTTCAGATTAAGGAGATTTGCACGACACCAAGAAAAGAAACAATCTAGGTCAGATTGAAGGCGAGAATGACAGGAGTCGTCTCTAAATTGAAAACAGAGCTTGACATCATCCGCGTACATGAGAGTACGTGAGTTAAGTATGACCGTTGGGAGGTCATTGATGAAAAGTGTAAAAAGCAGGGGACCTAAGTGGCTTCCCTGAGGAACACCAGATGTGGCATGATCGGGATAGGAACGAGTATTTTTAAAGAGGACTCGTTGGGTTCTGTCACTCAAATAGCTCACAATCCAACTAAGAAGTTTTGGTGAGAAACCGAGAAGATTTAGTTTATGTGCAAGAAGGGAATGGTTGACTGAGTCAAATGCCTTACTGAAATCAGTATAAATGACATCAGTTTGAAGATTTTCCTGAAATCCTTTTACCACAAAGGATGTCAGCTCAAGCAGATTTGTCGTGGTAGAACGACGCTTTACAAATCCGTGTTGAAAAGGGGATATAACGGATCTACTAAAATGCTGCAATTGAGGAGTAATAACATTCTCGAAGAATTTCGGTATAGCCGACAATTTAGAGATACCTCTATAATTGCTTGCATCAGACTTGCTGCCCTTTTTATGTAAAGGGATGATAAAGGATTCCTTCCATATGGATGGAAACGAGGCAGTTACTAAGGACAGCGAAAATAGTTTGAGCAATGGCTTACATAAGGAGTTGGCACAGTATCGAAGTACACAGGCGGGGATACCATCGGGACCTGGTGAGAAGACTGGTTTAACCAATCGAAGATCCCTAATAAGTGAACTTTCATTCAGTAAAGGTGTGAAGATGCCATTCGAGCTTGGTACGCCATATGGATAGGAGTGAATGTTTGGCGTAGAGGAAGAATAAGTTGTTTGAAAAAACTTGGCAAACATATCGGCAATGGCCTGATCTGTGTTCGCCTCAGCGTTATCGAACATAAGTTTAGAAGGAAAGCCCGCTGACCTACGCTTCATGTTAACAAAACTATAAAACTGTTTAGGATTCTGAAAGAACTGAATCCTACATCTGGTCAAATAGTTTTTATAACACTTCGCGTTAAGCACGGTAAAATTTGCCCGAGCAGTTAGGGCTAAGTTCCAATTTTTACTGACAAAGGATTCACTACCATGCAGGTGCAAAGGTGCTAGGTGGGTTGTTAAGGCAGCAAGTTTGGGTGGTGAATGCACGTAGTTTATGTACTGCAGTTGTGAGAAACTGCGTACACTGCTTTAGGTACAAGCCAAAATTACTGGGGAAAATAATGGGAAATTTGCCAGCCGACCGTCTCCGAGAAGGCCGCCCTTTTAGAGTATCTGGTGTAGACTTTTGTGGGCCATTTTACGTCAGCTATAGGATCAGGGGGAGACCCCCTGTAAAAACGTATGTTGCCGTTTTTATTTGTTTCGCCTCAAAAGCAGCTCACTAGGAACTTGTCACGGACCTATCCACTGATTCTTTTTTGAATGTATTTAAAAGGTTCATTGGGAGGCGCGGACTACCCGAGACGATGTTCAGCGACAATGCGACGAACTTCGTGGGAGCGTGCTGAAGGAGCTGCAGACGGCATTCCTGGAGAGCAAGGAGCGACTGACCGGTTACGCAGCGGAGCGAGGGGTGCACTGGAAGTTTATTCCCCCTCGAGCACCGCACTTCGGAGGACTGTGGGAAGCAGCGGTGAAGGCTGCCAAGCACAAGCTGGTGAGAGGAGCGGGCAAAGCGAACCTAACGCCGGACGAGTAGAGCACGCATCTGGTGGACGTCGAAGCGTTGCTCAACTCCACCCCACTGCTCGTAGACACTACCGATCCCAACGATGGCGAGATACTCACACCAGGGCATCTCCTCATCGGGCAGCCTTTGCTTGCGCTGCCGCACGGATCAGGACCAGAAGAGTCGAGCAACAAGCCAGGACCCGCGTACTTGAAGCAGTGGCAGCAGTTATCGGCGCTCAGACTGCACTTCTGGCGCAAGTGGTCCACAGACTACCTGCTCAATCTGCAGAAGCGAACACAGTGGACCAAAGGCGAGGCCAATCTGGCGGAAGGGGCGGTCGTTATGGTGCACGACGACAACACACCCACGCAACGATGGATCATCGGGCGCGTAACGCGCATAGTTCCAGGGGTCGACGGCAAGGTTCGGGTAGTGGAACTAAAAACACCAGCAGGCGCAATTAGACGCCCAATTCACAAGTTGGCACTGCTCCCGAATTGTTAAAGACCGGAGCTCTTCAACGGGGCCGGAATATTGGAGCTCATAAAATAAGTAGCTAAGTTAGTATGTAAGAGAACACATAGAGTGTCGTAAATTTATGCTCTTAAGCTAAGACGATCGGCAAATGCCGACGGCGAATTCGGGGAGTGCGGTCGGACTGTGGCCCACTCTCGCTTGTTAAAATACAATAGTTTTTAGTTTCGTTTGTGCACTGAAGCCAACTACTTTCTTATTAAAAATATTGAAGCCGAACTCCGCGTCCGTTTATTTATTTCGTTTCGATTTCTCTAAAAAGGCCTAGAGAATTTTCAATAATAATATAAAACAAAAATCATTTTTCTGCAAATATATACATATAATTAAACATTTTAGCAAAGAGCAAAACTATGAATTAAACTATATATACCTATACAAAGAAGGAAAATTGATATTCTTTATTGAATTTAAATATTTAACGTTAAGCAACAGTAAAACAAAAACATGAATTTAAACTACTGAAACTGAACAAATGAAAGAAAAAAAAAAAGAAAACCAATCTGAGTTAGTATAAATATAAATAAATAAAATTAATTAAAATTAATTAAAATCAATGATCCGACATTCAGGGAATACTTTCAAACACGAATCAAGACCTCACCCAACATGAGAATTTAAATATTCTAACTTTTTATTCCCACTCCTGTGGGAGCGTAAACTGCAACATATAGTATGTTTATTCTTTATTCTTTAAATTTTTTTAAATAAAATTTGAAAATTATTATGTGTATTGTAAATAACCTAACTGAATTTTTCCTTGAGGCGAAATAGTGTAATGACATGACGAGATAAAACTAAAATTTGGGATTCCTTTAACAACATCTTTTGGAATCAAGGTAGGTCGGGTATAGAACGAGCTGCGATTACACCTAGCAGTCTCGATAACATTACAAGTTTCTATGATCATCAACAATTCTTCCCAACCGTGTTTCTTTTATGCAATATAACAGAAGTTTATTTTTATATCCATCCTGTTGGTTTTTGTTCGTTACCGCAGCAGTAGCCCGAACGCGGAGAGTTATAAAAGAGAAAAAGAAACGCGCGTACGTCTTTCCTTCGTGAATGTTTATTAGAAAGAACCAACATTTTGCAGTACTCTGTTATAAACTTAACATAACATATTTATAGCATTCAATCAGCTGACATGCATGCATTGGTAACATAAACGATGATTTTCGACACCCTTCCTCAATGCAAGCATGTTTACAAAAATTACTTCAAATTTAACAATTTCGTAAACTCAATATGCTTCCTTTTCGACAAATTTTTGGTTAGTATATCTGCAATCATATTATTTGTCGAAACGTACTGCAACATAACATGCCCTTCCCTTATGATCTGTCGTACAAAATGATATCGTATATCAATATGCTTGCTGCGTGAATGATGCACAGGATTCTTGGCCAATTTCTGCGCACTCAGGTTGTCACCATTTACAACTGTTGGAGTTTCATCTATACCGCATCCCACTTCAACGATAAGCCTGCGCATTACCAAAGCTTCCTTGCACGCCGCTGATAACGCCATGTATTCAGCCTCAGTGCTACTAAGTGCTACGCTCCGTTGTTTCTCCGATTTCCAGCAAATCGGACCACCAGCTAAGAAATATACATAGCCAGTATAGGATTTTCGGTCGACCTTGTCGCCGCCCCAATCTGCGTCAACAAAACCTTCAAATAGTTTCCCACACTTCCAGTAGTGTAACCTATACTTTACTGTTGATGCCAGATAACGCAGAACATGCTTCACGCCTGATTGTGTTGAGCCAATTTTGCGATCGAATGCAAAATATCTGGACGTGTTGTAAGAGCCAGCCACATCAGCTCTCTAACCATTGATTGATACGTCATCACGTCAATCCTTCTGCATTGAGCATTCTCGCACAACACCTGATAACCCTCTTCTAATGGCGTAGCTGCCGGCCTGCAGCTCTCCATACCGTATCGCTTTAGTAAATCCTTGATATACTGCGAACTGCTAAGAGTAATAGCTCCAGTTTCTCCCTCACGTAGAATTTCCATTCCAAGAAATAGCTCCAGCGGCCCTTTATCAACACATTCAAAAGCTTTTGAAATGCTCGACTTTATGTTGATCAAGTCCACCTTAGATTTGCATGCTATAAGGAGATCATCAACATATACCAGGATTAGCGCTAAGTCACCTCTTGCCTCCTGTTTATATAAGCATGTCTCATTGTCACACGGTACAAATCCAATTTTCCGTAACACGCTATCCAGCTTATAGTTCTATTCCCTTCCTGACTGCTTCAGTCCGTATAACGCTTTCTTCAAAAATAAAACCTTGTCCGATTGAGTGCCTTCTGCATACCCCAGGCGTTGTGTCATGTATACTACGTCCTTTAGATCGCTATTCAGGTATGCCGTGCATACATCCATCTAATGTAAATATAACTCCAGCTCCGCTGCTAAGGCCAGAATAAAACGCATGCTCTCCAAACGACAAACCGGTGAGAACGTATCCTTATAGTTTACGCCATATTGCTGCGAACAACCTTTCGCAACCAACCTTGCTTTAAAGCGCTGTATTTGCCCAAGTGGATCTCGCTTCAGGCTGAATACCCATTTGCAGCCAATTGCCCGATTCTCCTTCGGTAATTCTGCAACCTGCCAAGTTTGATTCGTAATCAAAGACTCGTATTCCTTCGCCAGCGCCTCACGCCAGTACGTTGCCTCTGGACTTTTCATCGCCTCCTCATAGGATGATGGAACAGTTACATTCTCAGTAACCATAGCGCTGAGTACATTATATTGCTTCTTTGGGCGACCGGGTCTGCCCGTTCTTAGCAACCTTGGTCTGCCTGGACCAATACGCTCAGCCTGCTCTTCCAGTACTAACTCCTCCCCTGCGCTCATGTAGGATTCGTCACTGCTACCTTGTTTGGTAGCAACCAATGTGTCCGACGCATCCGTTTCGTCGTTAGAAGTAATCTCGTCGTTGTGATCTTTCTCAACAACATTAGGCATATGACACTCGTCAACTGACAATTTGTGCATCACACATTCTGCAGCTGCCTGCTCCGGAAGTCCAAACTCGTCAAAAACCACGTCTCGCTTCTCGACTACTTTCCTAAACCCTGGATCATACAGTCCCATACAGCCCTTGGAATTTGCCGAATATCCGACCATTCGATACTCTTTCCCCTTGGGTTTGAACTTGCTTCTCTGTTGACCTTTGTCCAGCGCCACTGCGAATGAACCAAAAACTTTTAGATGACTGATATTCGGTTTCTTACCAGTCCTTGCTTCCATTGGTGTCCTTCCGACCTTAGTGGGCGAACGATTTCGCAAATACACCGCTGTGTATATTGCCTCTGCCCATAATTCTTGACCTAATCGTGACTGTACCAATAAGCATCTGGCCATTTCCACCAACGTCCGATTAGCACGTTCAGCCACACCATTTTGTTGTGGAGTATAAGCCTTTGTCAACTGCCGTGCGATTCCCATTTCCTTGAAATATTCATCGAATTTCTTGTTGACATACTCTCGTCCATTATCGCTTCGTACGCATTTTAACCTCTTTCCAGTCTGCCGCTCCACTCATCCTTGCCCTTAAGGAAATACACATATGTCCGCCGTGACATAACGTCTGTGAACGTCAGGAAATACCTGGATCCGCCAATTGATTGAGTTTCGAATGGACCACACACATCCGTATGCACTAATTCCAGCAGTTCCTGCGCACGACTTTCGCTCGCTTGCGGAAAGGGCTGCACATGCACTTTACTGATCATACACGTCTTGCATGATGTGTTCTCTGTGACATCAATCTTATCCATTCCTCGAACTAGTTCTTTATTGACTATATCCATAAGACTTGCGTAATTCAAATGTCCGTACCGTTTATGCCAAAGCAACGCAATCGCGTTAACAGCTGCATGACATCTGTTATGTTTGCATTATATCGTGTATAGACCTCCAGTTCTGTTAACTTTCAGAATACATATTCCGTTTCGCATAATTTTTGCATTTTTTGCGTCAAAATTAACAGTGCATTTTTTTGCGACCGTATAGCTCACACTAATGAAATTCCCCTTCAGTTTGGGAACATATAAGACATTGAGTAGCTCAACTGTATACGACTCAGTTTGCAACTGCACACTGCCTATGCCTTCAGCTTTCAGAAATCCGGCATCCGCCAAACCGATCATTTCCGTATGCTTCTCAAACTTTGTGAACATCTACCTCTCGCAACACATATGACTCGTTGCTCCACTGTCCAAAATCCATTTGAACTTTTCAAAGCTGCTGCCATTCAATGCATTCAATAAGCTGAACTGCTGTTGCCCGCCTGTTACCGACACTGCTCTGCCATCTTCATTATGTGAGTTCGCCGCCTTGCGACAATTCGCTTTTATGTGCCCTTTTTTGCCGCACCTATAACAGACGACACTTCGTTGTTTCTTCTTTGTAGCAAGTTTCGCACATTTTTGCGTCGCAGAAAAAGCCGTTGAATTTTCTGTATGCCTTTCCGTATTCTCTCTCCTCTCGCCTTCTTCTTTGAGTTTGATGCACAGAATTTCGAACGTCGGCAAACTGTCGCGCGTCTCAATGGCGACAACGAAATTCTCGTACTCAACTGGCAAACTTGAAAGTAATACAATTGACCGTAATTCGTCATTTATCGTGATTTCAACTCCAGCTAGTTGATCGACGATCTCACAGAAATTACTCAGGTATCACACCATGCTCTGCCCCTCAGACATGCACAAACCAAGCAAGTTCTTGTATAATGACACCTTCCTCACAGGTCCACTCGGCTGATGCACCTCTCGTAGCTTTATCCACGCTGCATTCGCCGATGCACAGTTTTTTATATATCCTAACTGTGATACTTTAACGCTCAACGTGATCATTGCCAATGCCTTTCGATCAAGTGAAACCCAGTCAACGCCTTCTCCTGCAGATGACTGCTGTAAATCGCCTGACGCAACATTCCAAAGCTCAGCATGCACCAACACGCACTTCATTTGGACACACCATGAGTCATAGTTGTTTTCCTCCAGCTTCTCGATCTGGTACAACGAACTCATCTTGTTTTCCCGTCGCAATTTACTGTCTTTCTAATTGTTTATTAACCACATAAATACTGTTAAGTGCATAACACCTCCATCTAGGCTAGAACGAAACCTGGGCCCATAACTTGTTGGTTTTTGCAGCAGTAGCCCGGACGCGGAGAGTTATAAAAGAGAAAAACGAACGCGCGTACGTTTTTACTTCGTGAATGTTTATTAGAAAGAACCAACATTTTGCAGTACTCTGTTTGTAGTATTCCTAGTAGAATGCATTCGAACATAAAATCGAAAAAAAATAATATTCGAATTACCCCTCTCATACACTGCACTGGGTAAGCACAGCATAAAACTTTTCTCTTTCCTCTCTTAAAGTCGCCCACGCGGTTGTCTAATCGTATGATTTAACCGTAACCCTAACTTAAAGCTTTTTCTTTGAAGTTATAAAAAGAGCTTTTACCATAGATATAACACATTTTTTGATCGGCTCTTTTGTTAAATAGACGCATTATCTTTGTGATCTGAAAAATTTAAATAAGAAGTTTTAATAAAAATCTGCAATCGGCTGCTGCAGTCATAAAACCAGACATAGCAATTCCCTGGCTAAGACCAAAAATAAAAATCGGATTAATTCCATTAATTGGAGCAGTGGTGGTACATTCCTCAAAAGCCGTGTGGCAGGCGGTGTTTTTTTTGGAGTCTAAAAGGCCTGGCCACGCTATCTTCAACTTAATCTAGAGCCCACTGAATGTCGTACGACTTCGGTTAAATCCAAACCAGGTCAAAGGTCGATAAAGGTTTCCCCTGGTTCTGTTCCGTGGACCTAATCTTCAATAAGATCTAATCAAGATAAGTCCTGATATTGCTGTGTACAATGCTGGTGCCAAGTATTACATAATCACCTAGTTATCGGATGCAAACCAAATTCCATCTTTATTAGAAAACTCGCGAAATGTTTCCCCAGACACAGTTTAGAAGTCACCTATGTTTCTCAAACTGCTACCAGTGAATTAATTTTGTGCGAGATCAGCTGTCGAGTTCAATGAACTCAAGAGCGGCATTAAAGTTGCATTAAAATCATTTCAACGAATTAAAATCATTTAAACAATTTTTATATGAAAATTTAAGTCTTTGGAAATCTAAATGAATTCAAATTTATATTCCAATGTAGCTTAAGTAACGTAATTTTCTAATATATAAATTCTTGCTTATGGCCGGTTAATTTGATTTTTTTTTGGGACGAGCATGTACACATGGTTGGCATATATATCTAATTTATTTTGAGTATCTTTAATACAGCTTCCAACTTTAACCAACCACCGTTCAATGGGCCCATCGTTCGAGAGAGTTGCAGATAAATAAAACCAAAAGAAAAGTAAATATGAAAATGAGTGAGTTTACCTAGTAGCTTGAACATATATTAGGATATAAATGCCACATGTAAATTCCCCAATTTAAGGCCCATTTTTTTTTATAAGCAGTGCTAGAAACTGTATTGTTTTGCCTTGATTTGCCTTCTTTTCATGAAAGAAAAGACAATGTATTTAAAAACTTTCAAAATATTGAATTATTGTGAAAATAGAAATTGAAAATGATTAACTAAATGTTTTGTTATGGGTCTATCTGGATCTTCGCGGAGACAACATGAAGTAAATTAGTAATCGTTTCATTAAATATTAGGGGCAATGTCCAGACATCCCTATTTGCATTGCCATGTTAGGGAGGGTAGAGACGAGGGGCAGCAACATCTAGTTCCCTCTGAAAATAATTCCAGTATTCGTTTGAGAAGGTGTGTCGGCACCGATTTTTTTTCATTCTTGTAGATATTACCACTATGCTAGTTAAACCGTGCACTTATATTTTATGACGTGGCAGGTACTAGGGAGTTTGGCCAGGAAAACCCCGACCAACCCGGCGAGCCTGGACCGAGCAAAGCAAGACTTTACATCACTCAACAAATTTTGTTTTGGTTACATATTTTCATATAGTTTTTCTTAAAGAATACGTTCTAAATCTATCCTTGGATTTTGCGTTTGCAATTCTTTTAATGGGATTGGACGACCAGGATGAGACTAGACAATTCTGAGGATTTTATATGGAATTTAAATTAAAATTCACTTCGTATTCATTTGGATTACGAAACTCTGTTTAGTTGTACGGATTTTGTCCAATAGTTCGAAGGAATCTGAAACAGTTGTACATACTCATTAAATTGAAATAGCAAATGTTACTGGAAATTATTTATCATTATTTTGTGTTGTCGAAGAGAGGTGAAAGATAGACCTATATTTTTTTTATGATTTATATTCAAATTCGTATTTTCAGATATTTTTGTGGTAAATAAAATTGCTATTTACTCCTGAATTGATTTTACCTAATTTTGGAAATTGTATTTTCATAATGTCGGTAAGACACAGCAACGATGACCTTGTGGCAGCTTCAGCTACTGCAGATCCTTTTTGTGGAATTTGCAATGAAGTAATGATTTCCACAAATATAATAGCAAAAACATCATGTTCGCATAGCTTTCATAAAAATTGCATCACTGAACATCTTAAATCAAATACTTTATGTCCCATTTGTTCCAGTGATTGTACACAAATGGCATTACGATTTTCAAATAATACCCTTTTCGCCGAATTACATGATTCAGAAAGGCCTGGTAGCAGGAATGATTCAATTAGTAATAGAAGCAATTCTCAGCCCACGAAGGGCCAGAAAGCAGTTCGATTCCGCGGTACTATTCCTAAATCTAAGATGACTACCAGATTAAATACTCGTGATAGATTAGATTATATTCTCGCAGAACCAAGCTCCAACTTGTCCTTTAACACTCCTGTAGATATTGCAAATTTTGTTCAATCTAAAATTAGTGCACATCAAGCAACGATGGTCGAAAATCTAACCTCATATTTGGATAAATCATACGACCATACAAGAACAATTAGCTTTGTTAAAAATTAGTCAAAGAACAGACTTAAGACCACCAGACATATTCCAAGATAATAATCAGGCAAGTACAAACAACTATAGATCTCAAAGGAACCAGTCAGTTTTACCTGGAGTATCACCAAGAAATAGCGTTCTAAATGGAAGTATAAATCCTCGTGTATCTCCAGAAAAAGTCCCAAATATTATACAAAGTTGGCACATCAAGTTTGATGGCTCTAGAAATTGTATGAGAATGGAAGAGTTCATTTATCGAGTTCGTGCTTTAACCAGGCAGAATCTGAACAGTGACTACGAATTGCTTTGTGACCACTTATACTTGTTATTTACTGGAAAAGCCAACGATTGGTACTGGAAATTTCACCGTTCCCACACCAATTTCACTTGGAACACTTTTTGCGAAGAATTTAGGAAAAGATTTGAAGAAGTAGAAACAGATTATGATATATGGGAGAAAATAAGAAAACGTCGCCAAGGTGAAAATGAGCTTTTCGATGATTACCAATATGTCATAGAAGATCTCGTTGCCAGACTTCAGAACTCCCCATCTGAAGGTGAGCTAGTTGAACTGTTGATCCGGAATGCTAAGCCAAATTTTCAACATGAATTACTTAATTTAAACATTCCGAATCGTTCACGGCTCAGACAAGCAATTCGAAAACATGAACAATTTTATTCTAATTTAAAATTCTTTAAACCAAAAGCTATACGTCCTCAGATTTCCGAGATTAATTGTTCTGAAGATAATGAGGACCAACCTATTTTTGAAGAAAGAACAGAAGAAGTCTTAGCTATTCAGCGTCGTTCAACTCCTTTAATACCAACATTTTGGAATTGTGACACCAAGGGTCACAAATTTTTTGATTGTGTAGGACCCCGTAGTATTTTCTGTTACGGCTGTGGAGCTAAGAACACTTATAAGCCTGTCTGTCCTAAATGTACCCAAGCGGGAAACATGACGAAGGGTGTGTCCAACAACAGCCAGACACATCCATAACAATTCAAAATATAGCTTCTTAAACCCCAGCATCCGAATTAATAAATGATCATATAATTCGTGATGCTGAAACACAAACAACCAAGCTCAGTCCAGAAAATCAAATTCATTATTCTTTTATTCCCTTACATAAAAGAATAGGAAAATATAACTCTCTTCGTGAAAAGATTTTCAATGAAACAGATACTAGTACACAACTAATAATAGAACCCAAACGGTCGACCAAACGGTTACGTAATTTTTGGAAACGAATCCAAATTGATCTGAAAAAAATTATTAGTGCTATATTTTTAGAGTCTGATAATAGAAATTACACTAATGTACACGTTGACAAAAAAGAGTATGTTGCATTATTGGATTCTGGCGCTACAATTAGTTGCAGTGGTAGTTTGGCAGCCCAAGAGCTTTTGTCCAATCATAAGACTCGCAAGTGTTTGGGAGTCATAAAAACCGCAAACGGAACAGAAAGTAAAGTAGTAGGAAAAATAGTAACACCAATTAAATATAATAATAAAATTTTTGATTTGGAAATATTTATAATCCCAGAAATTAAACAAAATATTATACTAGGAATGGATTTCTGGAAGAAAGCTGGTTTGGCTGATAAAATTTCGGATTCTCCCTTGATTTCGGAATTAGATATAGAAACTTCCGAAGAAAATGAGGATAGTCCTAAATTCCATATTTTAACACCTGAGCAAAAACAACGCCTCAAAACTGTAATGGCAACATTCCCATCTTTTGCTGCAGAAGGTTTAGGGAGAACTAGATTGACAACCCATATCATCGACGTAGGTACAGCAAGTCCTGTTAAACAGCGGCATTGGCCTGTTTCTTCAGCCATTGAGAAAATAATGTTCGCTGAGGTTGATAATATGTTGGCACTCGACGTCATAGAAGAGTCCACTAGCCCATGGAGTAGTAATTGTGTCCTGGTGAAGAAAGGCGAAAAATACCGTCTATGTCTCGATTCGAGAGAGGTGAATAAAGTTACAAAACGTGACGCATATCCACTCCCCCATATCGACGGCATTTTAAGTAGACTACCACCTGCACGGTTCATCACCGGTCTTGATATGAAACATGCGTACTGGCAGATACCATTAGAGGAGAAATCACGATAATATACGGCTTTCACTATACCGAACAGACCGCTATATCAGTACAAAATGATGCCATTCGGTTTATGTAATGCCGCTCAAACTCTATGTCGCTTGATGGATACAGTCATTCCACCCCATCTAAGAACACGTGTGTTCGTTTATCTTGACGATCTCCTGGTTCTATCAGATGACTTTAATTCGCATTTAGTTTTTCTCCAGGAAATCGCCCTGTGCTTGAGGACCATTAATGTTGGTAAATCAAATTTTTGCATGAAGGAAATTTCATATATCGGGTTTACAATAGGCAACGGACAAATAAAAACAAACCCAGATAAAATAAGAGCCATAACCGACTTTCCAGTTCCGACCACTATTAAGCAATTGCGCAGATTTTTAGGTTTAGCGGGATGGTATAGGCGATTTGTGGACAACTACGCCACAGTTAGTTTTGGCCTGACCGAATTGTTAAAACAAAAAAAAGGTTTTAAATGGAATGAGCACGCCCCGAAATCGTTTGAAAAATTGAAATCCTGTTTAACCGTCGCACCCATTCTAATTACTCCCAATTTTTCTGAACCATTTGTCTTACTTTGTGACGCTAGCACCTATGGAATCGGCTATGTATTAGCACAAAAACGAGACGGAGTCGAATTACCAATAGCGTATATGTCCGAAAAATTATCTAAAGCACAGCGTCACTATTCAGTTACGGAGTTGGAATGCTTAGCGGTTATAAAAGGTATAAAAAAGTTTCGTTCTTATATTGAAGGACAGGAATTCCTCTTCATAACCGATCATGCCTCTCTTCAATGGCTCATGCGACAAAAAGATTTATCTGGCAGATTGGCCAGATGGTCGATGAAGTTACGATCATTTACTTTTGACATTTTACATTGAAGTGGTTCGCAAAATGTTGTTGCTGACACCTTGTCACGTAGAGATGAACCTACAATTGAATTTATAACTCTTTTTAAAGAAGGTCCAACAATTGATTTAGAATCAAAGGAATTCAATTCACCTGAATATCAGTCTCTTATTGGAAAGATTAAATTAAATCAGTCCAAAACACCTGATTTAAAAGTCGTTGACAATTATGTGTATAAGAGGACTCAATTCGCATCTGGCGACCCGAGTCAAGAAGATTTTTCATGGAAGCTTTGGGTACCCTCTAGCTTAGTGGGAGATGTTCTTAACCAAGCACATAATATGCCGAGTTCTGCACACTGTTGAATGAGTAAGACTGTTGACAAAATAAAAAAACATTTCTTTTGGCCTCGTATGGTTAGCGAAATTCGGAAATACATATCAGAATGTGATGTTTGTAGAACTACCAAGAGTCCAAACACAGTCCTAAAACCCCCGATGGGCAGACCACTCATTTCGGAACGACCTTTTCAGAAATTGAATGTTGACCTTTTAGGACCTTATCCGCGTTCGAAAAGTGGCAATATTGGTTTGTTGATAATAGTTGACCATAACACCAAGTTTCATTTTTTATGCCCATTAAAAAAGTTTAAAGCCCCTAAGATTTGCGAATATTTAGAACAATCAATTTTCTATACTTTTGGAGTGCCCGAAACAGTCTTAACAGACAATGGTTCACAATTTAAATCCAGCCATTTCCGGAAATTCATTGATAGTTTTGGTGTTTTCCAAAAATGCACCGCAATTTATTCACCGCAGGCTAATGCCAGTGAGCGATTAAATCGATCGGTATTGGCTGCAATACGAGCGTACATTGGAACTGAACACTCGAATTGGGACTTGAATTTGAATGCCATTAGTGGTGCACTAAGAGCTACTCTTCATAGAAGTACTGGATATTCACCTTATATTCTGACCTTCGGCCAGAATATGATTCTAAACGGTCAAGATTATGAATTGCTACGCCGCTTAGATTTGTTGGAAGATGATACTCGATTAGAGAGAGCGGACAATCTGAAAGTGGCCCGACAAATAGCCAAAGAAACCATAAATCGAGTACATCAGGAGAATGGCAATAGATATAATTTACGTTGTCGACAAGCCCAATTGAACGAAGAAGATAAAGTGTACGCTAGAAATTTCACACAAAGAAATGCTATTAAAAATTTTAGTTCAAAACTAGCACCTGTCTTTATTTCGGCGACAGTGAAAAAAAAACGAAGCCCGTATTATTACGAGTTAGTAGACGAGAAAGAGAAACCTCTTGGAGTATTCTACTTAAAAGACATACAAGTAAATTCAAAAAAATAATGGTCTTCAGATAATGCATCTTCGAACAGGTCTTTTTCCATTATCTGCGCTGTAGTATTCCAAGTAGAATGCATTCGAACATAAAATCGAAAAAAAATAATATTCGAATTACCCCTCTCATACACTGCACTGGGTATGCACAGCATAAAACTTTTCTCTTTCCTCTCTTAAAGTCGCCCACGCGGTTGTCTAATCGTATGATTTAACCGTAACCCTAACTTAAAGCTTTTTCTTCGAAGTTATAAAAAGAGCTTTTACCATAGATATAACACATTTTTTGATCGGCTCTTTTGTTAAATAGACGCATTATCTTTGTGATCTGAAAAATTTAAATAAGAAGTTTTAATAAAAATCTGCAATCGGCTGCTGCAGTCATAAAACCAGACATAGCAATTCCCTGGCTAAGACCAAAAATAAAAATCGGATTAATTCCATTAATTGGAGCAGTGGTGGTACATTCCTCAAAAGCCGTGTGGCAGGCGGTGTTTTTTTTGGAGTCTAAAAGGCCTGGCCACGCTATCTTCAACTTAATCTAGAGCCCACTGAATGTCGTACGACTTCGGCCGACTTTGGTTAAATCCAAACCAGGTCAAAGGTCGATAAAGGTTTCCCCTGGTTCTGTTCCGTGGACCTAATCTTCAATAAGATCTAATCAAGATAAGTCCTGATATTGCTGTGTACAATGCTGGTGCCAAGTATTACATAATCACCTATTGTTTTGCCTTGATTTGCCTTCTTTTCATGAAAGAAAAGACAATGTATTTAAAAACTGTCAAAATATTGAATTATTGTGAAAATAGAAATTGAAGATGATTAACTAAATGTTTTGTTATGGGTTTATCTGGATCTTCGCGGAGACAACATGAAGTAAATTAGTAATCGTTTCATTAAATATTAGGGGCAATGTCCAGACATCCCTATTTGCATTGCCATGGTAGGGAGGGTAGAGACGAGGGGCAGCAACATCTAGATCCCTCTGAAAATAATTCCAGTATTCGTTTGAGAAGGTGTGTCGGCACCGATTTTTTTTCATTCTTGTAGATATTACCACTATGCTAGTTAAACCGTGCACTTATATTTTATGACGTGGCAGGTACTAGGGAGTTTGGCCAGGAAAACCCCGACCAACCCGGCGAGCCTGGACCGAGCAAAGCAAGAGTGCACATCTTCCGCACCCAAAACTCCCCGGGCTCAGGTTTCTATCAGTCACCTTAGCCTGAGCTTCAAAGCCATTAATATAAACCAGGCTGTACACTACATGTTATAAACTTAACATAACATATTTATAGCATTCAATCAGCTGACATGCATGCATTGGTAACATAAACGATGATTTTCGACACATCCTAATTCGACACAGGGACTAAATAAAATTAAACTTTTATGTACATACTGCGGTATCCGTCAGGGACATTTCGTTTATCGGATTATATGGTCTTCGACCCCCCCACCCGACTTCAGCTAGCCATAACAAGGGTCCTCATCGACTGTAAATACCTGATGTTATTTGCAAAACCATCTTGTATACTTATACCCAGACACACCATTCTTACCGCATAGAATACCATATATCTTGCCTTTCAGTTATATGCATGGTTTATCAAACCCGTGTATGTCGCTAAGGGTTAATATGTGTTCTCTCTCGCATTTATATTTCATCTGAGGATGAAGTGGTGATGCGGGGGTATATGACAATACATAGACTAAACAATCCTTAAAGATCAAGTCTTCCAAAAGATTTTTCATACAACATTGAAAGGTTGCTGGTGCATTTTTCAGACCAAAGGACTCGTATTCGTAATGTCCATGTTTTGTTGAAAATGCTGTCTTGGATATTGACTGTGACTGGTTGTGAAGTATTGACAGCGTCCAAGCTTGTCTAATATTTCATCCATTATGGAATAGGGAATTTGTCATCAATGGTTATTTCATTGAGACTGCGATAGTCTATGACTAATCGAAATTTTACTTTGCCTGAAGCATCTCCTTTTTTTGGCACAATTTAAATTGGAGAACAATAAGGGGACATAGATTTTCTAATTATCTTTTGTTCTATCATTTCGTTGATTTGCTTGTTGACCTCTAGATCAAACGCTTGGGGGTATTTAAATGGTTTTTGTAGATAGGGTCTTCGTGTTTTGTCTGAATAGAGTGCTTAATCGTACTCGTGAAGGTCAAATTTTCACCTTTTTTGTACTGAATATCACAGTACTCAAACAAGACGTGCGAAAGTTGTTCCCTTTCTTCTTTATTTAGATGTTCTAATCTGAATACGTTGGATTCTTTTAACTCTTCGTCTAAGGCGTAGTTAGAGGATGTTACTAGAAGGGCTTATTCCATGTAAGGGGTAATAAGAGAGTTTTCCTCAGATTTAGAAGACTTGGGACTCTTATAGGTAGTCTTGGACTCTTCTGAATTAGATGACTTGGGGCACTCATTGGTAACCTTGGAGTCATCTGGTTTTAAGTGGAGTTTCCGCTTAGTTTTTCGGAGGGTTTTCTCCTTAGTTGGAATATGTAGAGGGGTTTCCTCTGTTTTAAAGTGGGGTCTCCGCTTAGTTTTTCGGAGGGTTTTCTTCTTAGTTGGGGTATGTAGAGAGGTTTCCTCTGTTTTAGATGATCTAGGGTACTCGTTGGTAACCTTTGACTCATCTGTTTGGATGTGGTCGCACCACATTTTGAATGAATAGCCATTTATATTGACCGTTTGTGTAGAATAGTTGATTTGGGTAGTAGTTGACTGTAAATAATTTCTGCCTAATAGAAAATCATATTTCTCTGAGAAGTTGTGGACATAGAACTTTTGTTTAGTAGGATAAAGTTTGCTTGGATGCAATGAAACACTTTGGTTCAATACCATTTATAGTGTGGACTTTTACTTTAGAAGGTTTGATTGGGAAATTGAAGAAACTAAACATTTAAGAGTGATATTATTTATTTTGATTTTTAAGAACGGGTTACCTCCTCCTCTGAATCGCTTTCCGACTCTGAGGCTGGTTGAATAAAATTTTCACCTGTGTCCATATTATATTGGGCACTGGCAATTTCTCTCGGCCTTTTAACGGGAGGGTCTGGTGCGCTACTACTTTGTTGTTGGTGATTTGTGTCATGCATAGCATTATTCATGAAATTTTGAAATCTTCCCTTGTTCTTTGAGGTGAATTTGTATTAGAGTTGGAATTACTCTGGGGTTTTGTTCTGTCATTGAAGGTTGTTTCATAAACACCTTCTTGCTGTGCTATTTGTTTGAGTTTGGATACTGTCGTTATGTCATGTCTAGCAAGGGTCATAAATAACCTATCAGGCAATTTTCTCATGATAACGTCTTTAACTGTGTTACTTAAGGCATTTTGATCAAAGAGGATACCTAAATCAGCTACTTAAGATATTCTTCAGAGTGGGGTTAAGTCAAGATTGTAATTGATGACATGATAGTTGCATCTGTAAAATGACATAACCTTGCACTTCGAACAGTTAAGATGCAGCAGATTATGGCTGCACCATTCAAAAAACAAATCAAGATCTGTTTGAAGAAGGTTATTTGAAGGATCATTGTGTGTCAAACAGAGTTTCACATCATCAGCATACATAAGAATGTTAGAGTGAAGGAGTATTGAAGGAAGATCGTTAATAAAAAGGATAAATAGCAATGGTAGTAATGGTAAAGTAACTAAGATCGGCTTAGAAAGATATTCTTTAAAAAGAACTCGTTGAGACCTGTTAGTTAAATAATCAGATATCCACAGAAGGAGCTTTTGAGGAAAACCAATCAAATTTAACTTATGAATTTAGAGATTATGATTTACGGAGTCAAATGCTTTACTGAAGTCAGTATAGACCACATCAGTTTGCATTTTGTTCCGAAATCCTAGATTTATGTGAGATGAGAATTCTAAAAGATTAGTAGCTGTTGATCTTGCCTTTATAAACCCATGTTGATGGAGTGAAATTATAGATTTACACATAAAGTTAAGTGAGCCGTAAAATTTTTTTCAAAAATCTTAGGAATTGCAGACAATTTGGAAATGCATCTATAGTTCTTCACATCCTGCTTAGAACCACTTTTGTGAAGAAGAATGGAAAAAGAGTTTTTCCAAATAGGTGGGAAATAACTATTGGGTAGTGACAAGTCAAATAGCTTATGAATTGGCTTCAAAATCGAATCAGCACGAAATCTAAGTACGCATGCTGGAATTCCGTCAGGGCCAGGATAAAAAACGGGTTTTATCGATTTAAGATCATTAAGTAGAGAGGTTTCGTCGATAGAAGGACAGAAGACAGGTAAAGGGGAACTATAAGGTTCAGTTAAATAAGTTGATTGAAAAAAGTCTACAAACAAATCGGCAGCTGCCTGATAATCAGTTGCTTCCTTATTTTCGTATGATAGAGAGGGAGGAAATCTACTTGATTTACGTTTTAAGTTAACAAATTTATAAAACTGCTTTGGGTTCTGAGCAAACTACAAACGGCAGCGACGCAAATACTTTTTGTAACAATTTTCATTCAGAGCAATAAAGTTTGCTCTTGCAGCAATATAACGTGTAAAATCAGAAGGATTACGAGTTAATTTAAACTTTTTAAAATACCGCGATATCAAATTTTTCAGCCTTACTAACTCACGTGAAAACCAAGAAGGCCTTTTGGACTTGGAGTAACAGGGACACATTGATCAAAAAATGAGTTCATAGAGGAATAAAAAAATGAAATGCATGTATTAAGATCAGAAAATGAATAAAGAAATGACCAATCATGTTCCAAAATTAAACAATTTAATTTTTGAAAATCGGTCCTACGAAAACAACGTGATTTTATTATAGAGGAAACAGTTGCATTTTGCATTGAAGTTGGCAGAGTTAGAACCAGGTCCAATGTACGATGATAGGGATCTTCAGGAAGAACTAAGGGATTCATTCTAAAGATAGTGTTTAGTAAAATGTCAGAAAAGAAAATTAAATCAAGCATTCTACCGCTACAATTAGGAACAGTATTTATTTGATAAAGAGATAGCTCCGAGAGGCCATTTAAAAAAGAGTTAAATACAGAGGGCACCAATATATCGGATTGAGATGACCAAGTAACTTCTGGTAAGTTGAAATCACCAAAAACTAGCAGATAATCTCTATCAGATAGTTTAGAGGCAACTGATTGGATAGATGAAAGATGGTCTAGGTAGACAGATATATCAGATGAGGAAGGAATATACGAAAAGGTAATGTAAATTGAAATTTGACATATCGTCATTTTAATACGTAAAAATTCTAAGGAAGAACAATGGTCTAATGGAACAAGTTCGGAAGGAAGATCAGATTTTACAGCTATAAGAACACCACCTCCAATTCGTGATAAACGGTCACATCTGAAGGAGGTGTACTTATTAGGAAAAATTGAGCAGTTTTCTACATCAGGTTTTAACCAGGTTTCGGTAAATATTAGAATTTGATGATCGAACGATACACTATTCAAAAACAAATTAGAGAGTTTAGAATTTCGGCCTCTAACGTTTTGATAATCTAAATAAAGATGGGATATTTCTACTGGTTTTTTTATGTTTGATTGTTTGATTTTGTTGATTGAATAAATGATTTTACATCATCAATCGAAGTATCGGGTGCAAGGCGTGAAACGAAAACATGTTTCTTGGGATTAACCGCGACAAGCGATTTAACGTTTGAAACAACCGTTGAGTATTGACGGCAGTGTTATCAAAAGAATTTTGAAGATTCTTTTTGGATAAAGGCGCGACTGGAGAGGTGACGATCAAAAGTGGTGGATCGCAGAAAAGACCCGAGGCGGCTGGAGGAATGTTAGGGGTAGAGGAGGCAATAACTGGAGATGTTATAACTAAAGGAGTTGCCGGGGGAAGTGCTGCACGCAGCTTTTCAAATTTCAATTTAGTCTCCCTAAGCATTTTACTCAAAGTTAGCTCTTTCACCCGACAAACTTTGCATGACCATTTCAGGCCAGATTCATTGTTGTTGATGGAGTGCTGTTACCTGCTGTTAGGCCTATGCATTTTATATGATAGAATTTATCACACAACCAGCAACAAACAAAGTCTGGCTTTGAATCGGCCTTGCATTTGCAAGAAGTTGCGGAGCACACCATCATTATTAACTAATATGCCTACAAAAAATATGTTAGGGAACACCAAAAAAACAAACAAAAATGTTAAAGCGAAATACGAAAAATAAGTTCCAAAAGGAAAAAGTTAAGAAAGAGCAAGAAAGCAAAAGTAATCTAATGTTACACAGCTGGTTACCACTAACACAAGCGTAGTTAACAAGAGAGCGTAAGAAAGCCTGAGAGCGAGAGCACGAGGAAGTCTAGACACGAAATAAAGAAAGAGCAACAACACAACAATAACTTTTAGCACAGCAGAGCACACTCAGAGACCGTGCAAGCGAGAATGAACTTGGGATTGCGAAATAGAAACAAAAACAAAAATAACAAGACGCCAGAGACGCGTCAATTAATAAGATATAAAATCTACTTTAAACACAATATTAGTGGTTATAACAGACACCAGTGAATCTCACTTGTTAGCACACTGTACACTGATAAATCATAAATTCAAAACAAAATAAATACAGCAAATCACGTTAATTTGGAGTTTAAAAAATAAAATAAGAGGAGCGAAATCAAAGCACAGTCGATTACCACTACGACAGTAGAATAATGATAATACTAACAATGTTTTCTAACATTAGCTTATTTGACGAACTTACGGATGTTTCCGGTAAAAGGGGTATTGTAGAGTCGGCGAAGCAGCACCTCGCATGGCGTGTAGGTTGTGTACTCGCTGATGAGTGCATTCATTAGATCAGGTTGTCGCTCCGAAGAGCTGTGACACTCGTTAAGCATCTCCTGCAAGTTGCATCTCAATCGCACTGAAGCACACATGTTGTTGTCTTGTATCAGTCGTCTGGTACAGTTGGAATATGAACTCGATACTTTGGATGAAGGCACTGTGCTCTTGAGTGCTGCCACTGAATGAGGGCACTTGTCTAATTTGACTTTAGGCCTGATTCAAGTGGGTTTCCGACAGTAGTTTGACTTGTTCGGTCGCCATTGTTATTATACCCTTGGACCATTGAAAATGGTCAAATTTGTGCAAATGTATGTAACAGGCAGAAGGAGGCGTCGGAGACCCCATAAAGTATATATATTCTTGCTCAGGCAGAAGGAGGCGTCGGAGACCCCATAAAGTATATATATTCTTGCTCAGGATCAATAGCCGAGTCGATTGAGCCATGTCCGTCTGTCTGTCCGTGTGTCCGTCTGTCTGTCTGTCTGGATGAACGCGTCGATCTCAGCTATTACAAAAGCTACGGACACCAAATTTAGCATGAAGATTCCTGTATACCATACGCAGATCAAGTTTATTTTCAATTTGGAATAACACGCATACCGCCCCGCAAATCACCAATTTTGGTTTACATTGCTATTTACGAAAAAAGTACTCATTTCTTAACGTTCTGCTTTAGCATATATATAGATAAATACTATATGAACTTATCCTCCAAATTGCAATCCGATCGGACAATAAACACTGAAGTTATTAGATAAACCATTTCGACCCTTCGACCAGCAAAGAAGTTGTCGATGACGTCAGAACTAAATTACTTGTGCATGAAAGAAAAGGACAAACGATGCGAGCGCGAAGCGCGATCTGTTTCTCGACTCTTCTTTTCCATGCACATGTCAATTACCGAAAATACATGTGCATAAATATATGCTAACACTGAACCAATAGGTGGCGTATAGATGAATATGAATGTATGCAAGCAGTTGCATGCATGTGTCCATATTCATAATATTCATAATATGCGTACGTGCAGCTATGTTTATTATTTAATAATTCATATTTTAGGGTCAATAAAAAATACAAAATCATAAAATGCAATTAAATAAATATTAATTTTGATTACTCGATATATTGCAAGTTATCGATATTGGCCAATTCAAAATTTATAATGTAATTCCGATATATACTGCTCACACCGATTTTTGCAGTCTTTCGCGCGCTAGGAAAATTGCGGCGATTAATTATTGGCAACGTATCGAAATTTATGCAAGGTGGTTACGCTAACTGTTATGATTAATTTGTAGCTTGCGATTAGTATCATACAATAAGATACTTTTAATGGCAACATGCGTCGAAGAGTATCCCACTCTCGCGTGCCGCTCGACTGTTGTTCTCGTTTGTTTTGGAGAATATTCCTTTACAATTAAGTCTGGCGGACAGAAGGTTTCGCTGCAAAGAGATTAAAAATTGTGTGCAGGAGTAATTATTTTAAAAGAAGCAATATTTCGCGTGTAATTAAATTTAAACTTTTCCACAACAACGTGCGGTACAGAGATTTTTTATTGATTGATTGCACATCTTCAATCGAAGTATCGGGTGCAAGGCGAGAAACGAAAACCTGTTTCTTGGGTTTAACCGCGACAAGCGATTAAACGTTTGAAACAACATTCGGAGTATTAACGGTAGTGGTATTTTCAAAAGAATTTTTAAGATTCTTTTTGGACAAAGGCGCAACTGAAGAGGTGATGATCAAAAGTGGTGGATCGCATATAATAGCCGGGTGGCTGGAGGAATGTAGGAGAGGCAATAACTGGAGATGTTATCCCTGAAGGAGTTGCCGGAGGAAGTGCGGAAGGCTCATCAGAATATTTTGTTGGACGTTGAATACAATGAATGTATTAGCAAGTGGTCCAAACGACACCAAGCCGATGCTTGTTGCGCGCGGAACCCAGACGAAGTCCACCTCCCGCCTGACCGACCGAGAGGCATCGTCGCATAACGGACGACACGGAAACGCGGTAAAAATGCGAGTAGAAACGCGAGAGAAAGAAATTTAACGCGATAGGGAATAAAAAGTCGAATAGAGGATACACGCGACATGCAAGTGAAAAATGAAAATTAAGAAAAAGAAGATAGAATGACGAGGAATACTATTAGGAGGATACTATTACTGATTAATACTAATACTAATTACGTGCTAGATAGACAAGAATTAAAGACTTCATAGCAGCGATAGAGTTAGTGCTAGCTATGACGTGTTGAAGTTTATTGTAGTCCGAACATAATACCCTGAACGGATCGTGCAGTGCATAGTTCGATCTACAATAAGGAAGAGTTAGTGGAAGGTAATTACGTGTCGTTCTGCAAGGGACAGAGAAGTGTAGTTGCCTTACCAGGGTCTCACTGTCAATGTCACCTTGCATAAGGTTGTTAATAAATAAGACACCTAGCATGGTTCTGCGATTGGTTAGGGAAGGCAGGTTTAATAATAGAAGTCTATTAGTATAGGAAGGCAGTCTTAAATTTTCATCCCAGTTAAGGCCACGTAAGGCAAAAAGTAAAAAGTTTTTCTGTACAGATTCTATGCGTTCCTTATGAATAGTGTACTGGGGACACCATACGCATGACCCGTATTCGAGAATGGGACGAACAAGTGAGATATAGAGGGTCTTTGTAAGATAAGGATCGTCAAATTCCTTAGACCATCTCTTAATAAAGCCTAAGACACCCATGGCTTTATTGACCATATTAGAAATATGATTGGAAAACTTAAGTTTTCGGTCCAAAAGAACCCCCAAATCATCAACTAGGGTGATTCTTTCCAAGGCACAACCACAAAGAGTATAAGAAGCATACTTTGGACTGGCTCGAGAGAATGTCATCAGCTTGCATTTAGAGCTGTTCAGGTTTAAAAAATTGGCACAACACCAAGAATAAAAACTATTTAGGTCGGCTTGTAAGAGTGAGTGACAGTGGTCGTCTTTAAATTGGTAACAAAGCTTTACATCATCCGCATACATGAGAGTACGGGAGTTACGTATGACCAAAGGAAGGTCATTGATGAAAAGCGTAAAAAGTAGGGGACCGAGGTGACTCCCTTGAGGAACCCCAGATGTGGCATGAAGTGGGTTTGAAAGGGTGGTTTTAAAGAGGACTCTTTGAGTTCTGTCAGTCAGATAGCTAACAATCCAACTAAGTATTTTTGGTGAAAAACCTAGAAGGTCAAGCTTATGTGCGAGAAGGGAGTGATTCACTGAGTCAAAAGCTTTACTGAAATCAGTATAAATAACATCAGTTTGAAGATTTTCCTGAAATCCTTTTACCACAAAGGATGTCAGCTCAAGTAAATTTGTCGTAGTTGAACGACGCTTTATAAATCCGTGTTGAAAAGGAGAAATAACGGATCTACAGGAATGTTGCAATTGAGGAGTTATAACATTCTCGAAAAATTTAGGTATAGCCGACAATTTAGAGATACCTCTATAATTGCTTGCATCAGACTTGCTGCCCTTTTTATGAAGGGGAATAATAAAAGATTCTTTCCAAATAGAAGGAAAGAGTGAAGTTTCTAAGGACAGCGAAAATAGTTTGAGCAATGGCTTACTTAAGGAGTTGGCACAGAACCGAAGTATACAAGCGGGAACACCGTCAGGGCCAGGTGAGAAAACTGGCTTAACTAAATAAAGATCCTTTACAAGTGAGCTTTCGTTTAGAAAGGGAGTGAAGATACCATTCGAACTTAGAATGTTGTATGGATAAAAGTGAGTGTGATGTGTAGAGGGTGAATATGTCGTTTGAAAAAACTTTGCAAACAAATCGGCCATGGTTTGGTCGGTATCTGCACAAGCATTTTCAAACGTTAGTTTCGTTGGAAATGCGGGAGACTTGCGCTTCGTGTTAACAAAACTATAAAACTGTTTGGGGTTCTGAGTAAACTGAACCTTGCAACGAGTTAGATAGGTCTTATAACATTTCGCGTTTAAGACTGTAAAATCTGACCGCGCGCTTAAGTAGCGAGAAAAGGCTGAAGGCGAATTATTGTTTTTATACTTTTTAAATAGACTCGACTTTAAATTTTTTAACCGTGACAACTCTCTTGTGAACCATGGCGGCTTACTCGAGGAAGTTGGATAAAAGCACGGAACACAAATATCAAAAAATGAATTAATTGTGTTATAAAAAATATTGGTCGCTACTGAAATATCTGTAGACAAATATAGTTCCGACCAATCAAAATTAGAAATTAATGAATTTAATAAGTTAAAATCTGCTTTTCTAAAGCAGCGTACACGATTACACAGTTTTTCATGTTTATCCATACATGCGACAAACTCAAAAGTAACTTCAAGAGTGGGATGGTAAGGATCTTCAGGAAGAGAAAGTGGTTGTGTCCTGTTTAGACTCACTCTAGATGGATCGGAGACAAAGCATAAATCTAACGATCTGTTACTACAGTTTAAGATATGATTGACCTGTGACAATGACATATCAAACAGACCGTCGAAAAGGTCATGTTGCCGTGAAGGCAACAGAGTATTTGAGTCAACACTTGTTGTCCAATTACAATTAGAAATATTAAAGTCCCCAAGGACTGAAAAGTGATCTCTGTCTGATAACAGATTAAATATAGTCTTTATTGCCGACAAATGTTGCAAATAGACTGATAACTCCGATGACGGCGGAATATAAGAACAGGTTATATAATGAAAGAAGCCGGGGAAGTGTAATTTTACACAGAGTAATTCAATAGCAGATTGAATCTCCGGTTGTAAAAGTTCCGAATTGATGGTGGAATCAACTGCAATAAGAACTCCACCACCACGACGGTCAGGTCGATCACACCTGTAGGTTGTGTACTTATTTGGAAAGACTTCAGAGTTAAGGATCTCCGGCTTTAACCAAGTCTCAGTAAACACAAGAACTTGAGAAGAAAAAGAGAGACTGTTTAAATATAAAGTTGAAAGTTTAGTACAAAGACCTCTAACATTTTGATATGAAAGAGTTAAGAAGCTTGTTAGTTTTTTTTGCTCGGATTTTTCTTGGCAGATGCTAAAGAAGGCAAAGGAAGTTTAATCGGTGGGCGATTTTTTTTCTTCTTTGCTTCGAACTCTTTAAAATTACGTGTTCCGGCCAAAATTGTGCGGAACATATAATGCCAAAGAGTTCGTTGGGGACACTTATTTTGAAGGACGATATGTCCCTCTCATAAGAAAACTTAAATTTTTCCACTTTTATATCCAAGGCTTGTATTTTTGCTTGAATATAAGCAGTAACATCATTTGATGTGAGTTCAGGGGCAAGCCTGGAAACAAAAATTTGTTTCTTTTGTGGAACACCTACAAGCTTTTTGGCGCCTCCGGTATAATACCAGAGCAGAGGTTCTCTTCTGGTAATCCAGAACTTGAACACGCCCTATGAAAATCTAATAACTGTGGCACAGGCAACGAGACCACAGCAGACATTTCGGACGGTTTAGGCGTCACTGATTGCACACCCCCAATGACATTCTCTAGAAGAACCGCAGATCTCGTTACCATCGGAGGATTGGTGAACGGCATCAGCGGCTGTGTCACTGGCGTACCTGGCTGGTCAATTAGAGGGAGCTGGGTGGCGCTAACAGAAGACTTCTCTGCCCGTGTGGATTTCTTACGCTTTGGGGATTCATTCAATAACTTAAGGTTATTGAAAGAAGAATCCAGCGCCGAGAACTGGTCGGAAAGTTTACGAAAACTTCCAAGCAGTTCCTTAAATCCAGTCTTCGTTTGACGCATAAACGAACACATGTCGTTCTCCACCTCCCTACACACATCGCAGCAATAACGCAAACCAGTGCGCTTGGCTACGGCGTCAGCCGTCGGGCCAGAAAATCCGGCACACTTCGCGTGTACTACGTTGGTACATAGCCAGCACGAAATGCTTGCCTGGGCGGCAGTCACCTGCTTAAGGCAGGATTTTTTGAAACAAATTACCCCGTCCATTATAGTGGGCACCTACTGTAAAACGAGGAATGCCAAAAGGAATACGAACAAAAACAAGAAAAGGAATGTGCGCGAGAGAAAGAAATTAGCGCGCGTAAAGAGCAGTGAGCACAGAGAGCAGAAAGATAGAGCAACAACAGTGCAGCAAAGAGAGCGGCAAAGCGTGAGAGCTGCTTAGGCGCACTCAAAGAATTAGGAGAGATAAGGAGAGAGAGCTATAGCGGTGAACTAACTACAACAACGTCGCTTACCGAAAATAAGAAGACAAAAACAAAACACTGGACGAGCAGAACCAATGCACAACAAATGTAAAATTAGCAAAGTTTAGTTTGACTAATCTACAATATAAGGCATGCACACGCGTCGTGAACGGGCTAGCAAAAGGATATATTTAAATTTAGATATTTAAACAAAACACCGGTTGTTTTGAATTCAAATCAAAAAATCAAATCGAAGCGCACAAAAAAAACACGTCCGTTCACTGTGAAAGTTAAAGAAGGTTATATTCGAATTTATTACATTAAATTTCCATATCAGTAAATTCTGATTGGAGATTTGAAAATGCTGACGCAACTTCTTAAATTTCAATTTAGTCATTTTACGCAGCATTTTACTCATGTACTTTGCATGTCCGTTTTAGGCCAGATTTACTGTTGTTGATAGAATCTTTAATGCGAATCGACCTTGCATTTGCAAGTAGTAGGGAAAATAAGTTCCAAAAACCAAAAGTTACAAAAGAACAGTTACAGAGCAAGGAAGCAAGCAAAAGCAATCTAATGCTACACCGCTGATTACCATTAAAACAAGCGTAGTTCACAAAAGAGCGTAAAAAAGCGTGACAGTAACAGCGTGAGAGAGACAGTGTAAACACGAAACGAGAATGCAGAAAAAACAACAACACAGCTGTAACGAGAGAGCCGTTATGGTATACACTTAGCACAACGCAGCGCACTCAGAGAGCGATGCAAGCGAGAATGAGCGTGGGAGTGTGATTTCGAAACGAAACAAAAACTAGACGCTAGAAAAGCGGTGTGAGCAGTATATATCGGTATTTCTTTATAAATTTTAAATTGGTCAATAACGATGGCTCGCAATATATTGAAAAATCAAAATTAATATTTATTTAATTGCATTTTATGATTTTGTATTTTTTACTGACCCTAAAATATGAATTATTAAATATTATTCATATGTGCAGGAAGCATATTATGAATATTATGAATATGTACACATGCATGTAAATACTTTCATACATTCATATCCATCTACCACGCCACCTATTCGTTGAGTGTTCATAGTGGAATGTAATTCATATTCATTATTTGGTTTATTAAACAAATTGATCAAATAAAATGTTTGATGGAATTGTAAATGTTTGTTGGATATCTTTTGCTGGATTTATTTCGTTTTTGATTATTTTATCTGCAATTAACAAATCAGTTGGTGTCCGGAAGGCATACGTAAACATTCTCTTAAGAATATTTGAGTACGGTCGAATTTCCTTTGAAACTGCTTCAAAAGCTAATCACGAACTTCCAAATAATAAAAGTAATGCCGATCGCAAACAGGATGTTGGGATAATTGACGATGTGGACTCAAAGGAAACATCTAATGGAAAACTGCTGATCACTCGAGATGCTGTACTTCTACCTCAAGCTTAAGAAGTTGCAGCTGAAAAGCCAAACGCTCAAAAAAAAGATGAAATTAACTTCGATCTCGAAAACTGTTTGGATTATATTAAATCAGGAATAGAAGCTATAGTCGAAGATGATGTTACTTCGCGGTTTGAGGCCGAAGATTGTGATTTGTATTGGTGATCGGCTGTGTTTTTATTTTGTTCCGCTTATTTTATTTTTTTAAACTAGAAACTAACGTGATTTGCTATATTCATTGTGTTTTAAATTTGTGTACAGTGTCTGTGCTAACAAGTGAGATTCACGGGAGTCTGGCATAACTACTAAAATTGTGTTTAAAGTAGTTTTTATTCTTGTTTAACTGACGCGTCTTAAGCGTCTTGCTATTCTTTGTTTTTGTTCCTATTTCGCTCTCCCACGCTCATTCGCGCTTACATCGCTCTCTGAGAGGGCTGCGCTGTGCTAAGAGTTATAGTTGTGTTGTTGCTCTTTCTTGTTTTCGTGTCTCGCGCTCTCGCTCTCACGCTTTATTACGCTCTCTGGTATACTAGTAGTGGTAATCAGCTGTGTATCATTAGATTTTTCTGCTTTCTTGCTCTTTTTTAACTTTTTCCTTTTGGAACTAATATTTTGTATTTCGCTTTAACATTCTTGTTTGTTTTTTTGGTGTTCCCTACCATATTTCTTGTAGGCTTATTAGTCCGCAGTAAAAATGGTGGTGTGCTCTGCCACCTCTTGCAAATGCAAGGCCGATTCAAAGCCAGACTTTGTTTCTTGCTGGTTGTGTGATAAATTCTATCACATAAAATGCATCGGCTTAACAGCACGAATCAAAGACACCGTCAACAGCAATGATTCTGGCCTGAAATGGTCATGCGAAGTTTGTCGGGTGAAAGAGCTGACTTTGAGTAAGATGCTTAGGGAGACCAAATTAAAATTTGAAAAGCTGCGTGCAGCATTTTCAAATCTCCAATCTGAATTTTCAGATATGGAAACTAAATTTACTAATTTCGAATGTTCCGATGAGCCTTCCGCACTTCCACCGGCAACTCCTTCAGGTATAACATCTCCAGTTATTGCCTACTTAACCCCCTCTACTTCTACGTCTCCTAACATTCCTCTAGCCGCCCCGGCTGTTTTGTGCGATCCACCACTTTTGATCGTCACCTCTCCAGTCGCGCCTTTATCCAAAAAGAATCTTCAAAATTCTTTTGATAACACTGCCGTCAATACGCAAACGGTTGTTTCAAACGTTAAATCGCTTGTCGCGGTTAAGCCTAAGAAACATGTTTTCGTTTCACGCCTTGCACCTGATACTTCGATTGAAGATGTAAAATCATTTATTCAATCAAAAATTTCTGTACCTAACATTGTAGTAGAAAAGTTTAAATTTAACTACACGCGAGATATCTCATCCTTCAAAATAAGTATACCTGCAGACAATTTTCAATCTGTTTGCAGCGGATCCTTCTGGCCGCCTGACTTATATGTAAAAGAGTATTCTCCAAAACCAAAAAATCGAACTGCGGTACCACTTCCTTCAACTTCTCGCGCCTCTTCTTCTTCTAGTGGAGCATCAAAAAACCAGTAGAGATTTCCCATCTTTATTTAGCTTATCAAAACGTTAGAGGCCTAAACTCTAAGCTCTCTAAATTGTTTATGAATAGTGTTTCGTTCGATCATCAAATTTTAATATTTACTGAAACCTGGTTAAAACCTGATGTAGATAACTGCTCAATTTTTCCTAATACCAGGTGTACAAGTATGGAATGTCGGTTCAACATATAGATGTCTCGCAAACGTAAATATTTATCGATTGTCATAAAACTTTGACCTTGTGAAGTGTCAACCTTGACTGTCGAACCACCATAGTTTTGCGCAAATCGAGCGTCATTATCGTTTACTCTCAGTGCAGTCAACATGTCGAGTTTCGTGCCGAATAAAGAGCAAACGCGGACAGTGTTAATTTTCTGTTTTCATTTGAAGAAAACAGCTGCGGAATCGCACCGAATGCTTGTTGAAGCCTTTGGCGAACAAGTACCAACTGTGAAAACCTGTGAACGGTGGTTTCAACGCTTCAAAAGTGGTGATTTTGACGTCGACGACAAAGAGCACGGAAAACCACCAAAAAGGTACGAAGACGCCGAACTGCAAACATTATTGGATGAAGACGATGCGAAACGGTGAATACGGCACGCTACCAACAACAATTGATCAATTTGAATCAATTGATCAGAGAAAACGACCGGAATATCAAAAAAGACAACACAAGGTCATTTTTCTCCATGACAACGCTCCATCACATACGGCAAGAGCGGTTCGCGACACGTTGGAAACACTTAATTGGGAAGTGCTTCCGCATGCGGCTTACTCACCATACCTGGCCCCATCCGATTACCACCTATTCGCTTCGATGGGACACGCACTCGCTAGACCAGCGCTTCGATTCTTACGAAAGTGTGAAAAAATGGCTCGATGAATGGTTCGCCGCAAAAGACGATGAGTTCTACTAGCGTGGAATCCACAAATTGCCCGAGAGATGGGAAAAATGTGTAGCTAGCGACGGCAAATACTTTGAATAAATGATTTTTTCTTTTTCCACAAAATTTTTCATACTTGTACACCTGGTAAGTACACCTCCTTCAGATGTGACCGTTTATCACGAATTGGAGGTGGTGTTCTTATAGCTGTAAGGTCAGATCTTCCTTCCGAACTTGTTCCATTAGACCATGGTTCTTCTTTAGAATTTTTATGTGTTAAAATTACGATGTGTCAAATTTCAATTTACATTACCTGCTCGTATATTCCTTCCTCATCTGATATATCTGTCTACCTAGACCATCTTTCATCTATCCAATCAGTTGCCTCTAAACTATCTGATAGAGATTATCTGCTAGTTTTTGGTGATTTTAACTTACCAGAAGTTACTTGGTCATCTCAATCAGATATATTGGTGCCCTCTGTATTTAACTCTTTCTTAAATGTCCTTTCGGAGCTATCTCTTTATCAAATAAATACTGTTCCTAATTGTAGCGGTAGAATGCTTGATTTAATTTTCTTTTCTGACATTTTACTAAACACTATCTTTAGAATGAATCCCTTAGTTCTTCCTGAAGATCCCTATCATCGTACATTGGACCTGGTTCTAACTCTGCCAACCTCTATGCAAACTGCAACTGTTTCCCCTATAATAAAATCACGTTGTTTTCGTAGGACCGATTTCCAAAAATTGAATTGTTTAATTTTGGAATCTAAATGAATGCATTTCATTTTTTTATTCCTCTATGAACTCATTTTTTGATCAATGTGTTCCTGTTACTTTTCCCGTAAAGTCAAATAGGCCTCCTTGGTTTTCACGTGAGGTAGTAAGGCTAAAGAATTTGAAATCGCGGTATTTTAAAAAGTTTAAATTAACTCGTAATCCTTCCGATTTTACACGTTATATTGCTGCAAGAGCAAACTTTATTGCCCTGAACGCAAATTGTTACAAAAAGTATTTGCGTCGCTGCCGTTTGCAGTTTGCTCAGGACCCAAAGCAGTTTTATAACTTTGTTAACTTAAAACGTAAATCAAGTAGATTTCCTCCCTCTCTATCATACTAAAATAAGGAAGCAACTAATGATCAGGCAGCTGCCGATTTGTTTGCAGACTTTTTTCAATCAACTTATTTAACAGAACCTTATAGTTCCCCTTTACATCCATACCCTTATAGTATAGAAAATTTTAACACTGTCTTCTGTCCTTCTATCGACAAAACCTCTCTACTAATTGATCGTAAATCGATAAAACCCGTTTTTTCTCCTGGCCCTGACGGAATTCCAGCATGCGTACTTAGATTTTGTGCTGATTCGATTTTGAATCCAATTCAGAAGCTATTTGACTTGTCACTATCCAATAGTTATTTCCCATCTATTTGGAAAAACTCTTTCTCCATTCCTCTTCACAAAAGTGGTTCTAACCATGATGTGAAGAACTATAGATGTATTTCCAAGTTGTCCGCAATTCCTAAGATTTTTGAAAAAAATTTTACGGCCCAGTTAACTTTTATGTGTAAATCTATAATTTCACCCCATCAACATGGGTTTATAAAGGCAAGATCAACAGCTACTAATCTTTTAGAATTCTCATCTCACATAAATCTAGGATTTCGGAACAAAATGCAAACTGATGTGGTCTATACTGACTTCAGTAAAGCATTTGACTCCGTAAATCATAATCTCTTAATTCATAAGTTAAATTTGATTGGTTTTCCTCAAAAGCTCCTTCTGTGGATGTCCGATTATTTAACTAACAGGTCTCAACGAGTTCTTTTTAAAGAATGTCTCTCTAAGCCGATCTTAGTTACTTCTGGTGTTCCTCAGGGCAGCCACCTTGGACCATTGCTATTTAACCTTTTTATTAACGATCTTCCTTCAATACTCCTTCACTCTAACATTCTTATGTATGCTGATGATGTGAAACTCTGTTTGACACACAATGATCCAGCAAATAACCTTCTTCAAACAGATCTTGATTTGTTTTTTGAATGGTGCAGCCATAATCTGCTGCATCTTAACTGTTTGAAGTGCAAGGTTATGCCATTTTACAGATGTAACTATCATGTCATCAATTACAATCTTAACCTAACCCCACTCTTAAGAATATCTGAAGTAGCTGATTTAGGTATCCTCTTTGATCATAAATTGAAATTTGATCGTCACATTACACAAATTGTCAATAAGGCATTTCGACTACTCGGGTTCATCAAAAGATGGGCCAAAGAATTCGAGGATCCTTACACGACAAAGTTGCTTTACACTTCTCTTGTTCGTCCAACTCTTGAATATGGGTCTTGCGTGTGGTCGCCGCAATACCATATTCACCAAGATAGAATTGAGTCTGTTCAAAAGCAGTTTCTACTCTTTGCCTTGCGCAGTTTTAATTGGGTTCCGGGTGTAGACTTACCACCATACTCTAGTAGACTCCTTCTAATTAACCTACCTTCCTTAACTAACCGTCGTATTATGTTAGGCGTTATGTTTATTGTAAAGCTAATAAAGTACAATATAGATTCCCCTACTCTGCTTACTCAAATTAATTTCTGTATTCCTTCTAGAGTTACTCGTAATTTTATGCCACTATCCTTGGCCTTTTGTAATACTAACTATAGCTTGCATGATCCCTTCCGAGTTCTCTGTGCTGACTACAACAGACTGTCTAGAGTTTTAAACTCCGAGTCCTCCCTTTACTCTGTTAAACTGTCTATCCTCAATCAATTAACACTACATGCTAACAACTAATATTAATCTACCGATCTGATTGGGTTTTACTGGGTTTTCCCCAATCCTTTGCAGCAAATGTTGGATCGAGAATTCTTGTTTTGTTATCCCCAGCTTAAATTTAAAAATATATACTCTTAATTAATTTGAATTCTAAACTTATTGCAAAATTTTAGTTTCAAATTCTAAATTATTTTCTTTTTTTTTAAAAATCTTCAATTTTAATTCGATGTAATCTAATTTTTAATTTTAATTTTAAGTCGACTGTTTTAGTTGATGTTACATAAATAAATAAATAAATAAATAAATAAATAAATAAATAAATAAATAAATAAATAAATAAATAAATAAATAAATAAATAAATAAATAAATAAATAAATAAATAAATAAATAAATAAATAAATAAATAAATAAATAAATAAATATAAAACAAGTTAACACGAACAAACAGGCATTATGAATTCATATCGTGGAAAATTACGCTTATATGGGTTGTTGGATTCGCAGTGCGGTTTTTTATTTTAATGCCACTTCGTGTCTTTGTTTGTTTTATTGGTGTTTTATTTGCAGTTTTTTCAAATGCACTTGTGGCTTTAATACCTTACCGATCTTTGAGGCAACCCTTAGCGGACTTGTCATTCAAAATAACATTTCGTCTTATATCAATCTCCTTATCTTCCCTTGTTAAATTTCACAATAAACAGTATAAACCCAAAACTTCTGGGTTTTGTGTTGCAAATCATACTACCCCCTTGGACGTGGCAGTTTTATCAACTGACTGTATATTTTCTTTGGTAGTGTGGTTAACAGTGTGTACAGCTGATGTGGGAAATCTTAAGGATGGAAAGAAAAAACGGGCTATTGTGAGTCAGGTTCTTGGGAATCTTGTCCAGCGCTTTTTCGGCTGTAATAACTTATCATAATGAGGAAAATCGGCCGTCGTCAGGCATTTGTGTGGCAAATCATACAAGCCCGATCGATGTACTGGTGCTGATTTATGACAAAACATGGGGGATTTCTTGGTGTATTGCAAAGAGCTCTAGCGAGAGCTTCGCCACATATTTGGCTCGAAAGAGGAGAAGCCAAGGACCGACAGAGCGACTAAGGCAGCACGTGTTTGATCCTAATAACCCGCCTATTCTTATACTTCCCGAAGAAACTTGCATAAACAACACATCTGTAATGCAGTTTAAGAAAGGCAGCTTTGAAGTTGGTGGATTTATATATTCCGTAGCGATAAAATAAGATCCACGATTTGGCGATGCTTTTTGGAACAGCTCAAAGTACTCATTGATGCAATACCTTTTCATGATGATGACCTCTTGGGCTATTGTCTGTGATGTATGGTATCTTCCTCCAATGTATCGACAAGAAGGAGAGTCGGCAATTGATTTTGCTAACCGTGTTAAAGGAGTAATCGCGAAACAGGGTGGACTAGTAGATCTAGTGTGGGATGGACAACTAAAAAGAATGAAGCGAAAAAAAGAATGTAGAGAAATTCAACAAATTGAATTTGCGAATCAACTAAAATCTGATTGACTTTTTTTTATATTTAATATTTTATATATTTTATATTTAAATTACGTTTATTACCGATGTAGAAAATTTATAAATTTCTGACTTAAAAATACAGTTTATAACAATGTTAGCATATATGCACATGAATTTTCGGTAATGGACATGTGCATGGAAAAGAAGAGACAAGAAAAAGCTTGGGCTACGCGCTCGTATGGATCGTCCTTTTGGTGTCCCTAGCTTTTGTAATAGCTGAGATCGGCGCGTTCATCTAGACAGACGGATATGGCTCAACCGACTCGGCTAGTGATCCTGAGCAAGAATATACGTATTTTGTGGGGTCTATCACGCCTCCTTCTGCCTGTTACATAAATTTGCACAAAGTTAGTATACCCTTCAATAGTCGAAGGGCATAAAAATAAAATGAACTTTAAATACGAATATAATAGTTCTACCAGATTTTAATGAATCAACTTGTTAACACAGAGTTATAACACACTATTAAATCACAAATTAAAAGTCCAAAACACAAGAAATACAGCAAAACGAGTTAATTGAAAGTACAAAAAAAAACAAGAGAAACGCCAAACACAGCTGATCACCAAGCAAGTTACTCGAAGAGTTTCCTATTATTATTATGCAATATTTAAGGCAAACATATTATAATAATTTTTTTAACATTAAATATAAATAATTATTACATAAAATTGAATAAATGTTTATTGACCGTTTAAATTTTATTTAATGAAAATCAACAAAAATATTTCACATGTCGATCGCGGCAGCAAGCGAACCCCGAATACTGTCGACATCAGTCCGGGACATAGCTCACTTAATCAACGATCAACTCCTGCGGCAGTCGAATGGGGGTTCGATTTCCCGAGTGGGCAGATTCTCATTTTGTGTTTTCATATTTATTTATTATTATTTTATATATTTTTATGTATTTAATTCTATATATTTTAATTTTTATTCCCTTCGACCATTGAAAATGGTCAAATGGTCGATGACGTCATAACTTTTCAAATTTCGCGGGCAATGTACTTTAGATTATCGTTTTTTTTTGTTTTGTTATGTTGGTAAACTCTTCCCGAACATCTGTTCCAATGTTCAAGTGAATGGCATTTTTTGTTTGGTTGTGAGAGGCGTAAAGGTTATAAGTGTTTTGCGTGCTCGGCGATTTTTTGCTAAATTTTTAGCAAAAGAACCGTCGCATGAGCATCGCTTAAGAGCTGTTGAATGACGTCAACTATGACCCAGATTTACTCAAAACTGGTGACGAATCATGGGAATATGGTTATGATATCGAAACCAAAGCCCAATCGTCCCAATTAAAGAGCCCAAGTGAGCCAAGACCTAAAAAAGAACGCCAAGTTCGATCAAATTTCAAAGTTTTGCTCACTGTTTTCTTCGATTACCATGGCTTGGTGCATCAGGAGTTCTTACCATATGGTCGTACGGTCAATAAACAGTATTATATTGAAGAAATGCGCAGTTTGTTAGGAACAATACGAAGAAAACGTCCAGAATTGTGGAAAAACAATTCATTGCTTTTACATCACATTAATGCGTGAGAGATTTTTTTGCCAAAAACAACACCACAATCGTGCCTCAGCCACCATATTCACCGGATTTGGCCCCATGTGACTTTTTCTTGTTGCCAAAACTAAAGAGACCTATTAAAGGACGGAGATTTGCAACGATTGAAGAGATAAAGACTGCATCGCTAGACGAGCTCAAGGCTATACCGAAAAGTGCTTTGAGGATTGGGATTACTTTGAAGCGGATATTGATAAATAAATAAATATTTTTTCTTAAAAATACAAAGTCGCCTTACTTTTTGAACACACCTCGTATTATTCGAGCAGAAAAGAAAGGACGAACGACTCGACTCTTCTTTTCCATGCACATGTCAATAACCGAAAACACATTAATCCATAGCTAACACACAGATAAATCACAGTGAAGATAACCGTGCCCAGTGAGATAGGGAAGCGAAAGAGTAAAATCAGACGATAGTCTAATGTTCTGCCGATGCGTACAAAGAACTCGTCACTGTACAATGCTGACCAGATTCTGAAGCTTGAACACGGCGAATCCAAAGATCGTTGACATGGCAATGATGCCGGTCAGTGGAACCGTGCGATCACCCGATTCGGTTATATATGTCTGAAAGAAGTATCCGATAATGGAGTCACCCTCTCGCACGGATTTCACAAAAGGCATCACATAGAACAAATAGTGCACAATGTTGGCTACAAACGACGGTCGATAATTCGATGAGTGCACCTCCTTGTCCGCGTTAAGATTAAGGCGAAACAGTGCCAGGTCCACCAGAGCGATGTATGTATGTACGATGCAAAGATTGGTATATATTATCCTCCTGTGAGATGCGCTCATATATTTCAATTTTGTAGATGTCTTTATACCCTTCGACCTTTGAAAATGGTCAAAAAAGGGTATACTAAGTTTGTTGGAGACCCAATAAAGAATATATATTCTTGCTCAAGATCACTAGCCGAGTCGATTGTGCCATCTCCGTCTGACTGACCGTCTGTCTGGATGAACGCGCCGATCTCAGCTATTACAAAAGCTATTTACACCAAATTTAACATGATTTGGGATACCACGCCTACCGCCCCGTACACCAACAATTTCCTATTTAAATTCGAAGTACAAGTACTCATGACTTAATGCTCTGGTTCAGCACGCATATAGATAAATAATATATGAACCTGCCCTCCAAATTGCAATCCGGTCATTTAATAAACACGGATAAACCATTTTAACCCTCCGCAAACAAATTGTCGATGACGTCATAACTAAATTACTTGTACAGGAAAGAAAAGGACGACACAATGCGAGAAGTATCGCTGGCTATTTTTTAACACACATGTCAACTACCGAAAACACTTGTGCATTTATGCAAACACTCTACATACTTAATTTGTGTACACACATGCATATGTGTGTGCAACCAAAAGAGTGGGATATAGGCATGCATTTATGCAGGTATTTAGAAGTGTGTTGACAATTGTATGTTTATAAAAAATGCAGACGTTTTAAGGTCAGTATATGGACAGGTGGCTTCGCGCTGCATGGTTATGGTTAATTTATTAATTTTTAGCTTGCGATTGACGTGTACGGTGCTTATTCAATTGTCGTCGATTATCGATTACGAGAATTAAAACTCAAATTAACTCGAGCGGAGACAATAGTTTATATAGGCAGGTTATGTTACGTGTTATATAAAAAATGTATTAAATGAATCTATTAAAGTATAGAGTGTATCATACAGTTAAATACTTTTTACGTCACAATAGGTCAAAGGGTATATCACTGTCGAGTTGCACTAGACTATTGCTCTCGTTATATATATATTTAGTGTCTACGATTGTTCGACTCGCTGGTTCAACTTCCACTGACTACTACAAAGACTGTCCATCGCTATATTAACACGGATTTGTTTCAAGGTAATTTTCAAGAGGTAATTTTAACTATAAATCAATAAAACAGATATATATATATATATATATATATATAATGACATATTTATGTCAATAATATATTTATTTATCCATTTTTGAACTGCAATATAACTAATATTAGATAATACTATTTATACTTTCTTTATTTTTCCCACTTCACAGATGAATACATTCTCAATTAGCTAATTAGTTTTATTTCGACAATATTCAGTTTATTGCTAATAACGAATCTGTTGACATACAATAATATGGAATGCAAAAGCAACATCGGCTAGGGGAAACACTAAATAGTATATGCTGCACACATTTTTTATTTTTTTTTTGCTTTCTATTATTTATTAAATGTTCCCTTAGTTTTAAGAGACTAACAATAAGTACTCAGATCTTAATTTAGCTTAGTTAACTTTCACTTAGTGATAGTTTTTGTGATTAATGCCCTAATAAGTTTATTGCTGGGCTGGGAGGTCGCTGCGGTGCAGCCGGCTTTCACTGCATACTCGGATTAGTTTTCTTGCGAGGGGATTTGGATGGGTGGTCAGCTTTTCTCAGTTATTACTTCAATTACTAATTTGATTTTTAGGTCTCTGTGTATGTCTTCGATCCGAAGATACAACGGCGCTCCAGTGATAGTTCTCAGAATTGTTGACTGTGCTCGCTGAATAATGTCTATGTCTGGATGCGTTCCGCCACAGCTCGGTGACATAAGTCTAGATAGGTTTTAAGACGGAGTTGTATAGAAGAGCTTTGAACTTCAAACTAAGTGGAGAGCGAGCATTTATGAGAAAGTGGAGGTTCCTTGCCTTAAGTTTAAGATATATCGTCTTGGCTTCTACATGTTTGCGCCAAGTGAGCCGCTCAGATGAACACCCGGATATGTTACCTCGTCGGCTTGTGGAATGCATATGTTATTCAGGACCAGTGGTGTGCTTGTTTGTTTGTTTGAGGTAAAGGTAACCAGCTTGCATTTTTGTACATTTATTGAAATTCTCCAGTCGGCAAGCCATCGTTCTGCAGATGTTAAGTGTCGGCTTTTGTTGGGCATTTGGAGCGACTGATTATCGCGGTATCATCAGCGAACTTATAGGTTGTTAGATTTTAGTCTGTGGGGAAATCCGCCGTATACAGGGTGTAAGATTGGACCCAGAACACTGCCTTGTGGCCTCCAGCTTCGATTGCGCAATCTCGTGAGTTGCATTTATTGCATCTTATTGCAAACACTCTGTTGTATATTTATTATTTATATATTTGTATATTTGTTATTTTAAACAAAAGTCCATCCAGCCACACTCTGTCAAATGCCTGCGCGACTTCTAGAAAAATGGCTGTGCAATATTCTCGATGTTCAAAAGCAGTACGAATTTCTGACGTGATTCGATTGTGTTGGAAGTGTGTTGTTTATTTTAAGATGAGGGCTAATTCACAGAAGTAGCATTTTTTTAAACTACTTCGAGAGACAAGTTAGTAAGCTTATCGGTCTATATGATGATGGCTGCGTTTTATCTTTTCCTGGCTTTGGAATCATTACTATTGTCGACTTTTTCCATTTTTGAGGGAAGTATCCAAGCTTGGCGATTGCGTTGAACAACAAGCAAATGTGCAGAATAGCACACTTTGGGAGTTCAATAAGAATTTTCGGAGTTAAGTCGAAGCCAGGCGATTTTCTTGGCTTCAGTTGCTCTTTGATAACCTTTGCTAATTCACATGGTCGGAATTCAATGGGTTCTTGAGGTTCTAAATTTGCTGCTATTAAAGGAGGGAGAATAGATGAGTTGGTAGCGGGATTTAGTCGGAATACATTTTGTAAATGGTCAGCGAAAGCACTGGCTCTTTCCTCATCACTGATGATTTCTCGGTTAGTTCTGATGTAGTTTGGTTTTGCATACGTCACTGGCGGGGTTGAAGCCTTTGCAGCCGAAACTAGAATATTTTCAAGAGTTTCCGCTGATTTGTGTATATCCTCCTTAGTAGATAATCCGGCGTTAGTTCTATGTGTGAACAGACCTACTTTTTATATCTTGGCCATTTTGTTCTACAATTTGTGAGTCTATAGGGTCGACTATGTGGGGGCGATTTAGCATATTTAGAAGAACAGGTGAGTGATCTGATGATAAATCTGCTAGTGCTTCGGCGATGACCATGTTTTTTTTTTTTTTTTTTATATATTTGTTGGACGTTGAATACAATGAATGTATTAGCAAGTGGTCCAAACGACACCAAGCCGATGCTTGTTGCGCGCGGAACCCAGACGAAGTCCACCTCCCGCCTGACCGACCGAGAGGCACCGTCGCATAACGAATGACACGAAAACGCGGCAAAAATGCGAGTAGAAACGCGAGAGAAAGAAAATTAACGCGATAGGGAATAAAAAGTCGAATAGAGGATACACGCGACATGCAAGTGAAGAATGAAAATTAAGAAAAAGAAGGTAGAATGACGAGGAAGATACTATTACTAATTAATACTAATACTAATTACGTGCTAGATAGACAAGAATTAAAGACTTCATAGCAGCGATAGAGTTAGTGCTAGCTATGACGTGTTGAAGTTTATTGTAGTCCGAACATAATACCCTGAACGGATCGTGCAGTGCATAGTTCGACCTACAATAAGGAAGAGTTAGTGGAAGGTAATTACGTGTAGTTCTGCAAGGGACAGAGAAGTGCCTCACTGTCAATGTCACCTTGCATAAGGTTGTTAATAAATAAGACGCCTAGCATGGTTCTGCGATTGGTTAGGGAAGGCAGGTTTAATAATAGAAGTCTATTAGTATAGGAAGGCAGTCTTAAATTTTCATCCCAGTTAAGACCACGTAAGGCAAAAAGTAAAAAGTTCTTCTGTACAGATTCTATGCGTTCCTTATGAATAGTGTACTGGGGACACCAAACGCATGACCCGTATTTGATAATGGGACGAACAAGTGAGATGTAGAGGGTCTTTGTAAGATAAGGATCGTCAAATTCCTTAGACCATCTCTTAAAAAAGCCTAAGACACCTATGGCTTTATTGACCATATTAGAAATATGATTGGAAAACTTAAGTTTTCGGTCCAAAAGAACCCCCAAATCATCAACTAGGGTGATTCTTTCCAAGGCACAACCACAAAGAGTATAAGAAGCATACTTTGGACTGGCTCGAGAGAATGTCATCAGCTTGCATATAGAGCTGTTCAGGTTTAAAAAATTGGCAAAACACCAAGAATAAAAACTATTTAGGTCGGCTTGTAAGAGTGAGTGACAGTGGTCGTCTTTAAATTGGTAACAAAGCTTTACATCATCCGCATATGAGAGTACGGGAGTTACGTATGACCAAAGGAAGGTCATTGATGAAAAGCGTAAAAAGTAGGGGACCGAGGTGACTCCTTGAGGAACACCAGATGTGGCATGAAGTGGGTTTGAAAGGGTGGTTTTTTAGAGGACTCTTAGAGTTTGATCAGTCAGATAGCTAACAATCCAACTAAGTATTTTTAGTGAAAAACCTAGAAGGTCAAGCTTATGTGCCAGAAGGGAATGATTCACTGAGTCAAAAGCTTTACTGAAATCAGTAAAAATAACATCAGTTTGAAGATTTTCCTGAAATCCTTTTACCACAAAGGATGTCAGCTCAAGTAAATTTGTCGTAGTTGAACGACGCTTTATAAATCCGTGTTGAAAAGGAGAAATTACGGACCTACAGGAATGTTGCAATTGAGGAGTTATAACATTCTCGAAAAATTTAGGTATAGCCGACAATTTAGAGATACCTCTTGCTTGCATCAGACTTGCTGCCCTTTTTAAGGAGGGGAATAATAAAAGATTCTTTCCAAATAGAAGGAAAGAGTGAAGTTTCTAAGGACAGCGAAAATAGTTTGAGCAATGGCTTACTTAAGGAGTTGGCACAGAACCGAAGTATACAAACGGGAACACCGTCAGGGCCTGGTGAGAAAACTGGCTTAACTAAATAAAGATCCTTGACAAGTGAGCTTTCGTTTAGAAAGGGAGAGAAGATACCATTCGAACTTGGAATGTTGTATGGATAAAAGTGAGTGTGATGTGTAGAAGGTGAATAGGTCGTTTGAAAAAACTTTGCTATTTTCTTTTTATTATTTTTCGCTATTGAAATATCTGTAGACAAATATAGTTCCGACCAATCCAAATTGGAAATTAACGAATTTAATAAGTTAAAATCTGCTTTTCTAAAGCAGCGTACACGATTACACAGTTTTTCATGTTTATCCATACATGTGCCAAACTCAAAAGTAACTTCAAGAGTGGGATGGTAAGGATCTTCAGGAATAGGAAGTGGTTGTGTCCTGTTTAGACTCACTCACTTGATTTGGATGTAGCGATCCATGCCAGTCTGCACAGTCGAAATCGTCTTCTGCTTTTCTTTTGGTTCTTCTTTGCGTGCATTATTGTTGTACCCAATGGTCGGTGTTGCTGAATTATTTACAGCTGGCACAGCGGTAATTAGTTGGGACGAAGTTGTTGTTGTGGTAGCAGTGACAGTTGCTGGGGAGGTCACTGCACTTGTTATTGCAGTGTTACAGTTACCCGGAATGGTCGTTTGGTGCTGCGAGGGGAGCGGGATAGGAGAGGCGGTCTCTTCGCTCCACGACTTGTGTGCCGAAGCAGGCAGAAAGGGAGAGCAAGAACGCGGTTTGTCGTTCGCAGAGGGCAAAAGTTTATTTTTCGAGTTAGTTGAAGGTGAGGGTGCTCGATCATTTGCGGTTATGTTACGTAGTATATAACGAGAGCAACAGTCGAGCGGCACTCGACAGTGGGATACCCTTGGACGTATGTTGCCATAAAAACTATCTAATTGTATAATACTAATAGCAAGCTACAAATTAATCATAACACTGCAGTGCGCTGCCACCTTGCATCAATTTCGATACGTTGTCAATAATTTATCGTCGCAATTTTCCTAGCGCAAGACTGCAAAAAGCGCTGTGAGCAGTATATATCGGTATTTCTTTATAAATTTTGAATTGGCCAACATCGATAACTTTCAATATATCGAGTAATCAAAATTAATATTTATTTAATTGCATTTTATAGTTTTGTATTTTTTACTGACCATAAAATATGAATTATTCAATAATAATCAAATGTGAACGTAAGCATATTTGAATACAATATTAGGAATATGTACACAAGCATGTAAATACTTCCATATATTCATATCCATTTATCACGCCACCTTTTGGTTGAGTATTAGTATATATTTATGCACATGTATTTTCGGTAATTGACATGTGTATGGAAAAGAAGAGTCGAGAGAAAGCTCGCGCTTCGCGCTCGCAACGTTTGTCCTTTTCTTTCCTACGCAAGTAATTTAGTTCTGACGGCATCGACAACTTCTTTGCTGGTCAAAGAGTTTAAATGGTTTGTCTAATAACTTCAGTGTTTATTGTCCGATCGGATTGCAATTTGGAGGATAAGTTCATATAGTATTTATCTACGAGATATATATACTAAAGCAGAACGTTAAGAAATGAGTAAATCGCCATGTAAATCAAAATTGGCGATTTGCTGGGGCGGTAGGCGTGTTATTCCCAATTGAAAACAAAATTGATCTGCGTATGGTATACAGGAATCTTCATGCTAAATTTGGTGTCCTTTTGTAATAGCTGAGATCGGCGCGTTCATCCAGACAGACAGACAGACGGACATGGCTCAATCGACTCGGCTAGTGATCCTGAGCATGAATATACTACTGTGGGAAAAAAGTAAGGTGAATTTGTTTGTAAAATGAAAAATCTTTATTTATTCGAAGTAATCCCCTCCCGATAAAATACACTTATGCCAACGTTTTTTCCAATTCTCGAAACATGCCAAATAGTCCCTTTCCGGTATAGCCATCAGCGCCTTCTTCGATTCAGCTCTTATCTCCTCAATCGACTCGAAACGCGTTCCCCGGAGTGGTCTCTTGAGTTTTGGGAATAGCCAGAAGTCACACGGAGCCAAATCAGGCGAATACGGTGGTTGCGGAACGATATGCGTCGAATTTTTGGCGAGATGGTCACGAAGAACGAGTGCAGTGTGAGATGGTGCATTATCGTGATGCAAAAGCCAAGAGTTGTTGGCCCATAATTCTGGTCTTCTTAGACGAATTGCAAATTCACGCAAACGACGCATAACGCTCAAATAATATTCCTTATTAACAGTTTGACCGGGTGGAAGGAATTCATAGTGCACCACACCACGAAAATCGAAGAAAACTGTCATCATGACCTTGATTTTTGAACGACTTTGACGTGCTTTTTTCGGTCTGGCCTCGACCCTCTTTGAAGTTTTTGTACCACTTATAAACATTTTTCTGCGACATGGTAGAATCACCAAAGGCCTTCTGCAACATCCTCAACGTTTCCGCAGCCGAAATTTCATTCCGCAAACAAAATTTGATGGCACTTCTTTGCTCAATTAAATCAGACATTGTAGAAATCTAAACATGCACTCGTGGTCGTTTGGTAAATACAAGCGTAAGTATATTACTGATGATGACATTGACATGAAATTTGTCCCAGATGTCATTAGCAGTCCTACCAACTCAAGAAAAAAGAACTAGCCCGAAATGTTAGGCCCGCGAAGTTTGAATTGGAAATTCACCTTACTTTTTGCCCACAGTAGTATTGTATATGAAATCCAAACACAACTTAAAAATACATTTACCAATAAGTTTTTATATACCCAAAAGTTTTTACTCTATGTCATAAATAGGGATGACCAACAAATAATAATAGAAGAAACCCATGCTAGAGCTCATAGAGGGTTTAAAGCAGATTTTAAGATATTATTACTGGCCTAAATTGTATGAAGAGCTCAAACAACACATTCGTAATTGCACAGTTTGTAATAAAAATAAATACAATAGACACCCGAAACAAATTCCAATTTCAAAAGCCCCAATTCCAGAAAGAGAAGGCGAACAATTACATATCGACATTTTCTATACCCAAAAACTAATTTTTTTAACTTGTATTGATGCTTACTCTAAGTATTTAATAGTTAAGGAATTTCAAAATAAATGCAATAAGGAATTTAAAATTCTCGAGCTTATTCAACCATTTCCTTTTGCCAAGTCCATAATGATGGACAATGAGCCTAGTTTCTCTTCCGCCCAATTCAAATCAGCAATAGAGAGTGCTGGCTTAACCATTTTTTATGCAGATCCCAGACATAGTCTCACCAATGGCCAAGTAGAAAGAGTACACTCAACATTAATTGAAATTTCACGCTGTATTCAGGAAGAATACAATCTTTGGAACCATAAAGAAATAGTTTATCGCGCTGTCAAAAAATATATAAAAACACCATACAATCTTCCACACAGAATAAACCCAATGATATTATGTTTAACAAAATTTATCACATCCATTTACCTAACAAATTGCAAACAGTTCAAACTAAAATGTTAGAATACCACAATCAAAAAAGGGCACTAAAAAATTACGAAGTAGGAGACATAATTTATGAAAAAAAGCATGGAGAAAGAAATAAACTGCAGCCTAGATATAAAAAAAAAACACTTAAAGAAGATTTAGGAAATAAGGTTATCACAAATAACAACAATCGAATAATTCATAAAGAGAACATTTAGTTTTAATCAAATTTTGCATTTTCTTTATTTTTTATGTTTTTAGCATGTACACTTTACACATATACATATATTATTTACCCTAACATTACTGGGTTCAACAATTCCCAATATTATAAACTACTCGAACGAGGAATATGTCTTACTTGATGACGCAGACAACATATTTTTATATGATACTTATGGAGAACTTTTCCACGTTACTAACTTATGTTTTTACAAATATATTATCAAAGAAGAGTTAAATTACATGAAGGATAGAAACACCAGTGTAGATTGGGATTTTTATTTAAACTTAAAATTATCCAGTTCCCTTTTTTCTCAACTTGTACCACATAAAATAATTAAACGAGGTATTAATGAACTAGACACCATTTTTAAATGGATAACAGGTACACCAGATCACAATGACTTAATCACACTTCAAAACAAAATCAATGACTTGGTCGAAAACAACAATAAACAAAACCAATCAATTCTGCAATTTTTAAAGAAATTCAAAAAGTAACCAATTTACTAGAAAACTTAAAATTAGACGAAGAACTTGCTATGAAAAAACAGAGATTAAAACTGCTGTCATTCGACGAGACGCTATAACATTTTCAAAAGCCAATATTTTATATTCAAAAATTCTAAACAACCACGATTTGGCAGACATATTTACACATGAAAACTTTAACATAACTATAATAGACCTAATAGATCAATTATATCGTATAAAGGTTTAATTATATATTACATAAAATATCCCATTGTAAAACTTAGTTGTATAAAATAAAATAAAAACTTTCAAAAAAGAAATATACAATAATTTTGGTCAAATTCAAGAAAAAGACAATTGCTTTGTAGATATGCTTAATAAAAAGTATGCAATTTGCAAGAAAATCAAAGAAAAAAACAAACCCGTAGAAATTATTACAGACGGAGCTATTCTAGTCTCCGGTTCAAACTATATCAACCACACATTTGTTACAGGCATTTATGTAGTTACTTTTCAAGTCATTGTTGACATCAATAATAAACTAAATAAACTTACACTAATAACAAACAAAAACTGTTAAACTATATCGAAAACAATAGATTTAAAAATTACCTGATATCAGAATATTTACAAAGCAACAATTCCGAACTTAAATTTCAAAATACAGATATATTATCCCAAATTTTTATACCACTTAAGCATAATCATTTTGAAACAACATTTGTAATAATTTTAATCATACTTGTATTTTGTATGTCAAAGCTTCTTAAGTACCTTTTCCCCAATTTATTTTTGAACATCTTTAACTTCATGAAAGCAAAATATTCTTTAGTTACTAAACGTAACACTATTTAAGACCCAAAAGTTGATTTTGACACTTTAAAATCATTAAGCGAGAAAGTCGACCAATTGTCAGATACCCTTTAAAATCGGGGACGATTCATTTTAAGAAAGGGGGGAGTTATCACCCTGAGTTACTCAGCGTTCCTTATGTAAATTGTAAACAACCTTTCATACGAGTAGTCTTATCGGACTCAAAACAAAACATTCTCCTCATATTTTGCGGACTCAAAACAAAACATTCTCAACTCCTCATATTTCGCTATTTTAAACAATTTTCATTGAGTCTTGAGCAACTCTTCTTGTAATCAATACACCACCCACGCAGTCTAAAAGCCTAGCGTGCAAAACACTCAATTTTTATTTATAAACAAACTCTTCTTGAAATTAATACACCACCCACGCAGCTAAAAGCCGAGTGTGAAAAACACTCAATATAAACAAATCCTCCTTCGTCCAAATGGCATCACGAGCTTTAAGCTTTAGCTCGATCAGCTTGAAGCTTTAGTTCGATCAGCAGAAGCATTGACATTTTTAAAGGCTACTTTGGCCTCAGAACAATATTGTAAAGTGAGTTTTTGTACTGTCAAGAAACGGGGTCGTTCTCCACTAATAAAAAAATATTTTTTTTCAAACTCGTAGAATCGGTTTGATTAATTTGCACATGTATTTTCGGTAATTGACATGTGCATGGAAAAGAAGAGTCGAGAAACAGATCGCTCTCGCATCGTTTGTGCTTTTCTATCCTGCAAAAGTAATTTAGTTTTGACGTCATCGACAACTTCTTTGACCTGCAAAGAAGGGTCGAAATGGTTTATCTAATAACTTCAGTGTTTATTGTCCGATCGGATTGCAATTTGGAGGATAAGTTCATATAGTATTTATCTATATATATACTAACGTTAAGAAATGTGTAAATCGCAATGTAAATCAAAATTGGCGGTTTGCGGGGGCGGTAGGCGTGTTATTCCAAATTGAAAATAAACTTGATCTGCGTATGGTATACAGGAATCTTCATGCTAAATTTGGTGTCCCTAGCTTTTGTAATAGCTGAGATCGGCGCGTTCATCCAGACAGACGGACATGGCTCAATCGACTCGGCTAGAGATCCTGAGCAAAAATATATATACTTTATGGGGTCTCCGACGCCTCCTTCTGCCCGTTACATACATTTGCACAAAGTTAGTATACCCTTTTTTGACCGTTTTCAATGGTCCTAGGTTATAAAAAACGCGAGCAACAGTCGAGCGGCACGCGACAGTGGGATACCCTTGGACGTATGTTGCCATAAAAAGAATTTAATTGTATAATACTAATCGCAAGTTATAAATTAATGATAATTAACGTGGTGGTTGGACGTGTTTAGCTTTTGCTCCCCTGTGTTTTTAATAATTCTGGTGAAGTGATATGCTTATGTACTTTTCTTATTAGTGCGGTATCTTACTAGTGCTAACCCTGTGAGAAAAAATCTAAAAGTAGCATACTAATCCTGCTTTATTAGTGAATTCGCTAACAAAAATGTTAATTATTTTCACTTGCGCGTCTTGGCGTCAAGTTTTTGTTTTTGTTTTTACTAATTTTCTCACACTCTCCTGCTCTTCCGCTCTCCCGCTCACGAAAGTAAATTTCGCTCTCTGAGTAAGTTGTGTAGTGCTTTTGTTGTAGACGTAACAACGTATTTCAACTTGGGTATTAGCTTGTGATTGGTCTGACTTTTATCTATCATATGTTTATATATACATATATTTTATAAAACCCTTAACTCTGCTTTTGATATCTGTGTTCCGTCTTTCTATCCGACAAGCTCAAGTAGGCCTCCTTGATTTACAAAAGAGTTGTCTCGCTTAAAAAACTTAAAGGGCAGCTTATTTAAGAAATACAAGCTGAAAAACTCACCGCTTGTCTTTTCCCGCTACCTAACTGCTCGGGCAAATTTTACCGTGCTTAACGCGAAGTGTTATAAAAACTCTTTAACCAGATGTAGGATTCAGTTCTTTCAGAATCCTAAACAGTTTTATAGTTTTGTTAACATGAAGCGTAGGTCAGCGGGCTTTCCTTCTAAACTTATGTTTGATAACGCTGAGGCGGACAGAGATCAGGCCATTGCCGATATGTTTGCCAAGTTTTTTCAAACAACTTATTCTTCTTCTACGCCAAACATTCAGTCCTATCCATATAGCGTACCAAGCTCGAATAGCATCTTCACACCTTTACTGAATGAAAGTTCACTTATTAAGGATCTTCGATTGGTTAAACCAGACTTCTCCCCATGTCCCGATGGTATCCCCGCCTGTGTACTTCGATACTGTGCCAACTCCTTATGTAACCCATTGCTCAAACTATTTTCGCTGTCCTTAGTAACTGCCTCTTTTCCATCCATATGGAATGAATTCTTTATCATCCCTTTACATAAAAAGGGCAGCAAGTCTGATGCAAGCAATTATAGAGGTATCTCTAAATTGTCGGCTATACCGAAATTCTTCGAGAATGTTATTACTCCTCACTTGCAGCATTTTAGTAGATCCGTTAATCTCCTTTTCAACACGGATTTGTGAAACGTCGTTCTACCACGACAAATTTGCTTGAGCTGACATCCTTTGTGGTAAAAGGATTTCAGGAAAATCTTCAAACTGATGTCATTTATACTGATTTCAGTAAGGCATTTGACTCAGTCAACCATTCCCTTCTTGCACATAAACTAAATCTTCTCGGTTTCTCACCAAAACTTCTTAGTTGGATTGTGAGCTATTTGAGTGTCAGAACCCAACGAGTCCTCTTTAAAAATACTCGTTCCTATCCCGTTCATGCCACATCTGGTGTTCCTCAGGGATGCCACTTACACCCCTTACACTTTTCATCATTGACTTCCCAACGGTCATACTTAACTCACGTACTCTCATGTATGCGGATGATGTCAAGCTCTGTTTTCAATTTAGAGACGACTCCTGTCATTCTCGCCTTCAATCTGACCTAGATTGTTTCTTTTCTTGGTGTCGTGCAAATCTCCTTAATCCGAACAGCTCAAAATGCAAGCTGATGACATTCTCACGTGCCTGCCCAAAGTACGTATCATACACTCTTTGTGGTTGTACCTTGGAAAGAATTTCCCTGGTTGATGATCTAGATGTCCGTTTGAACCGAAAACTCAAGTTTTCCGAACATATATCATCAATGGTTAATAAAGCTATGGGTGTACTCGGCTTTATTATGAGATGGTCCAAGGAGTTTGACGATCCTTACCTAACTAAGACTCTCTTCACTTCGCTTGTTCGTCTAATTCTCGAGTACGGATCATGTGTCTGGAACCCTCAGTACACAGTTCATAGAGACCGCATTGAATCCGTACAGAAAAACTTCTTGATGTTTGCCTTGCGATGCCTTAACTGGGGTGTAAATTAAAGACTTCCTTCCTATCCTAGAAGACATTTGTTACTTAATCTGCCTTCTCTAGCCAATCGTAGAACCATGCTTGGTGTTATATTTATTAACAACCTTATCCAAGGGGACATAGATAGTAGCGACTTACTTAGTAGACTACACTTCTCTGCCCCTGGTAGAATCACCCGTAATTACCTTCCTCTACAACTTCCCAATTGTAGCTCGAACTATGCCCTGCATGAGCCATTCAGGGTATTATGTTTGGACTATAATAAACTATACTTCATTGTAGCTAACAATAACAACTTGATATCTAGCTTAAAATTACAACTCCTCGCCCACTTATCTAGAATTTAGTTAAATACATACTTATCTTCTTTCTATTCATAGTAGTACTTTCAACAAACTGCATGCTTTAACACTCTACTCATGATTTTATTTGCATTTGGTTACTAACACTAACTCTCCTGATCTGATTTTCTTTATCCCAGTTTTCACATTTTTTAAATGATCTCTCTTCTTTACATTTAAGGATTTACCATTAATTTAAAATTACTTTAAGTTTAAAATTTCAATTTAAATAATTTAAATTTACTTTTAATTGTAAATTTCAATTGTTTCTTTACTTTTAAAAAGTCGACTGATCATAGTTCGACTATAAACTAAATAAATAAAATACAAAAATAAAATAAAATAATAATACTGCAGTGCGCTGCCACCTTGCTTCAATTTCGATATTTTGCCAATAATTTATCGCCGCAATTTCATAAAGAGATGTGAGCAGTATATGATATATCGGTATTTCTTTATTAATTTTAAATTGACCACTATCGTTAACAAGGTCCATGGGTTGAGGTGCGCATTTCTCAGCGCGTGGATAATCGCGTTGATATGTCTATCCCACTCACTGTGATTATCTGATAGAAACGCACAAATACCCGCAATCAACGAGCGATTGACGCGCTCGGATGCATTCGATTGCGGTGAATATATAGTGTACATGTGTGTGTGAACACAAATTAAGTATGTATAAGTGTTTGCATGTATGCACATGTATTTTCGGTGATTGACATGTGCATGGAAAAGAAGAGTCGAGAAACAGATCGCTCTCTTTCCTGCACAAGTAATTTAGCTCTGACATCATCGACAACTTCTTTGACCTGCAAAGAAGGGTCGAAATGGTTTATCTAATAACTTCAGTGTTTATTGTCCGATCGGATTGCAATTTGGAGGATAAGTTCATATAGTATTTATCTATATATATACTAACGTTAAGAAATGTGTAAATCGCAATGTAAATCAAAATTGGCGGTTTGCGGGGCGGTAGGAGTGTTATTTCAAATAAACTTGAAAATAAACTTGATCTGCGTATGGTATACAGGAATCTTCATGCTAAATTTGGTGTCCCTAGCTTTTGTAATAGCTGAGATCGGCGCGTTCATCCAGACAGACAGACAGACAGAAAGACAGACGGTCATGGTCTCCGACGCCTCCTTCTGCGCTTTACATACATTTGCACAAAGTAAGTATACCCCTTTTTGACCATTTTCAATGGTCCAAGGGTATTAAAAGAACCGACCCTACAACAGCTACAAAACAAACTATTGTTGTTGTCATCAGTGTTTGAAAAGCTGCAGTCGAATTAGCAGAAGTCGCAATATTTTTGCTTTTCACTGCTTCTGCTGCGAGCGATATCAGAAAGTGAACAATTGCTTCAGCTTCTGCTTCTGAAAAATCAGAAGTCGCAGTCAAAGCATAAGTAAAAATCACGCAGCGACGAATGTCAAAAATCAGCAGCAGTCGCCGTTTTTCGTTTTTTCGCTTTCTGCTTTGCTGTTGCTTTTAATCGTAGACGTAAGTCGCTGCTACAGCTACCGACGACTTTCGGAAGTCGTCGGCAGTCGCAGTAGCATAAGTCGGTGCTGTCGACTGTTTGCTGCTTTTGATTTTTGCTGCTATTGCTGCTGATGAACAGTCGCAGCAGCCTAAGTCGGTGCTGTCGACTGTTTGCTGCTTTTGATTTTTGCTGCTATTGCTGCTGATGAACAGTCGCAGCAGCCTAAGACGTTGCTGTCGACTGTTTGCTGCTTTTGATTTTTGAGGCGACAATTTCCTTATATTAATTTTACTTGTAAAACGTTTGCTGCTTGATTCACAGCACCACTCACTTGCATATTTCTGAAAACCATGGCACCAAGTGAAGTTTGGAAATATTTTGAAAATAAGGCAGTCGAGGGCTTAGCTGTATGTAATATATGTAAAAGCTCTCTCAAAAATAATAGAATATCAAATTTAAAAGCACATTTAAAAAAACAACACAAAATTGATGTTAAAACTATTGGAAATACAATTTTAAATTCAATAGAAACACGAACAAAAACATTGTTAAATAATAAATTTGTAGTTTCATGCTTGTTTTTGGATCCCCGCTTTCAACATATAATGTCTCCGCAACAAAAAACCGACGCAATAAATCATTTAAAATTAATTTGGGACAGACTATATAGTCTGAACCCTACTGGCAATATGTGTTCAACTCCCAACTCTGGCTTAAATCAAATAGACAACTTCTTTTATGACGAGGAAGACGAAATGTTAGAGGCCTATTTATCGCAAGGCGTTCAATCAATCAATATATGTTCATCAGCAGCAATAGCAGCAAAAATCAAAAGCAGCAAACAGTCGACAGCACCGACTTAGGCTGCTGCGACTGTTCATCAGCAGCAATAGCAGCAAAAATCAAAAGCAGCAAACAGTCGACAGCACCGACTTATGCTACTGCGACTGCCGACGACTTCCGAAAGTCGTCGGTAGCTGTAGCAGCGACTTACGTCTACGATTAAAAGCAACAGCAAAGCAGAAAGCGAAAAAACGAAAAACGGCGACTGCTGCTGATTTTTGACATTCGTCGCTGCGTGATTTTTACTTATGCTTTGACTGCGACTTCTGATTTTTCAGAAGCAGAAGCAGAAACAAAATCATGTGAAATGAAACTTACGGCAGTTTTTTAAACGCTGGTTGTCATAGTGTCGATGTGCCATCGATATATCTGAATTACCACATGCGATATATTTAAATGCACACCTATAGTTAAAGTTATCATTTTTATTATAGATGACGTCACAACGGGATCAACAGATATCATATAAAATTTGTATTTTGACAAAAGAAAAGAAAATAATAAATAAAAAATGTAATTAGAAATAACAAAATGCTATCAGATAATAATTACTATTTTATTTCCACAATATTTTTATTTTTCATATTTTTAGTCTATCGTTACTCTCGAAATTATATTCTAAATAAGTTGGCAGCACTTAAACGTTTTACAAACGAGATGACCTTCGCGATCATTTACAGATTGTTCAATTCTAGAAGCAACAGAAGTTTGAAGTATGGAACAATTCAAAGGCCTGCAAAAATCCCTGCATATTTTTACTCATAGCGGTGAGCTGGATAAACGAGTAGAAGCGCTTTAATCTCCCACTGGCGCTACTTGCGTGTCTATCGTATATGGACTCTTCTCATTACAACATGCGAATCCTTGTTGACTTGTGTGTACAACATCACACCTGTATCCTTGTCATAAACCACCATTCTTGCCGCGGTCGCCAACGAATTTGAGTTATAGAACGGTTCACCGCCATTCACATGAATCTCTTTTTACAACAAACGATTGGAGACTTTGTTCTCCTTGATCCTTGGTATGGTCGCCTTCAGAGGGACCCACTATCATTCCAATCACACCGTCGGTCCACTGGAAGTAAAGGACGCCATCATTGAAGTCTCCATGCAGGTGATTAAAATGGTATGATTTGTTGTCCCGGAAGGGATAAACGATGACGCCACAGGCACCCAAATCAGGCACATATTCTTACGCATCCTCGCACTGATGGCGTTCCACATCAACAGTCTAAAAGGGATTTTAAATATATTGTTAAATATCTCTGTAGATATGAAGACATTCAAATATACAGACAATGTTGGCAAAGAATGTTTCCTT